>CM032162.1:38628877-38683608 GCA_018901935.1 Pugionium cornutum | reverse complement strand
CATAGAGACCTTCCCGTACATCATCAAGTACAAGAAGGGCAAAGACAATGTGGTAGCCGACGCACTATCAAGGAGGCTTGCCTTGATATCAACCATGGAGGCAAAGGTCCTAGGATTCGAGCACATCAAGGATCTATACAAGGATGATCCTGACCTTGCTGAGAGCTACAAGGAGTGTAGCACAGAGAGTCATGGCAAATTCTACATCCATGAGGGATTCTTGTTCCGAGAAAGAAGTCTGTGCATACCACAAGGATCACTAAGGGAGCTTATCATCCGAGAAGCTCATGGAGGAGGACTCATGGGACACGTTGGTGTCGACAAGACTCTAGCAGTGGTCAAGGAGCACTTCTACTGGCCACACATCAAGAGGACAGTAGAAGCACATTGTGCATGATGCATCACTTGCAAGAAGGCAAAGTCCCGAGTGCAACCTCACGGGTTGTATCTCCCACTGCCCATACCAACACATCCATGGGTGGACATCTCGATGGATTTTGTTCTAGGTCTGCCCAAGATCAACCACAAAGATGCAATCTTTGTAGTGGTGGACAGATTCTCCAAGATGGCACACTTCATCCCATGTGCCAATGTCAATGATGCCACACAAACAGCTGAGCTGTTCTTCAGGGAGATAGTACGGCTTCATGGAGTGCCAAGGACCATCGCATCAGATAGGGACACCAAGTTCCTCAGCCATTTCTGGAGGACCCTTTGGAGAAAGCTAGGCACGAAGCTACTCTTCTCAACCACTTTCCATCCTCAAACCGATGGCCAAACTGAAGTTGTCAACAGGACACTATCAACTCTTCTCAGAACTACACTAGGGAAGAACCTAAAGACTTGGGTGGAGTGCCTGCCATTCATTGAGTTCGCCTACAACCGAGCCGTGCACTCAGCAACCAAGAAGACACCATTTGAAGTGGTATACGGCTTCAACCCTCTCACTCCATTGGAGCAAACACCACTGCCACCAGCTGAGATGACCAACCTCAACGGAGCATCCAAAGCAGAGTTCATAAGGAGGTTACACCAGAAGGTAGCAGAGAACTTGGAGAAGAGGACCGGACAGTACGTGACTCATGCCAACAAAGGAAGAAAGGAGGTGATCTTTCAACCAGGCGATTGGGTGTGGCTACACCTACGGCAGGAGAGGTTCCCAAACCTAAGGAGTTCCAAGCTAGCACCAAGAGGAGATGGACCATTCAGAGTGCTCGAGAGGATCAACAACAACGCCTACCGGATCGAGCTTCCAGGTGAGTTTAATGTGTCCAATACGTTTAATGTTACTGACTTGGCCCCTTTCCATGCAGATGAACCAGTTTTGAGGACAAAACCTACTGAAGAGGGAGGGAATGATGAGGACATCAGGTCGTACATCCAGCCAGGAGACCAGACTGGCCGACCAGGAAGCTTGCCCGAGACAGCAGGACCATCTGGCGCACCTGCCGGACCAGACAGTACCGCCGGACCTTCGACCTATAGGACCAGACCGGTCAACATCGCCGGCGGAGAGGCCCAAGCTTCCGGCACATTTGGTGGGGACGTGAATGACACCGCCGGTCCCCCTGATGACACCGCTGACTCCGGGATCAACTTGGCCGGTCCTGAAGTCATTCCGGCCAGTACCGCGCACAATCCAGCTGGTACAGGCCATCCAGCCGAGTACACGCACACTTCCACTTCTACACAAGAGGACTCAGACCAAATGAGCTACCAGCTCCAGGACATGCACTTAGAGGAAGTATCTACACCAGTGGTACCTCCAGGAGCAATGACAAGAAGCAGATCAAGAGCACTCTTCCACAAATTCAGCTTATGGGTCGACAAACTTCTAGAGGAAGAGCAGCTAAGGACAATGGGCCAGAAGAGCAAATTAGAGTCCAAAGGCTTCTCAACAACACAAGGAACATCAGAGACTTGGGCTTTAGTGGCAAGAGAGGTCAGGGCCCAAAGATATTTAACCCTACTCCAAGTCGAAGACTAGGAGCAAGGCGCGTGCATGCCACAAGGATGGCCACCTTCCATTTCTTGGCCGTGAGGTGAGTTAAGGTAAGTTTACATTTGAATATATGCCTCTTTCTGTTTTTCAGGGTAGGATCTAGTTGCTTTACATTTTTGAGTCAAGAACATTTTAGGAATAGGTCCTTTTTCGGTTATACACTTTTGTATTTTTTTCCTTTTGTGCACTTTTGTAAACTTTCCTTTTCTTTATTTGTGTCGACCCTAGAAGGTCAAGCTGTTGAGCATATTAATAAGGCTCCTTCCAGCATTGTAGTTCGACAACCTTTTGATTAATTAATAAAGATCGAATTTTCTTCCCTACAAGTTATTCTCTCAAAGAGACTTGTGCGCTTAGAACCTAGTTGAGACCAGCCCTCCTAGCTCTAAGTTTGTGATTTATCACGAGGTTCATCACCCCTCGTGTGGTTCACTTCACCCTTCCATCTTTTACCAACCAGAAAACCCCCATCCAGAAGCCTAAGGTTGAGTTTCTCACCTAATCTTCTACAAACAGCCCACGCGCATACATCCTTAAATCAAGGCTTGTATCACTATCTCTTAGCTTATGTTTCATTGCTTTTACTTCCTATGTTTACTGTTTTAACGAACATGTTTGAGTAGTTTTATGTATGGATTGGTGGTAAGGTAGATTTGATGACAAATCCCTGATGTTTAGGGTGTGCTTAGTGCTAGGGATTGAAGTAGCTAATCAATGCTTAGATGGATGATGTTTTGCTCCTGAGAAATGTAGACAGAACGTGTATGATACAAGCTTCGAATTAATGCCGTACACGTGTGGACTTCTTGGAGAAGATTAGGTGAGAAACTCGACCATAGGCTTCTGGAAAGGGGTTTTCTGGTGAGTAATGAATGGAAGGGTGAAGTGAACCACACGAGGGGTGATGAACCTTGTGATAAATCACAAAATTAGAAGCTAGGAGGGCTGGTCTCGACTAGGGTTCTAAGCGCACAAGTTTTTTGAGAGAAAACTCGTAGGAAGAAAATTCTATCTTTATTAATATCAAAAAGGTTTTCGAACTACAATGCTGAAGGAGCCTTATTAATATGTTCGGCAGCTTGACCTTCTAGGGTCGACTCAGAGAAAGAAAAATAGAAAACTTACAAAAGTGCACAAATGGAAAAATTACAAAATGGCAATAACCAAAAAATGACTTCTACATAAATTGTTCTTGACTCAAAAATGTAAACATTCTAATTACTACCCTGCAAAACAGAAAAGGCAAGTATATAATTTGAAAACTTACCATTCTTACCTATCGGCCAAGAAATGGAAGGTGGCCGACCTAGTGGCATGCACGCGCCTAGCTCCTAGTCTTCGACTTGGAGTAGGGTTATGATTTGTTGGGCCCTGACCTCTCTTGCCACTAAAGCCCAAGTCTCTGGAGTCCTTTGTAGTGTTGAGAAGCCTTTGGACTCTTCCTTGTACTCTTGGCCCAATGCTCTTTGTCGATCATCCTATAGGAGCTTGTCGACCCACAAACTGAACTTGTGGAAGAGCGCCCTTGATCTGCTCCTTGTCATTGCTCCTGGTGGCACCACTGGTGTAGAAACTGCATCTAGATTCATGTCTTGAAGCTGGTAGCTTATCTGATCCGAGTCTCTTTGTGTAGATGTCGAAATGGTGGTGCAATCGGCTGGATCGGTTGGTTCGGCTGGATCGTGCGAGTAGCTGGCCGGATTGTCATCGGAGCCAGCCAGGTTGATCCCGGAGCCGGCGGCGTCACGAGCTGGGCATGCGGTGTCATACACATTGCCGCCAGTTGGGCCGGAGGTTTGGGCCTCTCCGCCGAAAATATTGATCGGTCCGGCCTGGCTGGTCGTAGGTCCGGCAGTACCGCTTGGGCCGGGAGACGCACCAAATGGCCCGGCTGTCTCGGGCAAGCACTCTGGTCGGCCAATCTGGTCTCCTGGCCGGCCGGACGATCTGATGCCCTCATCAGTGTAGGTAGGCTTAAACATCCTTATTGCATCTTAGCCAACAAGAGTTGATATCTAAGGCGATAGGTGGACATGATTAGACTCGGACCCAATGATCATTAGATGATAGATTGCTGTGCAAACCACTTGTAGTCTATAGGCTAGTTGATGAGGATACCAAATCGTCTGGCTGGCCAGAAGATCAAAATAGACGACCAGATGGCCTGCCCGAGACAGCCGGGCTATTTGGCGAGTCTACTGAGCCAAGCGGTACCGCCGGCCCTACGATCAGCCGAGCCAGGCCGACCAACTTCGCCGGCGAAGCGGCCCAAACATCCGGCCCAACTGGTGACGACGTGAATTACACCGCTGGTCCATCTGGTGATGCCGCCGGCCCACCAATAATTCTGACCGGCTCCGATTACAACTCGGCCACCTCTACACACGGCCCAGCCAGCTCAAGTGATCACACAACCATTTCACACACTACTCAAGGAGACTCGGACCAGATCAGCTACCAGGTTCAAGGCATGATCCTAGAGGAAATATCTACACCAGTGGTACCACCATGAACCATGACAAAGAGAAGAACAAGGGCACTCTTACACAAGTTCAGCTTGTGGATAGACAAGCTCCTAGAAGACCAACGACAAGGAGCATTGGGCCAAGAGTGCAAGGATCAATTCAAGGGCTTCTCAACATCTCAAAGTACTCCAAAGACTCGGGATCTCGTGGAAAGGGAGGTCAAGACCCAAAATTTCATAAAGCTACTTCAAATCAAAGACTAAGCACGTGTAACAAGGTCGACCACCTTCTATTTCTTGGCCGAATGGTAAGTAGGTAAGTTTTCAATTATAAGATTGCTTTTTCTGTTTTGCATGATAAGAATTAGTAGTTTTCCATTTTATTGAGTCAAGAACATTTAAGTAGATGTCCTTTTTTGGTTATTGTTTTTGTAATTTTTCCTTTATACATTTTTGTATCTTTTCTTTTCTTTTTTGGGTCGACCCTAGAAGGTAAAAGCTTTTGAGCATATTAATAAGAGTTCTTTCAGCATTGTAGTTCGACAAGTTTTTGATTATTAATAAAGAGAGCACTTTTCTTATGAGTTTTTATCATAAAACTCTAATCGCTTAGAATCCTAGTTGAGACCAGCCCTCCTAGCTTCTAAGTTATGATTTATCACGAGACTTTCCATCCCTCATGTGGTTCACCTCACCCCACCACCCAATATCCACCAGAAAACCCCACTCCAGAATCCTAAGGATGAGTTTCTCGCCTAATCTTCTCCAACCTGTCCAAGAGTGTTGCGCCCTTGATTCAAGGCTTGTATCATTTTGGTACCAGAGCTTAAGCTCCTACATACAAGGTTGTTTATATCCTTACTTTTAGTTTTATTTCCAGTTTGTGCATTAGTTTAGTTCCATTCAAAAAATCAAAAAAAAAATATCACCTAAAGTCACAACCCAGTGCATCGTTTCCTACGTGCATCACCAGGTTAGGATCATTGTTTTTCATTGCATCTTTTTTTTCCTTTTTGCTAGAGCATATTTTCCATTAATTTTTAGGTTAAATCGAAAAAAAAAAGAAACAAGAAAATTACCAAGAGAATCAAAAAGAAAAATCGCCAAAACAAAATCTAGAAGATTTGCGCATTAATTGCTTTCCTTTCGCTAGATTTTTTTTTCTTTTCTCTATTTTGCCTTCTTTAAATTTTCTCCTATTATAAAACCCCTATCCAGATGTTAAGTTAACCCCTCCAAGTTTTGCAGGAAAAGTAGACGCAAGGCCTATCTAGATTGGGAGCGAAGAATGGATCACATCTTGGACCAATACAATTAACCACACTCCAAACCCAACTCGCATCAATAGGCGAGAGGCTGGAGTGTGTGGAATGGCCGCTGAGATTCCAGGCCATAAGGCACGTGAGGGCTGGCCAAGACCCTGCTGAAGGTCCTGACCACCCAAGGCCATGGCCAGAACAGGAGGAGCCCCACCCAGATGAAGATGAGGGCCACCAGCCTCACGGCTATCACCCTAGGCCGAGAGGACCTCCACAGCAACCAAAAGAAGAGGGCAATGGCTACGAGCCATATGGTCACCACCAGAGACCAAGAATGCCCCTAGACATCATGAGGATGGAGATGACTATGCCTACAACCGGGTAAACAATCATGACATCAAACTAACACCTCCAAGTTTTGCAGGAAAAGTAGACTGTGAGGCCTATCTAGATTTGGAGAGGAGGATGGATCACATCTTCGACCACTACAACCAACCAGGTCCTAGGAGAGTCTCCATGGCAGTAGCATAACTCACGGATAATGCCTTCATCTGGTGGGATCGTGAGGCTTCTGACCGGAGGAGAAGGAGGTTGAGACCCATAGTGATGGGGACATCAGGTCGTATGGCCGGCCAGGAGACCAGACTGGCCGACCAGGGAGCTTTCCGAGACAGCTGGGCCATTTGGCACGACTGCTGGCCCAAGCGGTACCACCGGACCTTCGACCAACCGGGCCGGACCGATCAACATTGCCGGCGGAGATGCCCAAACTTCCGACCCAACTGGAGGCGATGTGGATGACACCGCCGGTCCAATTGGTGACGCCGCCGGCTCCGGAATCAACTTGGCCGGAGCAGAAGACATTTTGGCCAGTACCTCGCACAGTCCAACCGTTACAGCTGATCGAACCGAGAGCACGGGCATCTCAACATCTACACAAGGAGACTCGCACCAGATAAGCTACCAGCTTCAGGACATGCATCTAGAGGAAGTCTCTACACCTGTGGTACCACCAGGAGCAATGACAAGGAGCAGATCAAGAGCACTCTTCCACAAATTCAGCTTATGGGTCGACAAGCTCCTAGAGGATGATCGACAAAGGACAGTGAGCCAGGAGTGCAAAGAACAGTCCAAAGGCTTCTCAACAATGCAAGGGACTTCAGAGACTTGGGCTTTAGTGGCAAGAGAGATCAGGGCCCAAAGATTCCTAACCCTACTCCAAGTCGAAGACTAGGAGCAAGGCGCGTGCATGCCACAAGGACGGCCACCTTCCATTTCTTGGCCGTGAGGTAAGAAAGGTAAGTTTTCAAATTGGATATTTGCCTCTTTCTGTTTTGCAGGGTAGGATTTAGATTATTTACATTTTTGAGTCAAAGAAATTTTAGGAATAGGTCCTTTTTTTGTTATGCACTTTTGTACGTTTTCCATTTGTGCACTTTTGTAAATTTTCCATTTCTTTCTTGAGTCGACCCTAGAAGGTCAAGCTGTCGAGCATATTAATAAGGCTCCTTCCAGCATTGTAGTTCGACAACCTTTTTGATAATTAATAAAGTGCGAATTTTCTTCTACAAGTTTTTCTCTCCAAGAGACTTATGCGCTTAGAACCTAGTCCAGACCAGCTCTCCTAGCCCTAAGTTTGTGATTTATCACGAGGTTCATCACCACTCGTGTGGTTCACTTCACCCCTCCATCCAATACCAATCAGAAAACCCCAATCCATAATCTTAAGGTCGAGTTTCTCACCTAAACTTCTCCAAACAGCCCACGCACATCCAAGCCTTGAATCGAGGCTTGTATCACATAGACTCTTGGGTCGACATGAAGGATCTCATGAGACAAAGGTTTGTTCCACCTTATTTTCATACAGATTTGCAATGCCGTTTTCGTACTCTTAAACAGGGCACAAGATCAGTGGAGGAATACTATGAGGATTTTGAGAGAATCAGGAATAAGCTGGAGCTCAATGATGATGAAGAATCATTGATGGCTCAATTTTTGGATGGATTGCAAGAAAGAATCAGCCGGAAAGTGGAGAGGTAGATCTATAGTGACTTCAAGGACTTGTTTCACCTTTCTGTCCAGGCTGAACAACACATCAAGCGTAAGAACCAAGACATACACAACCGACCTAAGACGCCTTGGGCACCAAGCAATGGCTCCAAGCCCGTAGAGAAAGGCAAGAGGATCGAGATTGAGTCACGGTTCAAGAGCAAGCCTCCTGAACAAACCCATGATCAGAGAGAGCCTAGTAAGTCTTCTAACACTCAAAGATCACCTGATATCACTTGTTTCAAGTGTATGGGTGGTGGTCACAACTCAAGGGAATGCCCAAACAACCGGGTCATGCTAATCACGGAGGCTGTAGAGTACGAGTCTCAAGATGAAGAGGAGTTCGAGCTAGAAGCACATTATGGAGACATAGAGTATCTTGATGTGGGAGAGGTATTAGTGGCAAGACGCATCCTCAGTGCAATGGTCGACCTCTCCGAGACCATTCAAAAGGAGAATATCTTCCACAGCTGGTGCACCATCAAGGGCAAGGTATGTAACCTCATAGATAGTGGTTCTTGCACTAACGTGACTAGTGCATATATGGTTGATAAGCTAGGTCTAGAGAATACTAAACACCCCTAGTCTTATCGACTGAGATGGCTTGATGACAAGGTGGAGCTCAAGATCCATGAGCAAGTAACCGTGCCATTCAGTGTGGACAGATACCAAGACCAGGTAGTTTGTGACTTGGTACCCATGCAAGCTGGCCATCTTCTTCTAGGAAGACCATGGCAATTCTACAAGGAAACAAGGCATGATGGCCAGACCAATCTATACACTTTTGTGCATGACATCAGAAAGGTCAGCCTAGCCCCTCTCACTTCTGCGCAGGTACACGAGTTACAACTACAAATGAGTAAAGAAAAGAAGCTCATTAAGTCTAATTTTCTTATTCAACCAAGTCATGTCCGAAGAGCTTTGGCCTCTAAGGACTTAATGCTACTAATGGTTTCTAAGGAAGTTTTGAGTACAGAAAAAGAGGAGATAGAGCTACCTCCTAAAGTAGCAGCCCTTCTCAACAAATTCCAGGATGTATTTCCTGAGGAGATACAAGCAGGCTTGCCTCCTCTATGTGGAATTGAGCACCAGATTGACATCGTGTCCGGAGCAGCCTTGTCCAATCGACCAGCCTACCGGATGAGTCCAGAGGAGTACAAAGAACTTGAGAAGCAAGTTAAGGAGCTCCTGGAGAAAGGCTATGTTCGAGAGAGCCTCAGCCCATGTGTCGTACCAGTATTGCTAGTCCCCAAGAAGGCTGGGACTTGGCGAATGTGCGTAGACTATCAGGCCATAAACAACATCACAACCAAGTACCGGCACCCTATACCATGGCTTGATGACATGCTGGATGAGCTGAGTGGAGCCACTGTCTTCTCTACGATAGACCTCAAGAGTGGATACCACCGGGTCAGAATGAAAGAAGGTGATGAGTGGAAAACCGCTATCAAGACAAAGCAAGGACTCTACGAGTGGACAGTCATGCCATTTGGCTTGACTAATGCCCCCAAGCACCTTCATGCGGCTTATGAACCAAGTTCTTAGGACGTACATAAGTAAGTTTGTAGTAGTTTATTTTGACGATATACTTGTTTATAGTAAATGCCTTAGGGAACACATCACACATCTTGAGATGGTGCTTAAAACCCTTCGACAAAAAGAGCTTTATGCCAATCTCAAGAAATGCATCTTTTGTACTGACAAGCTTGTTTTCTTAGCCATTGTTGTGAGTTCACAGGTCTTACAGGTTGATGAGGAGAAGATTTGAGCCATACAAGAGTGGCCAACACCGAGCAATATCAGCCAAGTAAGGACCTTTCACGGCCTGGCCAGCTTCTACCAAAGATTTGTGTCCAACTTCAGCAGCGTTTCCTCACCACTGATGGCAGTTGTGAAGAAGAATGTGGGGTTCAGCTGGGGAGAACTCAAGAGAAGGCATTCCAGGCCTTGAAGGACAGCCTCACTGACGCACCAGTTGTAGTCCTGCCCAACTTCAATAAGACGTTTGAAGTGGAGTGTGATGCCTCCGGCATAGGCATACGCGCGGTGCTAACCCAAGGAGGAAGACCAGTGGCATACTACAGTGAGAAGTTAGGTGGGGCCTCACTGAATTTCCCCACGTACGACATGGAGCTTTATGCCCTAGTGTGAGCCTTGGAGACTTGGCAACACTACTTGTTGTCGAATGAGTTTGTGATCCACATTGATCACGAAATTCTCAATCACCTTAGAGGGCAAACCAACCTCAAGAGGAGACATGCTAGGTGGATGGAGTTCATAAAAACCTTCTGTTACGTCATCAAATACAAGAAGGGCAAGGATAATGTCATAGCCAATGCACTATCAAGGAGGTTTGCCTTGATCTCAACAATGGAAGCAAAGGTTAGGATTTGAGCACATCAAGCAGATATACAAAGATGACCCTGACTTTCCTGAGAGCTACAAGGAGTGTGGAACATGGAGTAACAACAAGTTTTATCTCCATGATGGATTCTTGTTCCGGAAAAGAAGGTTGTGTATACCACAAGGATCTCTACGAGAGCTTATCACCCAAGAAGCTCATGGAAGAGGTCTTATGGGTCACTTTGGTGTTGACAAAGAAACTAGTCGTGGTCAAGGAGCACTTCTATTGGCCACACATCAAGAGGTCAGTAGAAGCCCATTGTGCAAGGTGCATTACTTGCAAAAAAGCAAAGTCCCGAGTACACCCTCATGGGTTGTATCTCCCTCTGCCCATACCTACATATCCATGGGTAGACATCTCCATGGACTTCATTCTAGGTCTGCCCAAGATCAACCACAAAGATGCCATCTTTGTAGTGGTAGACTGATTCTCTATGATGACACATTTCATACCATGTGCCAATGTTAATGATGCCACGCAAACGGCAGAGCTATTCTACAGAGAAGTAGTGCGTCTTCATGGAGTGCCAAGGATCATCGTGTCAGATAGAGACACCAAATTCCTCAGCCACTTCTACAGGACCCTTTAGAGAAAACTAGGCATTAAGCTACTTTTCTCTACCACGTGCCACCCTCAAACCGATGGCCAAACTGAAGTGGTCAACAAAACATTGTCAACTCTTTTCAGGACCACACTTAGGAAGAACCTCAAGACATGGGTGGAGTGCCTACCATTCATTGATTTTGCTTACAACCGAGCAGTGCATTTAGCCACTAATAAGACCCCTTTTGAAGTGGTCTATGGCTTCAACCCTCAAATGCCTTTGGAGCAAACACCACTGCCACCAGAAGAAATGACCAACCTCAATGGAGCATCTAACGAAGAGTTCATCAAGAAATTGCACTAGAAGGTAGCAGAGAATCTGGAGAAGAGGACCGGGCAGTACATGACTCATGCTAACAAGGTGGAGAAGGGAAATGATCATCCAACCAGGCGATTAGGTGTGGCTACACTTATGGCAAGAAAGATTCCCCAACCTAAGGAGTTCCAAGCTGGCCCCCAGAGGAGATGGACCATTCAGAGTCCTGGACAGTATAAACAACAATGCCTACCGACTTGAACTTCCTTGTAAGTTTAATGTGTCTAACACATTCAGTGTGTCTGATTTAACTCCTTTCCTTACAGATGAACCAGTTTTGAGGTCAAAACATACTGAAGTGGGAGGGGATGATGAGGACACCTGATCTTCTGGCCGGCCAGAAGATCAAAATGGCCGACCAGAAGGCCTACCTGAGAAAGCCGGGCCATTTGGCAAGTCTGTCTAGCCAAGCAGTATCGCCGGCTCTACGATCAGACAGGCCAGGCCGATCAACTTCGCCAGCGAAGAGGTCCAAACCTCCAGCCCAACTTGCAGTGATGTAACTAACACCACCAGCCCAGCTGGTGACACCACCGCCGAATCATCCTAGCCGGCTCCGATTACAACTCGGCCAGATCTACACACGGCCCAGCCGGCTCAAGCGATCACACGGCTATTTCACACTCTACTCAAGGAGACTCGGACCAGATCAGCTACCAGCTTCAAGGCATGAACCTAGAGGAAGTTTCTACACCAGTGGTACCAGCAAGAGCCATGACAAGGAGCAGAACAAGGACCCTCTTCCACAAGTTCAGCTCGTTGGTAGACAAGCTCCTAGAAGACCAACGACAGGGAGCATTGGGCCAAGAGTGCAAGAATCAATTCAAGGGTTTCTCAACATCTCAAAGTACTACAGAGACTTGGGCTCTCGTGGCAAAGGAGGTCAAGGCCCAACATTTCATAAACCTACTTCAAATCGAAGACTAAGCAGGCTATCCATTCCTAGGACATCTTCCTCTTCCCTTTGTCTTGAGCACCCTCCTTCCAAACCAGTGTTGCCCATGCTGCGGCCAGAACCGCCCTCTACACAGCAACATTAACACTCTACACAGCAACATTAAACAAAAACCAAGAAAACCAAACTCAGAACTCACAATGTATCGGCGCAGCATGTGCTCCACCGCGGCGTGCTAAACGAGTTCCCCCCTTGGCGGTGAATCGTAGTACGGCACCCTGGCCATGTGATCCTGCATAGCTTCCGTAAGCTCCACGGATGTCACTCTTTCTAGCAGCTTCATCTCAAGTTCGCTAACAACATCTTGATTTTTGAGTAAATATAGAAGAAATGATGCCTGAACACAATGGGACCACTCCCCTTTTATAGAAAAAAATTTCCTCAGAAACGGCAACCGTAATTGAGTCCCGACTTAATTACGCATCGAAAATGAACTTTCAGCGCATTAACCATCGCATTTACGCTGCCTCATTAATGCGGAGAGAGCCCATTCACCTTCTCAATGTGTTTACTGCGACACCTCATTGACACCCCAACTAAGGGTGAGCAGCTCAGTCAGCCCGTCCATCACATCCGTTCCTGATGAGGAAACCATATTGTTTGGCCGGCCAG
Source organism: Pugionium cornutum (assembly GCA_018901935.1). Taxonomy (NCBI): domain Eukaryota; kingdom Viridiplantae; phylum Streptophyta; class Magnoliopsida; order Brassicales; family Brassicaceae; genus Pugionium; species Pugionium cornutum. The sequence goes on along the minus strand of CM032162.1, from coordinate 38,670,944 downwards.
AAGATCCAAATGGCCGACCAGAATTACTGCCCGAGACAGCCGGGCCATTTGGCGCATCTACCAGGCTAAGTGGTACCGCCGACCCTACGATCAGCCCGGCCGGGCCGACCAACTTCGCCGGCTAAGAGGCCCAAACCTCCAGCCCAACTGGCGGAAAAGTGACTAACACCGCCGACCCAGTGGGTAACACCGCCGGCCAAACAATCGATCTGGTCGGCTCCAATTTCAATTCAGCCAGCTCTACACACAGCCCAGCCGGCTCAAGCGATCACACGACCATTTCCACCTCTACACAAGGAGACTCGAATCAAATCAGCTATCAGCTTCAAGGCATGAACCTAGATGAAGTCTGTACACCAGTGCTGCCACCAAGAGCAATGACAAGGAGTAGAACAAGGGCACTCTTTGACAAGTTCATCTTGTGGGTAGACAAGCTCCTAGAAGACTAACGACAAGGAGCATTGGGCCAATATTGCAATGATGAATTCAAGGGCTTCTCAACATATCAAAGGACTCCAGAGACTTGGGCTCTCATGGCAAAAGAGGTCAAGGCCCAACACTTCATAACCCTACTTCAAATTGAAGAGTAAGCGCGTGTAACAAAGGTCGGCCACCTTCCATTTCTTGCCCGAATGGTAAGTAGGTAAATTTTCAATTATATATTTGCCTTTTCTGTTTTTCAGGGTAGGAATTAGTAGTTTTCTATTTATTGATTCAAGAACATTTAATTAGATGTCCTTTTTCGGTTATTCCCTTTTGTAATCTTTCCTTTATGCACTTTTGTATTTTTTCCTTTTCTTTTTGGGTCGACTGTAGAATTTCAAAGTTGCTAAGCATATTAATAAGGCTCCTTTCAGCATTTTAGTTCGACAAGTTTTTTGATATTAATAAAGAAAGCATTTTTCTTACGATTTTTTCTCCTAAAAGCTCTAATCGCTTAGAACCCTAGTTGAGACCAGCCCTCCTAGTTTCTAAGTTATGATTTATCACGAGATTTTCCATCCCTCGTGTGGTTCACTTCACCCCACCATCCAATACCCACCAGAAAACCCCATTCCAGAAGTCTAAGGCCGAGTTTCTCTCCTAATCTTCTCCAACCGGTCCAAGTGTGTTGCGGCCTTGATTCAAAGTTTGTATCATTTCCACTTCCCAAAAAAATAAAAAAGAACGCCTCACCAATTTTCAGCTTGAAGTAGGTAGCTCGGACCTTGACATTCGTTTAGCAGCGACCCTCACTAGGTCAAAACTGGAAATCGTCGGTGTAACCTCAGTAGAAGTCGTTGAAAGACACTCTGTCAGTCGAACCTTGTCTGGAAAGAAGAGCCAACGTCATCGAAAGATGATTTGTTCATCGGACCTTGTACGAAAAGAAGGATAAACATCGTCAGAAAAGAAGTGGCAATGAGGTGGCACGCAGACCATGAAGTAGAAGACAGAGAAATGAGTCATCCATCCGATGTTGTGGAGTGGAAAAACTTTCAATATCTACATCCTAGATTTGCTGCTGAATCTCAAAACATTTATCTTGATTAATATACTGATGGGTTCAATCCATTTGGGATGTCTCGTAATCATTCATTATGGCCGGTGATTATCACTCCATATAACTTACCACCGGATATGTGTATGAAGAAAGAGTACTTGTTTCTAACAATTCTGGATTTGGGGCTAAATCATCTGTGTGCTAGTCTGGATATATTCATCTGACATTTGATTGATGAGTTGAAAGAATTGTGGTATACGGGAGTTGATGCATACGATGTATCGTTGAATCAAAATTTCAATTTAAAAGTCATGTTACTGTGGACGTTAAGCGATTTTCCCACTTATGGAATGTTTTCAGGATGGACAACGCATGGTAGACTGGCTTGTGCAATTTGTATGGATGATACGAAGGCATTTCAATTACCAAATGGTAGAAAGATGGGTTGGTTTGATTGTCACAGAAGGTTTCTTCCTAAGGGTCACCCGTTACGGAAAAATAAAACAATATTTTTAAAGAGGAAGCACGCTTTGAATGACTATCTTCCATAATCATTGACAAGCGAACAAGTTTTATACGAGCGAATAAAAACTGTCATTCCTCTAAGAACATCTGACTGCGGAGAAAACGGACATGAAAGTAAAGAAAAAGGTTACGGCAGCCGGCATAATTGGCACAAAAAAGCATATTTTGAGAGTTGTCGTACTGGACAGACTTTAATCTTCGACATAATCTTGATGTGATGCATATAGAGAAGAATTTCTTCGATAACATCATTAATACTATTATAAATGTGAAAGAGAAATCAAAAGATACAGTTAAATCAAGGTTGGATATTGCAAAGTTTTGCTCTCGAAAAGAGTTGCACGTGGATGGTCGGGGTAATGCTTCATTCCCTATATTTCGATTGACACAAAAGCGAAAGAACGCTTATTGGAATGTGTCAAAAATGATGTCAAACTTCTAGACTGCTACACGGCAGATTTAGCAAATTGTGTCGATATGGATGGACTGAAGTTTTCGGGCATGAAAAGTCATGATTGCCATATTTTTATGGAAAGGCTTCTCCCTTTTATATTTGTAGAACTTTTACCACGAAATTTCATCCAGCATTATCAGATATATATACTAATAAATATATTTTATAGTATAAGTACGTAAATTTATAATAATTGCATGTACTAATTAATTCTAGATGGTAATATATATAGGGATTAGAAGATTTTTCCGTGATCTATGCTCCGGATCATTACAACAAAGCCGTGTCCGAATTATAAAGGAAAACATAGTCATAATTTTGTGCAATTTGGAGAAGATCGTTCCACCTGCATTTTTCAACGTCATGGAACACCTTCCTATACATCTATCATACGAATCTGAACTGGGTGGACCTGTGCAATATAGTTGAATGTATCCATTTGAAAGGTTTTTTAAAAAACTGAAAAGCAAGGCGAAGAAAAAACGATATGCTGCAGGGTCAATTGTTGAATCATATGTGAATGATGAGATATCTTACTTCTCGAAACATTACTTTGCTATCCACATACGCATGAAAAACAGGTACCATAAATTCTTTTGTTTATTAATTAATTATTTTATTATAAATGGTAAATAATTAAATTTTCGTATTGAATATATTGTGTAATAATATATATATAGTTCTACAAGATTTGATGAAGGTGACGTCCCTGTATATCCGGATCCCGGAATGCTGAATATATTTATGCACATGGGTCGTTCAAGTGGTAAATGTAAAGAAATATAGCTCTCCGAAAAATAATACAAATATGCACATGCATATGTTTTGCTGATTGTGAATATTTTTGGCCACTAGAGAGGTAAATACTATGAAAACAATTGCATTTATTACATTTCAATTTCATTGTAATCAAGCAATATATATTACTTTTTCATGTTTACTTTTGTAGCATGTTTGAAGATCACATTCATTGTACGTATCCATATCTTTCGGAAGATGATCTTTCATCGAAAAGAGAGGAAGAGTTCCACATATGGGTTCAAGATTATGTATGTTTAATTAATTGACATGTATATTAAATTACATTTTCTAATTTTGAAATACTAAATTTATATATATGATCATAGGTCAATGCATGCATTTCCACAGAGCCACGCGTCTTTCTGATATGGGCTCAAGAATTAGTTCATGGGCCGATGAATAAAGCGTTAACTTGGCCAATCTATTTTACAAGAGGTTATATGTTCCACACGAAAAAACATGGACATAGGAGAAAGAAATGTAACTACGGCATTTGTGTCAAGGGAGACAATTACTCAGATGATTCTGATGAAGCTGATTTCTACGGGATTCTAATAGATATCATTCAACTTAAGTATGTCGGCCTCTTAAATTTGAAGATCACGCTTTTTAAATGTCAGTGGTACAATCCTACGCTTTCGAAAGGTACTCAGAAGTCGGAAAATGGCGTCGTTGATGTCTTATCTTCAGGGCCTACAAATACGAACTATTTATTCTAGGTGCGTATGTAAATAATTAACTATAATTTCGTTATAAATATATAACTGATTTATATTTCATTAATTATGATGTACCAGCCTCTCAAGCAGATCAATTTTGTTATATTCTCTATCCGCACACCAAATCATCATCAAAACAAACATGGCTCAGTGTTATGAAAGTCAATCTTAGATCTAACATTTTGGGGAAATACAAAAACAAAGACGAGATTACCCTATTGCAACAAGAAAATGATGAAAAAGTAATGGTTGTTCAAAAGATAGAAGTAGATCGTTTGGTCGATAGAGTTAATCATACCGAAGAAATTGATTTCGATGTTGGAGATGCCAAAATAGAAGATGAATTTCAATGTAATATTTCATCTTCAGACGATGACAAGGACGAAGAAATATAATAAATATATTTAATATGTTATGAATTTTTGACATTTGATGCTTATATAATTCAGTTTATTCATAAAACCATATAATTAAGGTTTTATGACACTAATTATGACTGCTTTGCCACCACATTGTCACTACATTGGAAATGTGATGGCAAATTGATCACAAATATTACAAGTGGTCGCAAATAAGTCGCATATTTGCAAGTGATTTTCCACCACAATCATAAAATTTGATTGGTGGTCGCAAATCAGTCGTAAAATAGCGACCACTTTGTGACTATATAGGGTAAATTCACAGTTTTCCTAAATATTTTCCACATTTATAACTTGTTTTTGCGTTTTTAAGTAAGTACTAACCATTATAAGTGGCCAAATATATACGAAATCATATTTGTTTTCATTTAAGTTTTAGAAACATTTGAAATGTATATAAGAGGTATAAGGTTAAAGAAATGTGTTAAATATTTTAGGTAAATGATTTGAAAATTTGGTAAAGTTGGTAAATGTTATTGTTTTCTTAGTAATTTAAGTTTGTACAACTTATAATCAAGTTATCAATCTTATATAATTCAATTTCTTCAACAAAACCAAAAAATTTAGGGTTTTAGAGTATTAATTGTGACTACTTTGCCACTAGATTGCCACATCATTGCGAATGTGGTGGCAAATTGGTCACAAATATTACAAGTGGTCGCTAATCAGTTGAAAAAATTACGACTGATTTGTGACTACATAATCAAAATTTCTACTGCACACGCAAATCAGTGGCAAAATATCGAGCACTTTGCGACAACATAGGATAAATTCACATTTTCCCAAAGTATTTTCCATATTTACAAATTCTATTTGCATTTTTAGGTAAATACTAACCATTATAAATGGTCAAATATATACAAAATCATATTTGTGTTCATTTAAATTTTAGAAACATTCGAAATGTATATAAAAGGTATAAGGTTAAGAAAATGTGTTAAGTGTTTTAGGTAAATGATTTGTAAATTTAGTAAATTTGGTAAATGTTGTTGTTTTCTTAGTAATTGAAGTTTGTACAACTTATAATCAAGTAATCAATCTTATATAATTCAATTTATTCACCAAAATCAAAATATTTAGGGTTTACGGTATTATTTGTGACTATTTTGCCACCACATTGCCACTACATTGGGAATGTGATGGCAAATTGGTCACAAATATTATAGGTGATCGCAAATCAGTCGCAAATTTGCGACTGATTTGCGACCACCAATTAATTTGATGGGAGTTTGAACGTTTTCGATTCCCACCAAATTAACTGGTGGTCACAAATTATCGCAAATTTGCGACTGATTTGTGATCACCTCATTAATTTTGAAGTTTGCCACTGATTTGCGACCACATACGTGGTCGCAAAAAAATTCTATAAATACGTGACTCTTTTCCCCTTATTTTCACACCTCAAACATTTTTACTTCTTAAAACCCCTCTAAACACTTAAAACTTTTCCACACTTTGCAAACACAAAAACCCAAATGGCAAGTATCGGTAAGTCAATGAGAGGTCATCGAAGACGACAAATCCCATCGTCTTCCTGCCGTGATAACTCTTCGGCTTTCTCGAACCCCTCACCCACCGCTAATAGAGCGGCATCCCGCCGCTAATAGAGCGGCATCCCGCCGCTAATAGAGCGGCATCCCGCTGCTAATAGAGCGGCATCCCGCCGCTAATGGAGCGGCATCCTGCCTCCCTCCACAGTACAACTTCACCCCTCATTCTGCTCCTGAAATCAAACATGCCCCACGGTTACAGGAATCTGACGAGTATGATTAGGAAGATGTTCCCGAATGCGAAACCGGAACAGAGAAACAAACTATCACTCTTGATAGTTTGTTACAAACCACGGGGCGGGACCAATATCTGACAGTGTTGTCTTCAGTGCCGGCACCAAATACAACTTGGTAAGTAACAACAATTTTAAATTTTAATTTATTAATTATAATAAATTATTATAAATTTATTAAAATTTATATGAAATTTAAATACTTTAATATAATAAAAATATGAGGTTTGACCGTGTCAAAGGGGCTATTATACCCGTCAAATTTAAAAACCTTTAAAAAGTAAATTTTACAATTGGACTGTCGTACCTGCTGAAAGGCAGGAAAAATATTTCATCGAATTTGCGGTAAGTAAATTTTTTATTTTCTTTATTTTTTTAAATTTTATTTATTTTAGAAAATTTGAAATTTAGTCATATTAATATTTTATTATTCAATCCAAAGCAATCGTACACATGGGATCCTATAGTCACCCTGGTGGTATGAAAGGAGTTCGATACCGTTTGTGTAAGACGGATGAAAGGGATGGTGAACACGGTTCATACAACCGACAAACATCCTATATGGATTTCCTCGAGTCTGTTCCAAATTATGACATACTACTAAGGAACAGAAACATTTAACGAGAGGAGTAGCATATCCTGTAATAACCGCAACTCCGCTCGAGATGGCCTTTGCCCACACAAGCATTTGTCGGGCCAAAAATAATACATCTAGATCCAATAGGAAATAGTAATTAATTTTAAATATTTAAATTTAATTAAAATTTTAATTATTATTTAATTAAAATTTATTTGAATATATGTTTAGGAAAATAATTTGGGACGACCTGTCTCAATAGGTGAGGTCTTTATAAAGACTCACACTAGGCCGGATGGTTCGTATGTAGATTTGAAAACAAAACAAATCTATGAATCATACGAACGTAACATCCAAGAGAAGATGGCGATCGTGGAGGTCGATCCAACAGTAACTTTTGACGTTACTTCCCATCCAATTGACCTAGACTTTAGAAGAGAAGAATGGGATCTACATTCACGTAACAATTTTTTTTTACATTAAATTATTTATATTTATTCTAATTATTTTATATAATATTTTAATTTTATTTTAATTGTTTTTGTAGTCTTCCATTGCGGATGACCGAGGTCGTCTTTACGGACTCGTTAACATGAACCGTGTGCACGGGTCGAGTAGGCGTAGTGGGTTACAATCCACTACCGCCAACTATATTGCGGTTCTATAGCAACTTTTAGCCGCACACAGCCGAATCGAAAAACAAAACACAATCAACGTGCATAATGAATAACGAAACTCGCTAATTGAAGAACAAAACGCAAAAATTCTGGAAGCAAATTGAAAGATGTTAGAAGTGCATAATGAAAACCAAAAGCAAATCTACAGTTTAGAGATGCTCGTCGGCTATTTTCAATGTTCAAATCCCTCATTCTCCTCCTTTATCGGGATAACGATGACCTAGGTGAACCATTGACGGCTTCGACCCCATTTTTGCCAACGAATTTTCAATTCCCGCCGCTCGAGAATTAATTTTTTTTGTACATTGAATTTTATTTAATAAAATTTATATTTCTTATTTTTAATTTCTTTTTAGTTTATAAAATAATTAATTACTAATTTAATTACTATTTACTTATAATAATATTTAAAATTATAAAATAATTAATTTAAAAAATTATTTTATATCTAATATTAAAAGTTATATTTATTATTTTTTAATTAATAATATTAATAATGATTAATTTTTTTTTTAAAAAATAATATTTTAATTAATTATTGTTTTTTTAAATCTAATTTTGTTGTATTCGCAAATCAGTCTCAAATCAATCTCAATTTTTTTTGGATCAATTTGTGACTACATAATTTTTTTCGAAAAATTTATATACAGTTGCAAATCAGTCGCATATATTTGCGACTACAGGAATTGTTTCCAAAAAATTCAGTCTCAGTCGTAAATCAGTCTCAATTATTTGTGACTGACTTACGACTGAGTATATTACATAGTCGCAAATCAGTCACAAAAGTTTGTGACTGATTTGCGACCACGTCTTCTAGTGTAGTCGTAAATCAGTCACAAACTTTTGTGACTGATTTGCGACTACGGCTTTTGCAACCACATATTTAGTTGCAAAATAGTGGCAAAATTTGTTACCGAAAACCTGTCGCAAAGTAGTCGCAATTGTAGTCACCAATGATTGGTCACAAATCAGTCGCAAATTATACCACTATTACAGTGGTCGCAAATCCGTCGCTAAATTGCGACGGATTTGCGACTATATAAATTTGCGAGTAAGACTTTGCGACTACATTGAGTGGTCGGAAATAGGCCTATCAATATGAGTTGACCCATGGGTCCCGCCCCGTTTGACCTGCTGCGGGGCGGTGCGGGTTGAGTGAAATAAAAATTTTATTTGCGGAACGAGTGCCGGTCGAACATTAGTTAGAGCGGGGTGGGAGCAAGTTGTAACTTTTTAATTTGCAGGTTCGAGGGTACCCGCAAATTTCGGGCTCAAATTAGTTAATCAAATTGAAGCCCAACTAATTTAGGCCCAAAATAGTTTAAACAAAAACAATTAATTTTATTAAATATTTTAATTAAATTATTTAAATATTTTTAGAAACTTTAATTAAACTTATTAAATATTTTAATTTAAATAAATTTATTAAATATTTTAGTTTAATTAAATTTATTAAATAGTTTTGAAAAATTAATTAAATTAATTAAATATTTTAGTTTAATTAAATTTATTAAATATTTTATTTTAATTAAATTTATTAAATATTTTTAAATATTTTTAAAAAATGAAGTGGGTCACCCGCTAACCTTCTAGACCCGCTTGATTAATGCGGGGCGGGTGCGGGTCTGAAAAAATTGATTCGCGGGTTTTGAGGGTAAAAAAATTTGTGGAAAAAAATTTATAACCCGCCGCGGGGTAGGTCAGGCGGGGCGGGTCTGACACGCTTGACAGACCTAGTCGCCAAGTGGTCGCAAAATAGCTGTTTTCTTATAGTGAGAATATGAGTCTAAAGATGAAGAGGATTTCGAACCCGAAGCAGAATATGGAGACATATAGTACCCTGATGTCGAAGAGGTACTGGTAACAAGACGCATCCTCAGTGCAATGGTAGACCCTCCCAGACCATTCAAAGGAAGAACATCTTCCACAGCCGGTGCAGCATCAAGGACAAGGTAAGTAACCTCATCATAGATGGTGGTTCTTGCACTAATGTGTCTAGTGCATATATGGTTGATAAGCTAGGTCTAGAGAAGACAAAGCACCCCGGCCATATCGACTGAGATGGCTAGATGACAAGGTGCAGCTCAAGATCCATGAACAAGTAACCGTGCCATTCAGTGTGGGCAGATACCAAAACCAAGTAATTTGTGACGTGGTATCCATGCAAGCTAGCCATCTTCTTCTAGGAAGACCATGGCAATTCGACAAGGAGACAAGTAATGATGGCCGGACCAATCTATATACTTTTGTGCACGATAAGAGAGAGGTCAGCCTAGCCCCTCTCACAACTGCACAGGTACAGGAGTTACAACTACAAATGACTAAGGGAAATAAGCTCATTAAATCTAATTTTTTATTCAATTGAGTAATGTCCGGAGAGCTTTGGCCTCAAAGGACTTAATATTAATAATGGTTTTTAAAGAAAATTTGAGTGTACAAAAAGAACAGGTAGAACTACCTCCTGAAGTAGCACCCCTCCTCAATAAGTTCTAGGATGTATTCCCTGAGGAGATACCACCAGGCTTGCCTCCCTTATGCGGCATTGAGCAGTAGATCGACCTCGTGCCCAGAGCAGCCTTGCCCAATCGACTAGCCTACCGGATGAGTCCAGAGGAGTCCTGATGGGGACATCAGGTCATATGGCCGGCCAGGAGACCAGACTGGCCGACCACGGAGCTTGCCCAGGACAGCCAGGCCATTTGGCACGTATGCCGGCCCAAGCAGTACCGCCGGACCCTCGACCAACAGGACCGGACCGATCAGCATTGCCGGCGGAGAGGCCCAAACTTCCGGCACAATTGGTGGCGATGTGGATGACACCGCCAGTCCCCTTGATGACCCCGCTGACTCCGGGATCAACTTGGTCGGTCCAGAAGGCATTCCGGCCAGTGTCTCGCACAGTCCAGCCGGTACAAGCGATCCAGCCGAGTACACGGGCATTTCCACTTCTACACAAGGGGACTCGGACCAGATAAGCTACCAGCTTCAGGACATGCATCTAGAGGAAGTCTCTACACCAGTGGTGCCACCAGGAGCAATGACAAGGAGTAGATCAAGAGCACTCTTCCACAAGTTCAGCTTATGGGTCGACAAGCTCCTAGAGGAAGATCGGCTAAGGACAATGGGCCAGAAGTGCAAAGAAGAGTCCAAAGGCTTCTCAACAATGCAAGGGACTTCAGAGACTTGGGCTTTAGTGGCAAGAGAGGTCAGGACCCAAAGATTCCTAACCCTACTGCAAGTCGAAGACTAGGAGCAAGGTGCATGCATGCCACAAGGACGGCCACCATCCATTTCTTGGTCGTGAGGTAAGAAAGGTAAGTTTTCAATTCGAATATATGCCTCTTTCTGTTTTGCAGGGTAGGATCTAGATTGTTTACATTTTTGAGTCAAAGACATTTTAGGAATAGGTCCTTTTTCGGTTATGCACTTTTGTACATTTTCTATTTGTGCACTTTTGTAAACTTTCCTTTTCTTTCTTTGAGTCGACCCTAGAAGGTCAAGCTGTCGAGCATATTAATAAGGCTCCTTCCAGCATTGTAATTCGACAACCTTTTTGATATTAATAAAGTAGAACTTTCTTCCTACAAGCTTTCTCTCAAAAGAGACTTGTGCGCTTAGAACCTAGTTGAGACCAGCCCTCCTAGCTCTAAGTTTGTGATTTATCACGAGGTTCATCACCCCTATCCAAGAAGTATAAGGTCGAGTTTCTCACCTAGCCTTCTCCAAACAGCCCACACACATATAAGCCTTGAATCGAGGCTTGTATCATTTTGGTATCAGAGCTTAAAGCTCTTAAACCAGGTTGTTTCTATCCTTTAACTTGTTTTGTTTCTAGTTCTTGCATTAGTTTAAGTTTCATTCAAGAAAAATAAAAAAAATAACATCAAACTCCAAACCGAGTGCATCTAGCTTCTACGTGTATCACTAGGGTTTAGATTCACTTTTGCATTGCCATTCACTGTTTCCTTTTTGTTTAAATCATATTTCCATTATATTTAAGTTAAATTAAAAAGAAAAGAAAAAGAAAATAGGAAAAGAAAATAGAAAATAGGAATTGAACAGCTAGCAATAGTTGTCAAGAAAGTTTCCATTTTTCTCAAATCTCCATATTTTCGGATTTTTCCATTTTCCAGTTTTTCCTTTTTGCATATTTTTCGAATTCTCTATATAAGGACCCTCCTAATCAATTTTAGGAGCAGAGTAACTTGATTTCTTTCTTGTAGTACACAATGGGAGAAGAAAATAGAGATGCAGCCGAGGCCATGATGGCCATGTTCACCACACTCCAAACGCAACTCGCATCAATCGGCGAGAGGTTGGAGCGCATGGAGAGGCCGGTGAGATTCTAGACTATAAGGCACGTGAGGGTTGAGCAAGGCCGTGGTGAGGGTCCTGAGCACCTTAGGACACGGCACAAACAGGAGGAACCCCAGCCAGAAGGAGATGAGGACGTACAACCTCATGACTATCACCCTAGGCCGAGAAGACCTCCACGGCAACCAGAGGCAGAAGATGATGGCTTCGAGCCATATGGTCTTCACCAGAGACCAAGGATGCCTCCTAGACATCATGAGGATGGAGATGAACACGCCTACAACCGGGTAACTCATCCTGATTTTAAGCTAACTCCTCCAAGTTTTGTAGGAAAAGTAGACCCCGAGGCTTACCTAGATTGGGAGAGAAGAATGGATCATATCTTCGATCATTACAACCAACCAGGGCCTAGGAGAGTCTCAATGGCAGCAGCACAACTCACGGAAAATGCCCTCATCTGGTGGGATCGTGTGGTATCTGACCAAAGGAGGAAAAGAATGAGGCCCGTAGACTCATGGGTCGACATGAAAGATATCATGCGACAAAGGTTTGTTCCACCTTACTTTCATATGGACTTGCAACGTCGTTTTCGTACTCTTAAGCAGGGTACCAGATCAGTAGAGGAGTACTATGAAGAGTTTGAGAGACTAAGGAACAGGCTGGAACTCAATGACGATGAGGAAGCTTTGATGGCACAATTCTTGGATGGACTCCAAGAAAGAATCAGCCGCAAGGTGGAAAGGCAAATCTACAATGACTTCAAAGACTTGTTCCACCTATCTGTCCAGGCTGAGCAGCACATCAAACGTAAGAGCCAAGACATCCACCGCAAGCCTAAGACACCTTGGGCTCCAAGCAACATTCCCAAACCCGTGGACAAAGGCAAAGGCATAGAGATCGAGTCAAGGTTCAAGAGCAAGCCTCCTGAGCCAACCTGTGACCAGAGAGAGCCTAGTAAGTCCTCTTACCCTCAAAGATCACGTGACATCACTTGTTTCAAGTGTAGGGGTCGTGGACATATCTCAAGGGAGTGCCCAAACAACCGGGTCATGCTGATTACGGAGGCTGGAGAGTATGAGTCCCATGATGAAGAGGACTATGAACCAGAAGGAGAATACAGTGACATTGAGTACCCTGATGTGGGGGAAGTGCTGGTCACTAGACGCATCCTCAGTGCAATGGTGGATCCTTCAAAGACCATCCAAAGGGAGAACATCTTCCACAGCCGTTGCACCAGCAAGGGCAAGGTATGTAACCTCATCATAGATGGTAGTTCTTGCACTAACGTTGCTAGTGCATACATGGTTGATAAGCTAGGTCTAGAGAAGACAAGGCATCCTCGACCATATAGACCGAGATGGCTCGATGACAAAGTGAAGCTCAAGATCCATGAGCAAGTCATTGTGCCATTCAGTGTGGGCAAGTACCAAGACCAAGTCGTGTGCGATGTGGTGCCCATGCAAGCTGGCCATCTTCTGCTAGGAAGGCCATAGCAGTTTGACAAGGAGACCAGGCATGATGGCCAAACCAATCTCTACACTTTCGTGCATGACAAGAGAAAGGTCAGCCTAGTTCCTCTCACACCTGCCCAGGTACATGAGCTTCAACAGCAAATGAGTAAGGAAAAGAAGCTCATTAAATCTAATTTTCTTATTCAACCGAGTCATGTCCGGAGAGCTTTAGCCTCGAATGATCTAATGCTACTAATGGTATTCAAAGAATTGTTGAATGTAGAAAAAGAACAGGTGGAGCTACCTCCTGAAGTAGCAACTCTCCTCAACAAGTTCCAGGATGTGTTCCCAAAGAAGATACCAACAGGCTTGCCTCCTTTACGTCACATAGAACACCAGATCGACCTAGTGCCCAGAGCAGCCCTGCCCAACCGGCCAGCCTACCGGATGAGTCCAGAGGAGTCTAAGGAGCTTGAGAAGCAAGTCAAGGAGCTCATGGAGAAAGGCTATGTTCGAGAGAGCCTCAATCCATGTGCCGTACCAGTGCTACTAGTGCCCAAGAAGGATGGGACTTGGCGAACGTGTGTGTACTGCCGAGCAATCAACAACATCACAGTCAAGTACCGGCATCCGATACCACGGCTGGATGAAATGCTAGATGAGCTGAGTGGAGCCACGGTCTTCTCCAAGATAGACCTCAAGAGTGGATACCACCGGGTCAGGACGAAGGAAGGTGATGAATGGAAGACTGCTTTCAAGACAAAGCAGGGGCTCTACGAGCGGATACCACCAAGATAGACCTCAAGAGTGTATACCACCAGGTCAGGATGAAGGAAGGTGATGAATGGAAGACTGCTTTCAAGACAAAGCAGGGGCTCTACGAGTGGACAGTCATGCCATTCAGCTTGACTAATGCCCCAAGCACCTTCATGCACCTTATGAACCAAATTCTTAGGCCGTACATCAGTAAGTTCGTTGTAGTTTATTTCGATGACATTTTAGTTTACAGTAAGTGTTTAAGAGATCACCTTACACATCTTGAGATGGTACTTAAAACCCTTCGACAAGAAGAGCTTTATGCCAATATCAAGAAGTGCACCTTTTGTACTGATAAACTTGTCTTCTTAGGTTTTGTTGTAAGCTCACATGGCCTACAAGTTGTTGAGGAGAAGATCTGAGCCATACAAGAATGCCCAACACCGAGCAACATCAGTCAAGTGAGGAGTTTCCACGGACTTGCCAGCTTCTACAGGAGATTTGTGCCCAACTTCAGCAGTATTGCCTCACCATTGATGGCAGTAGTGAAGAAGAACGTGGGATTCAGCTGGGGAGAAGCTCAGGAGAAGGCATTCCAGACCTTGAAGGACAGCCTTACACATGCACTAGTGCTAGTCCTGCCCGACTTCAACAAGATGTTTGAAGTGGAGTGTGATGCCTCTAGAATAGGCATAGGAGCAGTGCTAACCCAAGGAGGGAGGCCAGTGGCATACTTCAGTGAGAAGCTAGGTGGTGCCTCACTGAATTACCTTACTTATGACAAGGAGCTTTATGCCCTTGTCCGAGCCTTGGAAACTTGGCAGCATTACTTGCTGTCCAAGGAGTTTGTGATCCACACTGATCACGAGACTCTCAAACACCTCAGAGGGCAAACCAATCTCAAGAGGAGATATGCCAGGTGGATGGAGTTCATCGAGACCTTCCCGTACATCATCAAGTACAAGAAGGGCAAGGACAATGTGGTAGTTGATGCACTATCAAGGAGGTTTGCCTTGATATTCACAATGGAAGCCAAGGTGTTAGGGTTCGAGCACATCAAGGACCTGTATAAGGATGATCCTGACCTCGCCGAGAGCTACAAGGAGTGTGGCACAGGGAGTCATGGGAAGTTCTACATCCATGAGGGGTTCTTGTTCCGAGAGAGAAGGCTGTGCATACCACAAGGATCATTACGGGAGCTTATCATCCCAGAAGCTCATGGAGGAGGACTCATGGGCCACTTTGGTGTCGACAAGACACTAGCAGTGGTCAAGGAACACTTCTTGATACAAGCCTTGATTCAAGGATGTATGCGCGTGGGCTGTTTGTAGAAGATTAGGTGAGAAACTCAACCTTAGGCTTCTGGATGGGGGGTTTTCTGGTTGGTAAAAGATGGAGGGGTGAGGTGAACCACACGAGGGGTGATGAACCTCGTGATAAATCACAAACTTAGAGCTAGGAGGGCTGGTCTCAACTAGGTTCTAAGCGCACAAGCTTCTATGAGAGAATAACTTGTAAAGAAAATTCGATCTTTATTAATTAGCAAAAAGGTTGTCGAACTACAATGCTGGAAGAAGCCTTATTAATATGCTCGACAGCTTGACCTTCTAGGGTCGACTCAAACAAATAAAAGGAAAGTTTACAAAAGTGCACAAAAGGAAAAGATACAAAAGTGCATAACCGAAAAAGGACCTATTCCTAAAATGTTCTTGACTCAAAAATGTAAAGCAACTAGATCCTACCCTGCAAAACAGAAAGAGGCATATATTCGAATGTAAACTTACCTTAACTCACCTCACGGCCAAGAAATGGAAGGTGGTCGTCCTTGTGGCATGCACGCGCCTTGCTCCTAGTCTTCAACTTGGAGTAGGGTTACATATCTTTGGGCCCTGACCTCTCTTGCCACTAAAGCCCAAGTCTCCGATGTTCCTTGTGTTGTTGAGAAGCCTTTGGACTCTAATTTGCTCTTCTGGCCCATTGTCCTTAGCTGCTCTTCCTCTAGGAGCTTGTCGACCCATAAGCTGAATTTGTGGAAGAGTGCTCTTGATCTGCTTCTTGTCATTGCTCCTGGAGGTACCACTGGTGTAGATACTTCCTCTAAGTGCATGTCCTGGAGCTGGTAGCTCATTTGGTCCGAGTCCTCTTGTGTAGAAGTGGAAGTCTGCGTGTACTCGGCTGGATGGCCTGTACCGGCTGGATTGTGCGCGGTACTGGCCGGAATGACTTCAGGACCGGCCAAGTTGATCCCGGAGTCGGCGGTGTCATCAGGGGGACCGGCGGTGTCATCCCCGTCCCCACCAAGTGTGCCGGAAGCTTGGGACTCTCCGCCGGCAATGTTGACCGGTCTGGTCGTATAGGTCGAAGGCCCGGCGGTACTGTCTGGTCCGGCAGGCGCGCCAGATGGTCCTGCTGTCTCGGGCAAGCTTCCTGGTCGGCCAGTCTGGTCTCCTGGTTGGATGTACGACCTGATGTCCTCATCATTCCCTCCCTCTTCAGTAGGTTTTGTCCTCAAAACTGGTTCATCTACAAGGAAAGGGGCCAAGTCAGTAACATTAAACGTATTGGACACATTAAACTCACCTGGAAGCTCGATCCGGTAGGCGTTGTTGTTGATCCTCTCGAGCACTCTGAATGGTCCATCTCCTCTAGGTGCTAGCTTGGAACTCCTTATGTTTGGGAACCTCTCCTGCCGTTGGTGTAGCCACACCCAGTCGCCTAGTTGAAAAATCACCTCCCTTCTTCCTTTGTTGGCATGAGTCACGTACTGCCCGGTCCTCTTCTCCAAGTTTTCTGATACCTTCTGGTGTAACCTCCTTATGAACTCTGCTTTGGATGCTCCGTTGAGGTTGGTCATCTCAGCTGGTGGCAGTGGCGTTTGCTCCAATGGGGTGAGAGGGTTGAAGCCGTATACCACTTCAAATGGGGCCTTCTTGGTTGCTGAGTGCACGGCTCGATTGTAGGCGAACTCAATGAATGGCAGGCACTCCACCCAAGTCTTTAGGTTCTTCCCTAGTGTAGTTCTGAGAAGAGTTGATAGTGTCCTGTTGACAACTTCTGTTTGGCCATCGGTTTGAGGATGGCAATTGGTTGAGAAGAGTAGCTTCGTGCCTAGCTTTCTCCAAAGGGTCCTCCAGAAATGGCTGAGGAACTTGGTGTCCCTATCGGATACGATGGTCCTTGGCACTCCATGAAGCCGTACTATCTCCCTGAAGAACAGCTCAGCAGTTTGTGTGGCATCATTGACATTGGCACATGGGATGAAGTGTGCCATCTTGGAGAATCTGTCCACCACTACAAAGATTGCATCTTTGTGGTTGATCTTAGGCAGACCTAGAACAAAATCCATCGAGATGTCCACCCATGGATGTGTTGGTATGGGCAATGGGAGATACAACCCGTGAGGTTGCACTCGGGACTTTGCCTTCTTGCAAGTGATCCATCTTGCACAATGTGCTTCTACTGTCCTCTTGATGTGTGGCCAGTAGAAGTGCTCCTTGACCACTGCTAGAGTCTTGTCGACACCAAAGTGGCTCATGAGTCCTCCTCCATGAGCTTCTCGGATGATAAGCTCCCTTAGTGATCCCTGTGGTATGCACAACCTTCTTTCTCGGAACAAGAATCCCTCATGGATGTAGAATTTGCCATGACTCCCTGTGCTACACTCCTTGTAGCTCTCAGCAAGGTCAGGATCATCCTTGTATAGATCCTTGATGTGCTCAAATCCTAGGACCTTTGCCTCCATGGTTGATATCAAGGCAAACCTCCTTGATAGTGCATCGGCTACCACATTATCTTTGTCCTTCTTGTACTTGATGATGTACGGGAAGGTCTCTATGAACTCCATCCACCTGGCATGTCTCCTCTTGAGATTGGTTTGCCCTCTGAGGTGTTTGAGAGTCTCGTGATCAGTGTGGATCACAAACTCCTTGGACAGCAAGTAATGCTGCCAAGTCTCCAATGCTCAGACAAGGGCATAAAGCTCCTTGTCATAAGTGGGGTAGTTCAGTGAGGCACCACCTAGCCTCTCACTGAAGTATGCCACTGGTCTCCCTCCCTGGGTTAGCACTGCTCCTATGCCTATTCCAGAGGCATCACACTCCACTTCAAACGTCTTGTTGAAGTCGGGAAGGACTAACACTGGTGCGTGTGTAAGGCTGTCCTTCAAGGCCTTGAATGCCTTCTCCTGAGCTTCTCCCCAGCTGAATCCCACGTTCTTCTTCACTACTGCCGTCAGTGGTGAGGCAATACTGCTGAAGTTGGGCACGAATCTCCTATAGAAGCTGGCCAGTCCGTGGAAGCTCCTTACTTGGCTGATGTTCCCTGGTGTTGGCCATTCTTGTATGGCTCGAATCTTCTCCTCATCAACCTGTAGGCCCTGTGAACTCACAACAAAACCTAAAAGACAAGCTTATCAGTACAAAAGGTGCACTTCTTGAGATTGGCATAAAGCTCTTCTTGTCGAAGGGTTTTAAGGACCATCTCAAGATGTGTGAGGTGTTCCCGTAGGCACTTACTATAAACCAAAATGTCATCAAAATAAACTACCACAAACTTACTGATGTACGCCCTAAGAACTTGGTTCATAAGGCGCATGAAGGTGCTTGGGGCATTAGTCAAGCCAAATGGCATGACTGTCCACTCGTAGAGTCCTTGCTTTGTCTTGAAAGCGGTTTCCACTCATCACCTTCCTTCATTCTTACCTGGTGGTATCCACTTTTGAGGTCTATCTTGGAGAAGATCGTGGCTCCACTCAGCTCATCTATCATGTCATCCAGTCGTGGTATTGGATGCCTATACTTGACTGTGATGTTGTTGATGGCTCGGCAGTCCACACACATGCGCCAAGTCCCATCCTTCTTGGGCACTAGCAGCACTGGTACAGCACATGGACTGAGGCTCTCTCGAACATATCCTTTCTACAGGAGCTCCTTGACTTGCTTCTCAAGCTCTTTGGACTCCTCTGGACTCATCCGGTAGGCTGGCCAGTTGGGCAGAGCTGCTCCGGGCACTAGATCAATCTGGTGTTCTATGCCACGTAAAGGAGGCAAGCCTGCTGGTATCTCCTCTGGAAATACACCCTGGAATTTGTTGAGGAGTGTTGCTACTTCATGAGGTAGCTCTACCTGCCCCTGTTCTATACTCAACACTTCCTTGAAAACCATTAGTAACATTAAGTCCTTTGAGGCTAAAGCTCTCCGGACATGACTAGGTTGAATAAGAAAGTTAGACTTGACAAGTTTCTTTTCCTTACTCATTTGGAGTTGTAGCTCATATACTTGGGCAGGTGTAAGAGGAGCTAGGCTGACCTTCCTCTTGTCATGCACGAAGGTGTAGAGATTGGTTCTGCCATCATGCCTGGTCTCTTTGTCAAACTGCAATGGTCTTCCTAGCAGAAGATGGCCAGCTTGCATGGGCACCACGTCGCACACGACTTGGACTTGATACTTGCCCACACTGAATGGCACAGTGACTTGCTCATGAATCTTGAGCTCCACTTTGTCATCGAGCCATCTCAGTCTATATGGTCGAGGATGCCGTGTCCTCTCTTGACCTAGCTTATCAACCATATATGCACTAGCAACGTAAGTGCAAGAACCACCATCTATGATGAGGTTACATACCTTTCCCTTGATGGTGCAACGGCTGTGGAAGATGTTCTCCCTTTGGATGGTCTCTGAAGGATCCACCATTGCACTGAGGATACGTCTAGTGACCAGCACTTCCTCCACATCAGGGTACTCAATGTCACCATATTCTCCTTCTGGCTCATAGTCCTCTTCATCTTGGACTCATATTCTCCTGCCTCCGTAATCAGCATGACTCGGTTGTTTGGGCACTCCCTTGAGATGTGTCCACGTCCCCTACACTTGAAACAAGTTATGTCACGTGATCTTTGAGGGTTTGAAGACTTACCAGGCTCTCTCTGGTCACGGGTGGGTTCAGGAGGCTTGCTCTTGAACCTTGACTCGATCTCTACGCTTTTGCCTTTGTCCACTGTCTTAGGCATGTTGCTTGGTGCCCAAGGTGTCCTAGGCTTGCTGCGGATGTCCTGGCTCTTACGTTTGATGTGCTGTTCAGCTTGCACAGATAGGTGGAACAAGTCTTTGAAATCGTTGTAGATTTGCCTTTCCACCTTGCAGCTGATCCTTTCTTGGAGTCCATCCAAGAATTGTGCCATCAATGCTTCTTCATCATCATTGAGCTCCAATCTGTTCCTTAACTTCTCGAACTCTTCAGAGTACTCCTCTACTGATCTGGTACCCTGCTTAAGAGTACGAAAACGACGTTGCAAATCTCTATGAAAGTAAGGTGGAACAAACCTTTGTCGCATGAGGTCTTTCATGTTGACCCATGAGTCTACGAGTCTCATTCTCTTCCTCTTTCTGTCAGATACCTCACGATCCCACCAGATGAGGGCATTGTCCGTGAGTTGTGCTACTGCCATTGAGACTCTCCTAGGTCCTGGTTGGTTGTAGTGATCAAAGATATGATCCATTCGCTTCTCCCAATCTAGGTACGCCTCGGGGTCTACTTTTCCTGCAAAACTAGGAGGAGTTAGCTTAACATCAAGATGAATTACCCGGTTGTAGGTGTGTTCATCTCCATCCTCATGACGTCTAGGAGGCATTCTTGGTCTCTGGTGAAGACCATATGGCTCAAAGCCATCATCTTCTGCCTCTGGTTGCCGTGGAGGTCCTCTCGGCCTATGGTGATAGTTATGGGGTTGCGTGTCCTCATCTCCATCTGGCTGGGGTTCCTCCTGTTCGTGCCGTGTTCTAAGGTACTCAGGACGGTCTTGCTCAGCTCTCACGTGCCTTATGGCCTGGAATCTTACTGGTCTCTCCACGCGCTCCAACCTCTCACCTATGGATGCGAGTTGTGTTTGGAGTGTGGTGAACATAGCCATCATGGCTTCAGCTGCGTCTCTATTCTCTTCTCCCATGGTGTGCTACAAAGAAAGAAGACAATTAGGGTGCTCCTAAATTATAAGGAGGGTTTTCTTTTTATATGGGGTTGAAAAAAATGCAAAAAGGAAAAATCTTAAGGAAAGGAAATTCGACTACAAGAAAAAGGAAACTTCCTAGACAACTTGTGCTAGCTGTCCAATTCGAAATATCTTGGGTATTTTCCTATTCTCTTTTCTTTCCTTTTTCTTTTCTTTTCTTTTTCTTTTTAATTTAACTTAAAATTAATGGAAATATGAATTAAACAAAAAGGAAAACGTGAAAGACAATGCAAAAGTGAATCTAAACCCTAGTGATACACGTAGGAGGCTAGATGCACTCGGTTTGGAGTTTGATGTTGTTGTTTTTTGATTTTTCTTGAATACGACTTAAAATAATGCAAGAACTAGAAATATGACAAGCAAAAGAA
Organism: Pugionium cornutum; assembly: GCA_018901935.1. Taxonomy (NCBI): domain Eukaryota; kingdom Viridiplantae; phylum Streptophyta; class Magnoliopsida; order Brassicales; family Brassicaceae; genus Pugionium; species Pugionium cornutum. The sequence continues at coordinate 38,649,611 of CM032162.1, read as the reverse complement.
TAGAAACAACCTGGTTTAGGAGCTTTAAGCTCTGATACCAAAATGATACAAGCCTTGATTCAAGGATGTATGCGCATGGGCTGTTTGTAGAAGATTAGGTGAGAAACTCAACCTTAGGCTTCTGTATGGGGGTTTTCTGGTTGGTAAAAGATGGAGGGGTGAGGTGAACCACACGAGGGGTGATGAACCTCGTGATAAATCACAAACTTAGAGCTAGGAGGGCTGGTCTCAACTAGGTTCTAAGCGCACAAGCTTCTTTGAGAGAATAACTTGTAAAGAAAATTCGATCTTTATTAATTAGCAAAAGGTTGTCGAACTACAATGCTGGAAGGAGCCTTATTAATATGCTCGACAGCTTGACCTTCTAGGGTCGACACAAATAAAGAAAAAGGAAAGTTTACAAAAGTGCACAAAAGGAAAAGATACAAAAATGCATAACCGAAAAAGGACCTATTCCTAAAATGTTTTTGACTCAAAAATGTAAAGCAACTAGATCCTACCCTGCAAAACAGAAAGAGGCATATATTCGAATGTAAACTTACCTTAACTCACCTCACGGCCAAGAAATGGAAGGTGGCCGTCCTTGTGGCATGCACGCGCCTTGCTCCTAGTCTTCGACTTGGAGTAGGGTTAAATATCTTTGGGCCATGACCTCTCTTGCCACTAAAGCCCAAGTCTCTGATGTTCCTTGTGTTGTTGAGAAGCCTTTGGACTCTAATTTGCTCTTCTGGCCCATTGTCCTTAGCTGCTCTTCCTCTAGGAGCTTGTCGACCCATAAGCTGAATTTGTGGAAGAGTGCTCTTGATCTGCTTCTTGTCATTGCTCCTGGAGGTAACACCGGTGTAGATACTTCTTCTAGGTGCATGTCCTGGAGCTGGTAGCTCATTTGGTCGAAGGCCCGGCGGTACTGTCTGGTCCGGCAGGCGTGCCAGATGGTCCTGCTGTCTCGGGCAAGCTTCCTGGTCGGCCAGTCTGGTCTCCTGGCTGGATGTACGACCTGATGTCCTCATCACTTCTACTGGCCACACATCAAGAGGACATTAGAAGCTCATTGTGCAAGGTGCATCACTTGCAAGAAGGCAAAGTCCCGAGTGCAACCTCACGGGTTGTATCTCCCACTGCCCATACCGACGCATCCATGGGATGATATATCAATGGACTTTGTTCTAGGTCTGCCCAAGATCAGCCACAAAGATGCAATCTTTATAGCGGTGGACAGATTCTCCAAGATGGCACACTTCATTCCGTGTGCCAATGTTAATGATGCCACGCAAACAGCCGAGCTGTTCTTCAGGGAGATAGTACGGCTTCATGGAGTGCCAAGGACCATCGTGCCAGACAGGGACACCAAGTTCCTCAGCCATTTCTGGAGGACCCTTTGGAGGAAGCTAGGCACGAAGCTACTCTTCTCTACCACCTGCCATCCTCAAACCGATGGCCAAACTGAAGTTGTCAACCGGACACTATCAACTCTTTTTAGGACTACACTAGGGAAGAACGTCAAGACTTGGGTGGAGTCCCTGCCATTCATAGAGTTCGCTTACAACCGAGCCGTGCACTCAGCAACCAAGAAGACACCCATTGAAGTAGTATACGGCTTCAACCCTCTCACCCCATTGGAGCAAACACCACTGCCACCAGCAGAAATGACCAACCTCAACGGAGCATCCAAGGTAGAGTTCATAAGGAAGTTACACCAGAAGGTAGCAGAGAACTTGGAGAAGAGGACCGGGCAGTACCTGACTCATGCTAACAAGGGAAGAAAGGAGGTGATTTTTCAACGAGGCGATTGGGTGTGGCTATACCTACGGCAGGAGAGGTTCCCCAACCTAAGGAGTTCCAAGCTAGCACCAAGAAGAGATGGACCATTCAGAGTGCTCGAGAGGATCAACAACAACGCCTACCGGTTCGAGCTCCCAGGTGAGTCTAATGTGTCCAACACGTTCAACGTAACTGACTTAACCCCTTTCCATGCAGATGAACCAGTTTTGAGGTCAAAACCTACTGAAGAGGGAGGAGATGATGGGGACATCAGGTCGTATGGCCGGCCAGGAGACCAGACTGGCCAACCAGGGAGCTTGCCCGAGATAGCCAGGCCATTTGGCACGTCTGCCGGCCCAAGCGGTATCGCCAGACCCTCGACCAACAGGACCAGACCGATCAGCATTGCCGGCGGAGAGGTTCAAACTTCCGGCACAATTGGTGGCAATGTGGATGACACCGCCAGTCCCCTTGGTGACGCTGCCGACTCCGAGATCAACTTGACCGGTCCAGAAGGCATTCTGGCCAGTACCTCGCACAGTCCAGCCGGTACAAGCGATCCAGCCAAGTACACGGGCATTTCCACTTCTACACAAGGAGACTCGGACCAGATAAGCTACCAGCTTCCGGACATGCATCTAGAGGAAGTCTCTACACCAGTGGTGTCACCAGGAGCAATGACAAGGTGTAGATCAAGAGCACTCTTCCACAAGTTCAGTTTATGGGTCAACAAGCTCCTAGACGAAGATCGACTAAGGACAGTGGGCCAGAAGTGCAAAGAATAGTCCAAAGGCTTCTCAAAAATGCAAGGGACTTTAGAGACTTGGGCTTTAGTGGCAAGAGAAGTCAGGGCCCAAAGATTCCTAACCCTACTCCAAGTCGAAGACTAGGAGCAAGGCGCGTGCATGCCACAAGGACGGCCACCTTCCATTTCTTGGCCGTGAGGTAAGAAAGGTAAATTTTCAATTCGAATATATGCCTCTTTCTGTTTTGCAGGGTAGGATCTAGATTGTTTACATTTTGAGTCAAAGACATTTTAGGAATAGGTCCTTTTTCGGTTATGCACTTTTGTACATTTTCCATTTGTGCACTTTTGTAAACTTTCCTTTTCTTTCTTTGAGTCGACCCTATAAGGTCAAGCTGTCGAGCATATTAATAAGGCTCCTTCCAGCATTGTAGTTCGACAACCTTTATGATATTAATAAAGTAGAACTTTCTTCCGACAAGCTTTCTCTCAAAAGAGACTTGTGCGCTTAGAACCTAGTTGAGACCAGCTCTCCTACCTCTAAGTTTGTGATTTATCACGAGGTTCATCACCCCTCGTGTGGTTCACTTCACCCTTCCATCAAATACCAACCCAAAAACCCCTATCCAAGAAGTATAAGGTCGAGTTTCTCACCTAGCCTTCTCCAAACAGCCCACGCGCATATAAGCCTTGAATCGAGGCTTGTATCATTGGGGCTGTGCCCTCTTCATCGACCGCATATAAGCCTTGAATCGAGGCTTGTATCATCGGGGCTGTGCCCTCTTCATCGACCGCTCAGGAGGGATCGTCGTCTAGCATTGGAGGCCGAGGTCGGTCGACGTCTGGCCAGGAATTTGGGGGTGGTTGGGGCTCTTCAGGATTTCCTGCTGCGCCTACCATCCAGTCCGACCATGTCGTGATGATCGACGTGCCAGAGGAGGTTCAAGAGGAAATTTCCAAGGTCGCCGCGGTCGAGTTGATGCTCTAGTACTCCGGGACGAGGATCTTGTTGGGGATCTGTCCGCTGCTACTGACCCTCCTTTTTCTGTCCCGCTTCCCCCTTCTAGTGGATCTCGCAAGAGGCTGTCAAGAGATGGATGACCTTGCTGCGAAAGTCAAGGAGCTCTAGCCAAGTTCAGCTCGGGAGAAGTACAATTTCTCTTACACCTACTCGTCAGAGCAGGCGATTACCCATAATCCCCTTTCGTGTGCTGACCTGCTCCACTACGTCTCCTCCCATCACTCCATCGTCCGCGTTGACAAGCTGGTTGATTCAGATGCCTATATTGATTGGGCGAAGCACATGGCCTTGGTGAGTTCATCATTCGAGAGTTACTTTTTTTATACTTATGCTTTATCGCCGGATCTGTGATCAACCGCAACCGCATCCACCGACGATAGATAAACCAATAACATCTGCCGTATTCGCTGCCGCAGTTACAACAGCATTGTTGACCACAACCGCAGCTATAACCGCTTGCGGCGAGCAAACGAACAAGACCATTATGTTTCAATTTCTGCTAGCTGAAGTTAGTGCGACGTGGAATTAAGAACTAAGTAAACACGAGATCTTTTTCGTGATAGTATGAATAAAACGTGTGATTGTTTCTCTTTGATTCACGTGGATGTGTGGGCATATCCTAACGGTTGTATTTTCTAACACTTCATTTGAAGATGTTTATTTTCTAACGGTTGTAGATGATTTTTCAAGAGCAGTGTGGACTTATTTACTCCTGAAGTCACAAGTGCTAAAATACTCCTAATATTTTTTAAATACGCAGAGAAACAATTTGGTAAAAAGAAAGTGGTACAGAGTGAACATGATACGAAGTTTTTTTTGCCTATTTTCGTATTTCAAAATTAATGGGACAGTGCTTCCAAAATCTTGCATAGGAACACCTCAACAAAATGAAAAAGTAAAAAGAAAGCATAAACACATAATGAATGTGGCTCGTGCTTTACTTTTTCAAGCTAGTCTTCCGAAAAAATTTTGGGAAGAAGCCGTGTATACAGCTGCACATGCCATTAACCTAACATCCTCAAAGATTTTGGGTGGTCGTGCACTTATGAAGTGTTGTTTGGAGTACCACCATCATATGAGCAGCTAAGAATGTTTAATTCTTTGTGTTCTGTCCATAGACACGTATGTGATGGAGATAATTTTGGAGAAAGAAGTAAATATTGAATCTTTGTTGGATATCTTTTCGGCAAAAAAAGATGGAGAGTGTTTGATTTTTAGAAGAATGAGTTCTTGGTATCTTGAGAAGCTAAATTCTAAGAAGACGTTTTTCCATTTTCTCGTAGTGATCAATAGGATAATGATAATCCTTTGAGTAATACCCTAAAATAGCACCATTTTAAGTTTATCTTCCAAATTTAGCAAAATAAAACTAAAATTCCCAAAATAGCATAAATTATTATGTAAAAATAATTATTTATCTTAAATAAAAAATATATAAAATTAAAGCATAATGTTTGGAGGGGAGGGGGGTTAACTTTGTAGTCATCAATGTTAAAATGAGATTATAATTAATAAATTTTTAATAGGCATTTATAAAAAATAAATGGGGGGAGGGGCGGGGAGGGGAAATACTTTATAGATATGGATATAATTAATGAATTTTTAATACGTACTTATAAAAAATAAATACTCCTTAAGATCCATTTATCAGATTTTATATTAATGTGATTAAATGGGTATGGGGGGAGGGGAAATACTTTATAGATAGGGATATAATTAATGGATTTTTAATACGTACTTATAAAAAATAAATACTCGTTAAGATCCTTTATCAGATTTTATATTAAAATGATTAAATGGGTATCCATTTAAAATCTAGTTATTAAAAGGGTTTTTGTTTTAAAAAATAGGTACCTATTAAATTCATTTACTTTTATATTTGTTGAGTAAAAATGATTCAAAATTATATTTTATAATAAGTAATCAATAGCTTTTTGCTAAAAATAAAAAATAAAAATCATGTTTCGTACAAATGCAAAATTGCGTTTTAATGTAAAAATGCGGAATCACGTTTTTGGCAGAAACGTAAAACTATTTTTTAGCGAAAAATATGGAATTACGCTTTTGGCAAAAAAAATATGGAATCACTTTTTAGACAAAAAATACAAAATTATGTTTCTCATAGGAAATTAGGGAAATCACGTTTTAGACAAAAATGTAAAATTATATTTTGGCGAATAAATGTTGAATTATATTTTTGACAAAAAGTTATTTAATTATGTTTTTGACATAAAAATGCTGAATTACATTTTTGGCGAAAAATATGCAATCACGGTTTTGGTGAAAAAATGCTGAATTATGTTTTTGATAGAAAAATGTTGAGTTATGTTTTTGGCGAAAAAATAATGAAATATGTTTATGGCCAAAAAAGTTTAATATTAATTTTGGCGAAAAATGTTGAATTATGTGTTTGACAAAAAAATGTTGAATTACTTTTTTTGTGGAAAAATAATGAATTATGTTTTTGGCAAAAAATGAGTAATCACGATGGGTAGAAAAATGTTGAATTACGTTTTTGGTAAAAAATGACGAATTATGTTTTTGATAGAAAATGATGAATTACGTTTTTGACAGAAAATGATGAATTACATTTTTGATAGAAAATGATGAATTACGTTTTTGATAGAAAATGCTGAATTACGTTTTTGAAAAAAAAATATATTTGAAGTTTTTGAAAAAAATGTGGAAAATGTTCTTAATGTTTTTAATGAGGTAAAATACTTAATTATAATGGGTTTACTTCCGTCAATTACACAAACTTATCCGACTAAACCTATTTTCACCCATACTTTTTGGGTCTTCTTTTAGCTACATAAACTGAATTTTTCTTTCATAAATTACACAAACTTGATAAATTATTCTAATTTCAGAAATTCTATTAATGTTTACACGTTAAATAGCTACTAAATCTGATTCTAATTCGAAAATCTATTTTTAACTGGGATTTATTTGGGTTTACTTCCGTCAAGTACACAAACTTATACGACTAAACCTATTTTCACCCGTACTTTTTGGGTCTTTTTAACTACATAAACTGTATTTTTCTTTTATAAATTACACAAACTTTATAAATTATTCTAATTTCAGAAATTCTATTAATGTTTACACGTTAAATAGCTACTAAATCTGGTTCTAATTCGAAAATCTAGCTTTGACTTGGGTTTATTTTGAAATTAAAACCAGATTTTAGAAGTAAAACAAGGTTTAATAACAGTTTAACGTGTAAATATTAACGGAATTTCTGTAATTTGAATAATTTATGAAGTTTATTTAGTTTAGGGAAGAAAAACATAGTTTCTGTAACTTATGAAAGACCAAAAAAGTACGAGTGGAAATAGGTTTATTCGCATAAATTCGTGTAGTTGACGAAGGTAAAGAAACTAAAATCAGATTTTCGAAGTAAAACAAAGTTTAATAACAATTTAACATGTAAACATTAACGGAATTTCTGTAATTTAAATAATTTATGAAGTTCACATAGTTTAAGGAAGAAAAACATAGTTTAAGGAAGAAAAACATAGTTTATTTAACTTATGAAAAACCCAAAAAATACAGATGGAAATAGATTTATTCGTATAAATTCGTGTAGTTGGCGGAAGTAAACTCAATTATAATTTTAGATGGGATGAGTTTTAAATAAGTTACATTTATCCATTTTAACATTTAAAAAATACTAAAAGACTCAATTTTTTCATGAAATATTCAAAAATTCATTGTTTTATTTTTAATAATAATCTAATATATTTATACAAATAATTTTTTTACAAATAGATAAAATTATTAGCTATTTTAAAATAAAATTTTTAATACTATGTTATTAAAAATTTCAATATTATTTTATTATAAATATAATGTTCGTAATTTAATAAAAAAAATACAACTTAAATGAATTAAATGGATTTAAATGAATAAATATAATTATAAGTGAAGCTAAATGCATACCCTTATTAAACATTTATAATAAATAGATTTTATAAAATTTGGAATTTAAATGAAATAAATCTAGATAAAATTATTATACCTATTTTAACATCCATATTTGTAGACGTTGCACCAGCTATTGCAAACTCAAAATCTGTTCTGGTCTCCTCACACAAGGATTGTCCACCGAGTCTTGATACGCATTCAAAAAGTGTTGGAACATAATTGGCTTTGGGAAGAGATCACTTAGACAAAGTACAATCAGTTAAGTTACGGGATTATGTAAATTCACACAATTCGAGAAGAACCCCATCAAACTCACATTGTGTCTCCATCTCAGTCCACGAGCTCGGCTTTAGCTAATGCACATTATGTCTTTGATAATTATAGTGTTGTTCGTTTGATCACCGCAGGCGATTGCGGATACGCCTGCGACTGCCGTGAACACTGCGGTTGTGGTTGCGGTATATGTTGTTCGCTTGTTTGCTACTGGCGGTTGTAGTTGCGGTTGATTGCATGTTTTTAATCGCACTGCTGTTTTAATTAGCGGTCAAAAAAATTACAATGTATGACACATCGTATGATCGCTGCGTCTATCGCATGTACCTGGGGCAGATAAACAAACAACAATTTGGCGCAGCCGCAACTATATGTTTATGCGCCTGACAAACGAATATGACCTATGTCTCGGATAATGTTTTTTGGCAAAACAACAAGTGTATTTGACAGATGGAGACGAGCCAAAGTCTTACAAAGAAGCTTTTAAGTATGACAACTGTTCCTATTGGAGACGAGATAGATGTTTTGGACACCAATAAAACATGGAGCATTGTCTATTTGCCTTTCGGTAAAGAAGCAGTTGGTAACATGTGGGTTTAAAAAAATATGTTGCTCGGATGGGTCCATTGAATGGTATAAGTTAAGACTAGTAACTTTGCGAATTTGACAGACTGAAGGAGAAGATTTGGGCGAGACGTTTACACCTGTTGCTAAAGGTGACCGCTAGTTGCTGGATAAGGGTTGGAGATACATCAAATTGATGTACATAATAAAGTTTGCCAATTACCTAAATCATTATGGTTTTTGTTTGTGGATAAACAGATAAGGTTCTCGTTAAGAGAGTTTGGTATCGATACCAGCCTTCCGTACGGTAAACTATCTCTTCTTGCCAAGAGTAAGAAAAAGAATCCTATAAAAGAGAAGCCGTATTGGCCCACACTCTTTGGTAACCTTGAATTGTGTCTTGTTGATCTGGCGTTAAAATGCTGAAAAAGCGTACGGTAACAGACAAGGATGAGAGAATCAAGTACGCTTGTCTAGCTATCACTTCTTCGGTGTTGTTACCATCATCGCATATTCCCAAAATCGACAAGGCCCATGTCGATGTTATCCGTGATCTTGATTCATTCTTCACTTATCCATAGGGCAGGCTTGCTTTTGACATGGTGGTGTCAAGTGTGAAAAGAAGAGATGTGCTTGCCCTGTCACAAAGCTCCATTGCAATTCAAGGATTTTTCCATTATTCAATTGGTCATTGTTGAAGCGGTACCATCTATACTGGAATTCGAGCAGTCCAACGACTCATCAACCTCAACCGAATCCGACAGTGAAAATGATGCCCAGAAAGAAAAAAACCGTGATAATGCTAGTGGCACCAACAAAAAGAAAACCGGGTTTAATCCCACATACGCAAGAGTACTGGATGAAGAAATGGAGGTAGCACGTAAACCATATAATTTCCATTTTCTTTTTAGGATAGCGTGTATTTGATTTCATTACCTCGGTAAGTTAACTATTAGCTTTGCACATAGATAGTATATTTGCTATAAGAACCAAAACAGGGTTAGTATGAATATGATATAGGTGTAAACGTTTTATTTCACCGATTCCTTTAACCAATATTTTATATGGTTACTAGTTATGATCTCATATTACATATTGGTTGTATTGATAATTACTTGCTTTAGCATGATAATTATAATTATAAAAGATGTTAATTGCTGCCGCTATCAAAAATTTAAATGGATAAATGTAATATTAACTGTCATAACTTCAAATAATTTTTGTTTAATAATCCTTTTTTCCAGGTTGATGTGAAGTGTATCATTACAGAGGATAAGGGTCCTTCTTGTACTGACGATGCTTATGGTTGGTCGGACGACAAAGAAGATGAGAAGGTCAATAACATGGTGAAGATGATTTCAGAGAATTTTGAGTTCAAAAAGAATTTGTTCACTAGAGGGGTTTCGGAAGCTGAGTTAAGTAGGATGAAGGCTGAAGAGCTGGAAAACAGAGAGAAGAGGGATAAGCGAAAAGATAAGGGGATTCGTCTGAATCCAGGCATCCACCATCTACTCCATGTGCTGCTGGGAGTACGATGACTGATCAGCATCTTGTTGCTGACTTGGTTGCCGTTAAACTCAAGGGCAACTTTTCATCTCTTGAATCGAAACTGAACAAATCGGTGGACCGATTGAAAAAGATCGAGGATTCGTTCACTGTTCTATAGACAACATTGGAAATCTTCAAGGATCAGAAGCTCCCAAAAATGCAAGATAAAGTTATGAAGTGCATACGTGAATGTTTAGACAAACTTTCATCGTTGGACCCACCTCATACGGATGCTAACGTAGCGGGCTGCCCTAATGCTGATTTAGGAACCAGCAAAGACCCGCTTACAAATGAAGGATCAACTTCAAAGGGTGGCCCAGAGGTTCCAGCCGTATCTCATTCTGATGCATCCGATGCAATAAATGCTGTTCTGGGTTTTATAAACAACGAGGCTGAGTATGAGGTAACCAGTTATTTATATGCGTAAAGGAATAAGATAACATGTTAACAATATGGGTATCTCATTATTGATATTTTTCGAACAGGATGTTGCTCATGAAAATATTCCACCCACTGCTAATGAACCAGTCGGTGATCAAAATGAAGCTACGGAGATGGACTTTGAAGGAGACACGTTGGATGCGGTAAAACAATTCAGTTTTTTGAATACAAATTGATCACTGTTATTTCTATTGTTAACCGTTACATCGAATTGTTTGACTACCATGTCAACCAGTGGAACACCCCATATATCAACAATGACCCGGATTTTCTGTTATCCATTCCTTCCTTCTCGCTTGGATTTTCGCAGGAGAACATCAATACAGGTGATGTGGAACGTGACACAGAAGAGGAAAAGGATAAATTTGCTGCTGAAGACGTCGGGGATGAAGAAGTTGATACGCAAGAGGATGAAGAAGTTGATACGCAAGAGGATGAAGAAGAAGAGCCTCGTAAGAGCAAACGGCAGAGGACAACACCTAACGTGCTTAAGGACTTCGAATGTGATAGAAAACTGATGGCGGTCTCACAAGAGCCCCACTCTGTTCTACATGGGTTTGACCTAGAGATCGACTATGCTACAAAGTTTGTCAAGCTACATACATTGTTGAAGAAAAAATTCTAAGTGTATCAATTAATGTATACTGAAGTCTCTTATCTGTTAATAGCTTCTTTAGTCGTGTAATTCAAACGTTAACGTGTTGAATGGCAGTGCTATATACTTGCCCAAGGGGATTACCGTCACCAACAGAGATGTAGCCGACATAGCCGAACGGATGAAACTGATATCTCCGAAAGTAAGTAGTTCCTTTTATTAGAATTACTATATTATTAGTATCTACTAATGTAATTGCACTTCTTTTTTGCAAGATGTTTGATGCGCTAATGCACTTGACTCAGTTGATGTACAATAGAGAGCACGATCGCAGCCAAAATGTTCTCTTCATTGATACGACTTTTGTGTCAATACTAATGAAACAGCACACCAAATTCACGAGGGTTGCATCTAAAGATAGGTCTCGTTTCAAGTTTGAAGACGACATATTTGTTTATTTCAGGTTGGATAACAACCCAGCAGTCGCGCCGCGTATTTACTTCCCTTTCAATCTGGATAAGCAACACTGGGTTGGAGTGTGCGTGGACAGTTCGACTATGATGGTTTATGTCCTTGATTGCAATATTGGATTTCGCTCTGATACTTCCGTTAAGAAGGATCTTAACCCGATATCCTTGATGATTCTGTATATTCTCAAAAAACCCCTTTCAAAAATATGGTGTCCCAAACAAAACCTTATTCGGTTGTGAGGTTCAGAGGTATACTTCAGAATGGAATTTATGTTGACTCTGCAGTTACATCATTGCTTCTGATCCAGGCACACTCCGTTAGTGGGCTTGAAGGATGCAAAGGCGTGACACCAGATATCATTTCTTGGGAATCCCAAAGGCTTGCAGTTATGTTTTCTTAGGAGTTTGTGGATACCATCGAAGCTAATTGACTGCTACTCTTTGTTTAGTTTTATGATGTGTCTTTTATGAACTCTTATGTTAGTTGAACTAAATTTTGTAAAATACTATGTTCTATCTCGGTTATGTGTAAACGGTTTATGTTTATGTGTACATGTTTTAGTATGGTTGATAATATTCGATTTAGATGTTATAGCAACCAATATAATGGACACAGAGGCTGAGACAGTTATTACATAAGATCATTATATTGATCAATATGGCTATTGGTTTTTTTAACGATTGTTTAGATTTGATTTAGACGTTACAACAACCAAAAGCATGTAACCATAAACTGAGACAGTTACTAGTAAATAACATTTAATGATCAATATGTACATTTCCCAGAGATGAAGGGCAAAAGATTCTAATGCCGTTAAGGCAATACAAAACATTGCGGATTAGCATTTTAGGGTTTACTTTAATATAACTCATCAAAAAACCCCACTTCTAATGCCGTTAAGGTAACACAAAACATTGCGGATTAGCGTTTTAGGGTTTACCTTAATATAACACATCAAAAAACCCACTTTCAAATTACTTATCATATCACAAAACACTAGGAAACATCCCTGCTTCATCATTGCCCCCCATCTCCCACCAACTTCATAGGTACTTCATATAGGCATTTTAAAAGTTGCCCGATTGTGGCCCAGACCCCCACACCTGCTACAAACTGTTATGCGTCTTCTCACTACACCCTGAAATAAACGTAATTAGTAACTAGATAAAACATTTCTTAACAACTACCATGCTTAATAGCTATGATATTATATTATTTATGATAAAATAATTATTTACGGTAATACTAACTCTAAACTCTCCCTCAGAAAACATCCGTTGTTTTCTAGGACGGCCAGGAGGTCGTCTAGTTGCTGGCGGAAGCAAATTAATTTCCAGAAGATGATCATTCACAGAAGGTGTATTAATAACACCGGGCACTGGATAAACACTGTGTACATATGCCTTTCTCCAAAAATCGGTAGTGAATGCGGTGCTTGCGAGTGTATGAACATTTATCTTTTTGGTCACCGCTGCAGCTACTGCATGAGAGCATGGGATCTTTAGTAGGTGGAACTCGCAGCATGTACAAGTTTTCCGCATCAAATCCACATTGGTATGATCCACCAAGCTTTGTATGAATCTCAAACTCGGCTGTATTCGGCTGGATCGGCTGGATCGGCTGTACAGGTTTGATGAGGACATCAGGTCGTACATCCAGCCAGGAGACCAGACTGGCCGACCAGGAAGCTTGCCCGAGACAGCAGGACCATCTGGCACGTCTGCCGGACCAGGCAGTACCGCCGGACCCTCGACCTATAGGACCAGACCGGTCAGCATTGCCGGCGGAGAGGCCCAAGCTTCCGGCACACTTTGTGGCGACGTGGATGACACCGCCGGTCCCTCTGGTGATGCCGCCAACTCCGGGATCAACTTGGCCGGTCCTGAAGGCATTCCGGCTAGTACCTCGCACAATCCAGCCAGTACAGCCAATCCAGCCGAGTACACGCACACTTCCACTTCTACACAAGAGGACTTGGACCAAATGAGCTACTAGCTCCAGGACATGCACGTAGAAGAAGTATCTACACCAGTGGTACCTCAAGGAGCAATGACAAGAAGCAGATCAAGGGCACTCTTCCACAAATTCAGCTTATGGGTCGACAAGCTCCTAGAGGAAGAGCAGCTAAGGACAATGGGCCAGAAGAGCAAATTAGAGTCCAAAGGCTTCTCAACAACAAAAGGAACATCAGAGACTTGGGCTTTAGTGGCAAGAGAGGTCAGGGCCTACAGGTTGATGAAGAAAAGATTCGAGCCATACAAGAATGGCCAACACCAGGGAACATCAGCCAAGTGAGGAGCTTCCACGGACTGGCCAGCTTCTACAGGAGATTCGTGCCCAACTTCAGCAGTATTGCCTCACCATTGATGGCAGTAGTGAAGAAGAACGTGGGATTCAGCTGGGGAGAAGCTCAGGAGAAGGCATTCCAGGCCTTGAAGGACAGCCTTACACATGCACCACTGCTAGTCCTGCCCGACTTCAACAAGACATTTGAAGTGGAGTGTGATGCCTCTGGAATAAGCATAGGAGCAGTGCTAACCCAAGGAGGGAGACCAGTGGCATACTTCAGTGAGAAGCTAGGTGGTGCTTCACTGAACTACGCCACTTATGACAAGGAGCTTTATGCCCTTGTCCGAGCATTGGAGACTTGGCAGCAGTACTTGCTGTCCAAGGAGTTTGTGATCCACACTGATCATGAGACTCTTAAACACCTCAGAGGGCAAACCAATCTCAAGAGGAGACATGCCAGGTGGATGGAGTTCATAGAGACCTTCCCGTACGTCATCAAATACAAGAAGGGCAAAGATAATGTGGTAGCCGATGCACTATCAAGGAGGTTTGCCTTGATATCAACCATGGAGGCAAAGGTCCTAGGATTTGAGCACATCAAGGATCTATACAAGGATGATCCTGACCTTGCTGAGAGCTACAAGGAGTGTAGCACAGGGAGTCATGGCAAATTCTACATCCATGAGGGATTCTTGTTCCGAGAAAGAAGGCTGTGCATACCACAGGGATCACTAAGGGAGCTTATCATCCGAAAAGCTCATGGAGGAGGACTCATGGGCCACTTTGGTGTCGACAAGACTCTTGCAGTGGTCAAGGAGCACTTCTACTGGCCACACATCAAGAGGACAGTAGAAGCACATTGTGCAAGATGCACCACTTGCAAGAAGGCAAAGTCCCGAGTGCAACCTCACGGGTTGTATCTCCCACTGCCCATACCAACACATCCATGGGTGGACATCTTGATGGATTTTGTTCTAGGTCTGCCCAAGATCAACCACAAATATGCAATCTTTGTAGTGGTGGACAGATTCTCCAAGATGGCACACTTCATCCCATGTGCCAATGTCAATGATGCCACGCAAACAGCTGAGCTGTTCTTCAGGGAGATAGTACGGCTTCATGGAGTGCCAAGGACAATCGTATCAGACAGGGACACCAAGTTCCTCAGCCATTTCTGGAGGACCCTTTGGAGAAAGCTAGGCACGAAGCTACTCTTCTCTACCACCTGCCATCCTCAAACCGATGGCCAAACTGAAGTTGTCAACAGGACACTATCAACCCTTCTCAGAACTACACTAGGGAAGAACCTAAACACTTGGGTGGAGTGCCTGCCATTCATAGAGTTCGCTTACAACCGAGCCATGCACTCAGCAACCAAGAAGACACCATTTGAAGTGGTATACGGCTTCAACCCTCTCACCCCATTGGAGCAAACACCACTACCACCAGCTGAGATGACCAACCTCAACGGAGCATCCAAGGCAGAGTTCATAAGGAGATTACACCAGAAGGTAGTAGAAAACTTGGAGAAGAGGACCGGACAGTACGTGACTCATGCCAACAAGGGAAGAAAGGAGCTGATCTTTCAACCAGGCGATTGGATGTGGCTACACCTACGGCAGGAGAGGTTCCCAAACCTAAGGAGTTCCAAGCTAGCACCAAGAGGAGATGGACCATTCAGAGTGCTCGAGAGGATCAACAACAACGCCTACCGGATCGAGCTCCCAGGTGAGTTTAATGTGTCCAATACGTTCAATGTTACTGACTTAGCCCTTTCCATGCAGATGAACCCGTTTGAGGACAAAACCTACTGAAGAGGAAGGGGATGATGAGGACATCAGGTCGTACATCCAGCCAGGAGACCAGACTGGCCGACAAGGAAGCTTGCCCGAGACAGCAGGACCATCTGGCGCGCCTGCCGGACCAGACAGTACCGCCGGACCTTCGACCTATAGGACCAGACCGGTCAACATCGCCGGCGGAGAGGCCCAAGCTTCCGGCACACTTGGTGGGGACGTGAATGACACCGCCGGTCCCCCTGATGACACCGCCGACTCCGGGATCAACCTGGCCGGTCCTGAAGTCATTCCGGCCAGTACCGCGCACAATCCAGCCGGTAAAGGCCATCCAGCCGAGTACACGCACACTTCCACTTCTACACAAGAGGACTCGGACCAAATGAGCTACCAGCTCCAGGACATGCACTTAGAGGTAGTATCTACACCAGTGGTACCTCCAGGAGCAATGACAAGAAGCAGATCAAGAGCACTCTTCCACAAATTCAGCTTATGGGTCGACAAGCTTCTAGAGGAAGAGCAGCTAAGGACAATGGGCCAGAAGAGCAAATTAGAGTCCAAAGGCTTCTCAAAAACACAAGGAACATCAGAGACTTGGGCTTTAGTGGCAAGAGAGGTCAGGGCCCAAAGATATTTAACCCTACTCCAAGTCGAAGACTAGGAGCAACGCGCGTGCATGCCACAAGGACGGCCACCTTCCATTTCTTGGCCGTGAGGTGAGTTAAGGTAAGTTTACATTCGAATATATGCCTCTTTATGTTTTGCAGGGTAGGATCTAGTTGCTTTACATTTTTGAGTCAACAACATTTTAGGAATAGGTCCTTTTTCGGTTATACACTTTTGTATTTTTTCCTTTTGTGCACTTTTGTAAACTTTCCTTTTTCTTATTTGAGTCGACCCTAGTAGGTCAAGCTGTCGAGCATATTAATAAGGCTCCTTCAAGCATTGTAGTTCGACAACCTTTTTGATTATTAATAAAGTAGAACTTTTCCCCTACAAGTTTTCTCTCTAAGAATCTTGTGCGCTTAGAACCTAGTTGAGACCAGCCCTCCTAGCTCTAAGTTTGTAATTTATCACGAGGTTCATCACCCCTCGTGTGGTTCACTTCACCCTTCCATCGTTTACCAACCAGAAACCCCCCTATCCAGAAGCCTAAGGTTGAGTTTCTCACCTAATCTTCTACAAACAGCCCACGCGCATACATCCTTGAATCAAGGCTTGTATCAATATGGCACGTCTGCCGGACAAGGCAGTACCGCCGGACCCTCGACCTATAGGACCAGACCGGTCAGCATTGCCGGCGGAGAGGCCCAAGCTTCCGGCACACTTTGTGGCGACGTGGATGACACCGCCGGTCCCTCTGGTGATGCCGCCAACTCCGGGATCAACTTGGCCGGTCCTGAAGGCATTCCGGCTAGTACCTCGCACAATCCAGCCAGTACAGCCAATCCAGCCGAGTACACGCGCACTTCCACTTCTACACAAGAGGACTTGGACCAAATGAGCTACTAGCTCCAGGACATGCACGTAGAAGAAGTATCTACACCAGTGGTACCTCAAGGAGCAATGACAAGAAGCAGATCAAGGGCACTCTTCCACAAATTCAGCTTATGGGTCGACAAGCTTCTAGAGGAAGATCAGCTAAGGACAATGGGCCAGAAGAGCAAAGTAGAGTCCAAAGGCTTCTCAACAACACAAGGAAAATCAGAGACTTGGGATTTAGTGGCAAGAGAGGTCAGGGCCCAAAGATTTTTAACCCTACTCCAAGTCGAAGACTAGGAGCAAGGCGCGTGCATGCCACAAGGACGGCCACCTTCCATTTCTTGGCCATGAGGTAAGTTAAGGTAATTTTTCAATAAGAATATTTGCCTCTTTCTGTTTTGCAGGGTAGGATCTAGATGCTTTTCATTTTTGAGTCAAGAACATTTTAGGAATAGGTCCTTTTTCGGTTATACACTTTTGTATCTTTTCCTTTGTGCACTTTTGTAAGTTTTCCTTTTCTTATTTGGGTCGACCCTAGAAGGTCAAGCTGTCGAGCATATTAATAAGGCTCCTTGTGCGCTCTAATCCTGTAAAGTAAGTTATAACAGTTGAGTTGCGACTAAAGGCAGAAGATAAATTTTAAATTCGATGTTCATGGCCGTTACCAATGTTAATTTGGCCGAAGGTTTGGGCAAGATCTTCGGTTAGTCGATGTATCGTGGCCGGTGTTCCATCTACGCCAGTGGTACCGGTTACGGCGAAGGTCCAGCAGGTCTCTGGCCATGCCATTGCGTCATGGCCATGGGATTTGAGGTAGTTCTCCGTGGAAAGGTTAAACCTCATCCTCAGTTGTTTGCTCTTGGACCGTATGGAAAGCGCCTCTGCTACTGCAGGCCATGGCTCCGGTCCGTGATCGGTACCATGGTCCTCATCATTCCCTCCATCTTTGATGTAAGACACTGTATGAGGCATTACAAGAGTCTAGGGCTGGGCGTGACACAAGATGGTGGTCACTCTCTCATGTTACGGCCAAAGGGACACGGGTGGGGATCTAACGAGCTGGAGGTCGCTCTCTATCGTGGGATCATGGCAGGAGCAGTGAGGGGGGGAGGTGAAGTACACCACAAAGAGGGTGGAAACTCTTTGATAGACCACGAGGAGTTCAAGCAAGAGGTGATGACCTTCTCTTGTTAGGGCCATTTTTCCGGCAAGAATGTAATAAATGGACCATACCGTGGCCTTACTTGCAAATGGCTGCGTACGAGCACTAAGTGTTGATTCCGTGTGTGTTTGGGGCATGGAGGGTCTTGGGTCATGCCATTGAGTTTTAAAGTCTTCTAAGTCTTCCCTTGATGCTTCAGGGTCTTGTTTTTGAAGCTCTTTCAGGTCTTAGCTCTTGGTCCATGGGCGTTGTTCCGACCCTTTCTTCTTCTTGCTGGGAACCTAGGGTCCTTGTACGCTGAAATCCTGTAAATCAAATCATGGCAGTTGATTTGCAACCAAAGGCAGAAAACATACCTAGAATTAGTTGTTCATGGCCATTGCCAATGGTCATTTGGCCAAAGGTTTGAGCAAGATCTTTGATTGGTCGATGTTTCGTGGCCGCTGGGCCATCTACGACGGTGGTACGGGTTCCAGCAAAGGCCCGGCAGGTGTATGGCCATGTCATTACCTCATGGCCACGGGATTTGAGGTAGTTCTCCATGGGGAGGTTCAACCTCCTCCTCAGTTGTTTGCTCCTAGACCATGTGGCAGGCACCTCTTGTGCCACGGGCCATGGCTCCGGCCCGTGATCATACTGTTGTCCTCAGCACTCTTTAGACGATTTTGTCCTCAAAGCTGGATCTCCTGTACCATAAGGAGAGAGTTCATCCACGTTAAAGGTGTGGAAAATGTTTACCTCTTCCTGAAGTTGTAGGCGATAGGCATTGTCGTTAATCTTTTATAAGATCTTGAATAGTCCATCTCCTCTTAGGGCTAGTTTGTAGGCTCTCTTCTTGAGAAATATTTCAGGCCTCGTGTGAAACCAAACCCAATCTCCTAGTTCAAAAGTCAGCTGCTTTCTGCTCTTGTCAGCCCTCTTTTTGTACTCCTTGGTTTTCTTCTCCATATTTTCATTGACTTTGGTGTGCAACTTCTGGATCATTTCTCCTTGGTCAATGCAATCTTGGTTCACCTATTCAACCTGTGGAATGGGCACAAGATCTACTGGAGATAAGGGGTTAAAGCCATTTACTATCTCAACGTGATGAGGACATCAGGTCGTACATCCAGCCAGGAGACCAGACTGGCCGACCAGGAAGCTTGCCCGAGACAGCAGGACCATCTGGCACGTCTGCCGGACCAGGCAGTACCGCCGGACCCTCGACCTATAGGACCAGACCGGTCAGCATTGCCGGCGGAGAGGCCCAAGCTTCCGGCACACTTTGTGGCGACGTGGATGACACCGCCGGTCCCTCTGGTGATGCCGCCAACTCCGGGATCAACTTGGCCGGTCCTGAAGGCATTCCGGCTAGTACCTCGCACAATCCAGCCAGTACAGCCAATCCAGCCGAGTACACGCACACTTCCACTTCTACACAAGAGGACTTGGACCAAATGAGCTACTAGCTCCAGGACATGCACGTAGAAGAAGTATCTACACCAGTGGTACCTCAAGGAGCAATGACAAGAAGCAGATCAAGGGCACTCTTCCACAAATTCAGCTTATGGGTCGACAAGCTCCTAGAGAAAGATCGACTAAGGACAATGGGCCAAAAGTGCAAGGAAGAGTCCAATGGCTTCTCAACAACACAAGGGACATTAGAGACTTAGGCTTTAGTGGCAAGAGAGGTCAGGGCCCAAAGATTTTTAACCCTACTCCAAGTCGAAGACTAGGAGCAAGGCGCGTGCATGCCACAAGGACGGCCACCTTCCATTTCTTGGCCGTGAGGTAAGTTAAGGTAAGTTTCAATTCGAATATATGCCTCTTTCTGTTTTGCAGGGGGATCTAGATGCTTTACATTTTTGAGTCAAGAACATTTTAGGAATAGGTCTTTTTCGGTTATACACTTTTGTATCTTTTCCTTTTGTGCACTTTTGTAAACTTTCCTTTTCTTTATTTGAGTCGACCCTAGAAGGTCAAGCTGTCGAGCATATTAATAAGGCTCCTTCCAGCATTGTAGTTCGACAACCTTTTGATATTAATAAAGATAGAACTTTTTCCCCAACAAGTTTTCTCTCAAGAATCTTGTGCGCTTAGAATCTAGTTGAGACCAGCCCTCCTAGCTCTAAGTTTGTGATTTATCACGAGGTTCATCACCCCTCGTGTGGTTCACTTCACGTTTCCATCGAATACCAACCCAAAAACCCCTATCCAAGAAGTCTAAGGTCGAGTTTCTCATCTAAACTTCTCCAAACAGCCCACGCGCATACATCCTTGAATCAAGGCTTGTATCATTTTGGTATCAGAGCTTAAAGCTCTTAAACCAGTTTGTTTCTATCCTTTAGTTAGTTTTGTTTTGTGTTCTTGCATTAGTTTAAGTTGCATTCAAGAAAAAAAAAAAAAACATCAAACTCCAAACCGAGTGCATCTAGCCTTCTACGTGTATCACTAGGGTTTAGATTCACTTTTACATTGTCATTCACATTTTCCTTTTTGTTTAAATCATATTTCCTTTATTTTTAAGTTTAATTAAAAAGAAAAGAAAAAGAAAATAGAAAAGGCACTAAAAGAATTCGAATTGGACAGCTAGCACAAGTTGTCAAGAAAGTTTCCTTTTTTTTAAAATCTTCATATCTTTGAATTTCCAATTCTCAGATTTTTTCCTTTTTGCAAAATT
>CM032162.1:38583648-38628377 GCA_018901935.1 Pugionium cornutum | reverse complement strand
ACATCTTCCACAGCCGTTGCACCATCAAGGTCAAGGTATGTAACCTCATCATAGATGGTGGTTCTTGCACTAACGTTGCTAGTGCATATATGGTTGATAAGCTAGGTCTAGAGAAGACAAAGCATCCTCGACCATATAGACTGAGATGGCTCGATGACAAAGTGGAGCTCAAGATCCATGAACAAGTCATTGTACCATTCAGTGTGGGCAAGTACCAGGATCAAGTCATATGCGACGTGGTGCCCATGCAAGCTGGCCATCTTCTACTAGGTAGACCATGGCAGTTTGACAAAGAGACCAGGCATGATGGCCGAACCAATCTCTACACCTTCGTGCATGACAAGAGAAAGGTCAGCCTAGCTCCTCTTACACCTGCCCAGGTACATGAGCTACAACTCCAAATGAGTAAGGAAAAGAAACTTATCAAGTCTAATTTTCTTATTCAACCAAGCCATGTCCAGAGAGCTTTAGCCTCGAAGGATTTAATGTTACTAATGGTTTTCAAGGAAGTGTTGAGTATAGAACAGGGACAGGTAGAGCTACCTCCTGAAGTAGCAACTCTCCTCAACAAGTTCCAGGATGTATTTCCAGAGGAGATACCAGCAGGCTTGCCTCCTTTACGTGGCATAGAACACCAGATTGATCTAGTGCCCGGAGCAGCCCTGCCCAACCGGCCAGCCTACCGGATGAGTCCAGATGAGTCAAGGAGCTTGAGAAGCAAGTCAAGGAGCTCCTGGAGAAAGGATATGTTCGAGAGCCTCAGTCCATGTGCTGTACCAGTGCTACTAGTGCCCAAGAAGGATGGGACTTGGCGCATGTGTGGACTGCCGAGCAATCAACAACATCACAGTCAAGTACCGGCATCCAATACCACGACTGGATGACATGCTAGATGAGCTGAGTGGAGCCACGGTCTTCTCCAAGATAGACCTCAAAAGTGGATACCACCAGGTAAGAATGAAGGAAGGTGATGAGTGGAAGACTGCTTTCAAGACAAAGCAAGGGCTCTACGAGTGGACAGTCATGCCATTTGGCTTGACTAATGCCCCAAGCACCTTCATGCGCCTTATGAACCAAGTTCTTAGGGCGTACATCAGTAAGTTTGTAGTGGTTTACTTTGATGACATACTAGTTTATAGTAAGTGCCTACGGGAACACCTCACACATCTTGAGATGGTACTTAAAACCCTTCGACAAGAAGAGCTTTATGCCAATCTCAAGAAGTGCATCTTTTGTACTGATAAACTTGTCTTTTTAGGTTTTGTTGTAAGTTCACAGGGCCTACAGGTTGATGAAGAGAAGATTCGAGCCATACAAGAATGGCCAACACCAGGAAACATCAGCCAAGTAAGGAGCTTCCACGGACTGGCCAGCTTCTATAGGAGATTCGTGCCCAACTTCAGCAGTATTGCCTCACCACTGACGGCAGTAGTGAAGAAGAAAGTGGGATTCAGCTGGGGAGAAGCTCAGGAGAAGGCATTCCAGGCCTTGAAGGACAGCCTTACACATGCACCAGTGCTAGTCCTGCCCGACTTCAACAAGACGTTTGAAGTGGAGTGTGATGCCTCTGGAATAGGCATAGGAGCAGTGCTAACCCAAGGAGGGAGACCAGTGGCATACTTCAGTGAGAAGCTAGGTGGTGCCTCACTGAACTACCCCACTTATGACAAGGAGCTCTATGCCCTTGTCCGAGCATTGGAGACTTGGCAGCATTACTTGCTGTCCAAGGAGTTTGTGATCCACACTGATCACGAGACTCTCAAACACCTCAGAGGGCAAACCAATCTCAAGAGGAGACATGCCAGGTGGATGGAGTTCATAGAGACCTTCCCGTACATCATCAAGTACAAGAAGGGCAAAGACAATGTGGTAGCCGATGCACTATCAAGGAGGTTTGCCTTGATATCAACCATGGAGGCAAAGGTCCTAGGATTCGAGCACATCAAGGATCTATACAAGGATGATCCTGACCTTGCTGAGAGCTACAAGGAGTGTAGCACAGGGAGTCATGGCAAATCCTACATCCATGAGGATTCTTGTTCCGAGAAAGAAGGCTGTGCATACCACAAGGATCACTAAGGAAGCTTATCATCCGAGAAGCTCATGGAGGAGGACTCATGGGCCACTTTGGTGTCGACAAGACTGTAGCAGTGGTCAAGGAGCACTTCTACTGGCCACACATCAAGAGGACAGTAGAAGCACATTGTGCAAGATGCACCACTTGCAAGAAGGCAAAGTCCAGAGTGCAACCTCACGGGTTGTATCTCCCACTGCCCATACCAACACATCCATGGGTGGACATCTCGATGGATTTTGTTCTAGGTCTGCCCAAGATCAACCACAAAGATGCAATCTTTCTAGTGGTGGACAGATTCTCCAATATGGCACACTTCATCCCATGTGCCAATGTCAATGATGCCACGCAAATAGCTGAGCTGTTCTTCAGGGAGATAATACGGCTTCATGGAGTGCCAAGGACCATCGTATCAGACAGGGACACCAAGTTCCTCAGCCATTTCTGGAGGACCCTTTGGAGAAAGCTAGGCACGAAGCTACTCTTCTCTACCACTTGCCATCCTCAAACCGATGGCCAAACTGAAGTTGTCAACAGGACCCTATCAACTCTTCTTAGAACAACACTAAGGAAGAACCTAAAGACTTGGGTGGAGTGCCTGCCATTCATTGAGTTCGCCTACAACCGAGCCGTGCACTCAGCAACCAAGAAGACCCCATTTGGAGTGGTATACGGCTTCAACCCTCTCACCCCATTGGAGCAAACACCACTGCCACCAGCTGAGATGACCAACCTCAACGGAGCATCCAAAGCAGAGTTCATAAGGAGGTTACACCAGAAGGTAGCAGAGAACTTGGAGAAGAGGACCGGACAGTGCGTGACTCATGCCAACAAAGGAAGAAAGGAGGTGATCTTTCAACCAGGCGATTGGGTGTGGCTACACCTACGGCAGGAGAGGTTCCCAAACCTAAGGGGCTCCAAGCTAGCACCAAGAGGAGATGGACCATTCAGAGTGCTCGAGAGGATCAACAACAACGCCTACGGGATCGAGCTGCCAGGTGAGTTTAATGTGTCCAATACGTTCAATGTTATTGACTTAGCCCCTTTCCATGCAGATGAACCAGTTTTGAGGACAAAACCTACTGAAGAGGGAGGGAATGATGAGGACATCAGGTCGTACATCCAGCCAGGAGACCAGACTGGCCGACCAGGAAGCTTGCCCGAGACAGCAGGACCATCTGGCGCCCCTGCCGGACCAGACAGTACCGCCGGACCCTCGACCTATAGGACCAGACCGGTCAACATTGCCGGCGGAGAGGCCCAAGCTTCCGGCACACTTGGTGGGGACGTGGATGACACCGCCGGTCCCTCTGATGACACCGCCGACTCCGGGATCAACTTGGCCGGTCCTGAAGTCATTCCGGCCAGTACCGCGCACAATCCAGCGGTACAGCCGATCCAGCCGAGTATACGCGCACTTCCACTTCTACACAAGAGGACTCGGACCAAATGAGCTACCAGCTCCAGGACATGCACCTAGAAGAAGTATCTACACCAGTGGTACCTCCAGGAGCAATGACAAGAAGCAGATCAAGGGCACTCTTCCACAAATTCAGCTTATGGGTCGACAAGCTCCTAGAGGAAGAGCAGCTAAGGACAATGGGCCAGAAGAGCAAATTAGAGTCCAAAGGCTTCTCAACAACACAAGGAACATCAGAGACTTGGGCTTTAGTGGCAAGAGAGGTCAGGGCCCAAAGATTTTTAACCCTACTCCAAGTCGAGGACTAGGAGCAAGGCGTGCATGCCACAAGGGCCACCTTCCATTTCTTGGCCGTGAGGTGAGTTAAGGTAAGTTTACATTCGAATATATGCCTCTTTCTGTTTTGCAGGGTAGGATCTAGTTGCTTTACATTTTGAGTCAAGAACATTTTAGGAATAGGTCCTTTTTGGTTATACACTTTTGTATTTTCCTTTTGTGCACTTTTGTAAACTTTCCTTTTCTTATTTGAGTCGACCCTAGAAGGTCAAGCTGTCGAGCATATTAATAAGGCTCCTTCCAGCATTGTAGTTACAACCTTTTGATTATTAATAAAGTAGAACTTTTTCTACAAGTTTCTCTCTAAGAATCTTGTGCTTAGAACCTAGTTGAGACCAGCCCTCCTAGCTCTAAGTTTGTAATTTATCACGAGGTTCATCACCCCTCGTGTGGTTCACTTCACCCTTCCATCGTTTACCAACCAGAAACCCCCTATACAGAAGCCTAAGGTTGAGTTTCTCACCTAATCTTCTACAAACAGCCCACGCGCATACATCCTTGAATCAAGGCTTGTATCAATATGGCATCTCACCAGGCTGTAGCCATCATAGACCAGACCTCAGCATCACAGAGGCCCAAGCTTCGCCAAGTCCTGATCAATCCCTGTGATGCCGCTGATCAATCTTGAAACATGCCAGTAGTCACAATGGGGTAAAGATGGCAGAGATTTCTTCCACACAAGAGGACTCGGACCAAATGAGCTACAAGCTCCAGGACATGTACCTAGAAGAAGTATCTACACCAGTGGTACCTCAAGGAGCAATGACAAGAAGCAGATCAAGGGCACTCTTCCACAAATTCAGCTTATGGGTCGACAAGCTCCTAGAGGAAGAGCAGCTAAGGACAATGGGCCAGAAGAGAAAATTAGAGTCCAAAGGCTTCTCAACAACACAAGGAACATCAGAGACTTGGGCTTTAGTGGCAAGAGAGGTCAGGGCCCAAAGATTTTTAACCCTACTCCAAGTCGAAGACTAGGAGCAAGGCGCGTGCATGCCACAAGGATGGCCACCTTCCATTTCGTGGCCATGAGGTAAGATGAGGTAAGTTTCAATTCGAATATATGCCTCTTTCTGTTTTGCAGGGTAGGATCTAGATGCTTTACATTTTTTGAGTCAAGAACATTTTAGGAATAGGTCCTTTTTCGGTTATACACTTTTGTATCTTTTCCATTTGTGCACTTTTGTAAACTTTCCTTTTCTTTATTTGAGTTGACCCTAGAAGGTCAAGCTGTCGAGCATATTAATAAGGCTCCTTCCAGCATTGTAGTTCGACAACCTTTTTGCTAATTAATAAAGATCAAATTTTCTTTACAAGTTATTCTCTCAAAGTAGCTTGTGCGCTTAGAACCTAGTTGAGACCAGCCCTCCTAGCTCTAAGTTTGTGATTTATCACGAGGTTCATCACCCCTCGTGTGGTTAACTTCACCCTTCCATCTTCTACCAACCAGAAAACCCCCATCCAGAAGCCTAAGGTTGAGTTTCTCACCTAATCTTCTACAAACAGCCCACGCGCATACATCCTTGAATCAAGGCTTGTATCAAGGTTGGTCCGACCGTCATGTTTTATTTCTGATCAAATTATCATAGCCTCCCTAAAAGAAGGTGGCCGACTAGGCTGACCTTCCTTTTGTTGTGCACAATTGTGTACAGGTTGGTCGGACCGTCATGTTTTATTTCTGATCAAATTATCATAGCCTCCCTAAAAGAAGGCGGCCGACTTGCATCGGTACCTCATCAGATATGACTTGGTTTTGGTAGCGGCCCACACTCATGGATTTTGATCTCAACCTTGTTGTCAAGCCACCTTAGCCGGTATGGCCGAGGGTGATTTGGCTTCTCAAGGCCTAGCTTTTCAACCATATATCCACTAGTCATGTTAGTGCATAAACCATCATCTATTATAAGGTTACATTACTTGCCCTTGATAGTCCATCAGCTTTGGAAGATGTTCTCTTGTTGAATGGTCTCAGCAGGATCGACCATTGCACTTAAGATTTGCCGTGTTACCAATACTTCTCGTACATCTAGATACTCTATATCGCCATATTCGTTTTTAGCTCCATTTCTTCTTCATCATGGGACTCGTATTTTCCAGCCTCCGTTATCAACATAACTCGTTAATTTGGGCACTCCTCAAAATGTGACCGCGTCCTCTACACTTAAAACACTTTATGTGACATGGTCGTAGATGATTAAAGGACTTACTTGGCTTGGCTCACTAGTCACAAGTTGGTTCAGGGGGTTTGCTCTTGAATCTTGATTCTACTTAAAGTCATTTTCCCTTGTCCATGGGCTTGTTCCGGCCATTGTTTGGTGTTCAAGTTGTCTTGGGCCACTACCGAGGTCCTGGCTCTTCCACTTGATGTGTTGCTTGGCCTAGATAGAGAGGTGGAAGAGGTCCTTGGATTCATTGTAGATTTGCCTCTCCACTTTCCAGCTATGATGCAGGAACAAGAGGGCTTGTTCGAGTAAGGGAAACTGCTAGAGAGGCTCTAGCTGGCTATACAACAATTTCTAGATACTCGGAAGTTATGGGTTGAAGAACAGATTGATGGTAATCCTTCAGCTTGCTGTAGAGCACTTTTCTGGAGGATCTAAGTGAGGATTTGGTAGACAGGTGGATCGAGAGACGCCACACAAATCATGGAAGGTATGTGATAACTCTAGAGAACTCAAGCTTCAAGGATTCTCAGACAAGAAAGTGATTTAAGACTCCGTATGAGGCCTTACAAAGGTCGAGGGCTGGCCGTGAGACAAGATGATGGTCACTCTTTCTTGTTACGGCCAAGGGGATAGTAGTTGGGATCTAACGAGCTGGCGATCATTCTCTCTCGTGAGATCAAGGCAGGGGCAGTGATGGGGAAGGTGAGGTACACCAAAAAGAGGGTGGAAAATCTTTGATACACCACGAGGAGTTTGAGCAAGGAGGCAGAAGCTCTCTCCTGATTGAACTCACAAATGGGTTTCTTTCTCCTTGAAGAAAATTCGATCTTTATTAATATAAAAAGGTTGAAATACTACAAGGCTGGGGAACCTTATATAAGGATTCTTCAGATTTACCTAATGGCCGAATTAAATGAAAGAAATTGAACAAAGAAATCACAAACAATAGGAAATCCCAACAACACATAAAAAAAAGAAAAGTTCATAAACTACTAAAAAGAAAAGTTGCAAGTTTCGTTGGCGTGAGGCGCCTAAGTTTGAATTGGCATCATTTTGGGCTGTTTTAGGGCCATTTGTTCCTGCAGTAATGTAATAAATGGATCATGCCTTAGCCTTACTTGCAAATGGCTATGTAGGAGCACTAAGTGTTGATTCTGTGTGTGTTTGGGGCATGGAGGGTCTTGGGTCATGGCCTTGGGCTAAAGTCTTCTAAGTCTTCACTTGATGCTTCAGGGTCTTGTTCTTGAAGATATTTCAGTTGGCTTTATCCATCTTGAAACTTTTGAATTGTGGGCGTTATTCTGGCTCTTTCTTGTCCATGGTGGGTACCTCGAGTCCTTGTGCGCTCTAATCCTGTAAAGTAAGTTATAACAGTTGAGTTGCGACTAAAGGCAGAAGATAAATTTTAAATTCGATGTTCATGGCCGTTACCAATGTTAATTTGGCCGAAGGTTTGGGCAAGATCTTCGGTTAGTCCATGTATCGTGGCCGGTGTTCCATCTACGCCAGTGGTACCGGTTACGGCGAAGGTCCAGCAGGTCTCTGGCCATGCCATTGCGTCATGGCCATGGGATTTGAGGTAGTTCTCCGTGGAAAGGTTAAACCTCATCCTCAGTTGTTTGCTCTTGGACCGTATGGAAAGCGCCTCTGCTACTGCAGGCCATGCCTCCGGTCCGTGATCGGTACCATGGTCCTCATCATTCCCTCCATCTTTGATGTAAGACACTGTATGAGGCATTACAAGAGTCTAGGGCTGGGCGTGACACAAGATGGTCATTCTCATGTGCCAAAGACATGATCTCTTGAGCTGGATGCTCTCTTCATCATCAACAGTGAGTACACCACAAAGAGGGTGGAAACTCTTTGATAGACCACGAGGAGTTCAAGCAAGAGGTGATGACCTTCTCTTGTTAGGGCCATTTTTCCGGCAAGAATGTAATAAATGGACCATACCGTGGCCTTACTTGCAAATGGCTGCGTACGAGCACTAAGTGTTGATTCCGTGTGTGTTTGGGGCATGGAGGGTCTTGGGTCATGCCATTGAGTTTTAAAGTCTTCTAAGTCTTCCCTTGATGCTTCAGGGTCTTGTTTTTGAAGCTCTTTCAGGTCTTAGCTCTTGGTCCATGGGCGTTGTTCCGACCCTTTCTTCTTCTTGCTGGGAACCTAGGGTCCTTGTACGCTGAAATCCTGTAAATCAAATCATGGCAGTTGATTTGCAACCAAAGGCAGAAAACATACCTAGAATTAGTTGTTCATGGCCATTGCCAATGGTCATTTGGCCAAAGGTTTGAGCAAGATCTTTGATTGGTCGATGTTTCGTGGCCGCTGGGCCATCTACGACGGTGGTACGGGTTCCAGCAAAGGCCCGGCAGGTGTATGGCCATGTCATTACCTCATGGCCACGGGATTTGAGGTAGTTCTCCATGGGGAGGTTCAACCTCCTCCTCAGTTGTTTGCTCCTAGACCATGTGGCAGGCACCTCTTGTGCCACGGGCCATGGCTCCGGCCCGTGATCATACTGTTGTCCTCAGCACTCTTTAGACGATTTTGTCCTCAAAGCTGGATCTCCTGTACCATAAGGAGAGAGTTCATCCACGTTAAAGGTGTGGAAAATGTTTACCTCTTCCTGAAGTTGTAGGCGATAGGCATTGTCGTTAATCTTTTATAAGATCTTGAATAGTCCATCTCCTCTTAGGGCTAGTTTGTAGGCTCTCTTCTTGAGAAATATTTCAGGCCTCGTGTGAAACCAAACCCAATCTCCTAGTTCAAAAGTCAGCTGCTTTCTGCTCTTGTCAGCCCTCTTTTTGTACTCCTTGGTTTTCTTCTCCATATTTTCATTGACTTTGGTGTGCAACTTCTGGATCATTTCTCCTTGGTCAATGCAATCTTGGTTCACCTATTCAACCTGTGGAATGGGCACAAGATCTACTGGAGATAAGGGGTTAAAGCCATTTACTATCTCAACGTGATGAGGACATCAGGTCCTACATCCAGCCAGGAGACCAGACTGGCCGACCAGGAAGCTTGCCCGAGACAGCAGGACCATCTGGCACGTCTGCCGGACCAGGCAGTACCGCCGGACCCTCGACCTATAGGACCAGACCGGTCAGCATTGCCGGCGGAGAGGCCCAAGCTTCCGGCACACTTTGTGGCGACGTGGATGACACCGCCGGTCCCTCTGGTGATGCCGCCAACTCCGGGATCAACTTGGCCGGTCTTGAAGGCATCCCGGCCAGTACCGCTCACAATCCAGCCGGTACAGCCGATCCAGCCGAGTACACGCGCATTTCCAGTTCCACACAAGAGGACTCGGACCAAATGAGCTACAAGCTCCAGGACATGTACCTAGAAGAAGTATCTACACCAGTGGTACCTCAAGGAGCAATGACAAGAAGCAGATCAAGGGCACTCTTCCACAAATTCAGCTTATGGGTCGACAAGCTCCTAGAGGAAGATCGACTAAGGACAATGGGCCAAAAGTGCAAGGAAGAGTCCAATGGCTTCTCAACAACACAAGGGACATCAGAGACTTGGGCTTTAGTGGCAAGAGAGGTCAGGGCCCAAAGATTTTAACCCTACTCCAAGTCGAAGACTAGGAGCAAGGCGCGTGCATGCCACAAGGACGGCCACCTTCCATTTCTTGGCCATGAGGTAAGATAAGGTAAGTTTCAATTCGAATATATGCCTCTTTCTGTTTTGCAGGGTAGGATCTAGATGCTTTACATTTTGAGTCAAGAACATTTTAGGAATAGGTCCTTTTTCGGTTATACACTTTTGTATCTTTTCCATTTGTGCACTTTTGTAAACTTTCCTTTTCTTTATTTGAGTCGACCCTAGAAGGTCAAGCTGTCGAGCATATTAATAAGGCTCCTTCCAGCATTGTAGTTCGACAACCTTTTTGATATTAATAAAGATAGAACTTTTTCCCCAACAAGTTTTCTCTCAAGAATCTTGTGCGCTTAGAATCTAGTTGAGACCAGCCCTCCTAGCTCTAAGTTTGTGATTTATCACGAGGTTCATCACCCCTCGTGTGGTTCACTTCACCCTTCCATCGTTTACCAACCAGAAAACCCCTATCCAGAAGCCTAAGGTTGAGTTTCTCACCTAATCTTCTACAAACAGCCCACGCACATCCAAGCCTTGAATCGAGGCTTGTATCATTTTGGTATCAGAGCTTAAAGCTCCTAAACCAGGTTGTTTCTATCCTTTTGCTTGTCTTGTTTTTAGTTCTTGCATTAGTTTAAGTCGCATTCAAGAAAAATAAAAAAAAAACAACATCAAACTCCAAACCGAGTGCATCTAGCCTCCTACGTGTATCACTAGGGTTTAGATTCACTTTTGCATTGCCATTCACGTTTTCCTTTTTGTTTAAATCATATTTCCTTTATTTTTAAGTTTAATTAAAAAGAAAAGAAAAAGAAAATAGAAAAGGCACTAAAAGAATTCGAATTGGACAGCTAGCACAAGTTGTCAAGAAAGTTTCCTTTTTTTTAAAATCTTCATATCTTTGAATTTCCAATTCTCAGATTTTTTCCTTTTTGCAAAATTTTCGAATCCTTATAAAAAGAAAACCCTCCTAATAATTTAGGAGCATCCTAACTTGTCTTCATTCTTTGTAGCACACAATGGGAGAAGAAAATAGAGAAGCAACTGAAGCCATGATGGCCATGTTCACCACACTCCAAACACAACTCGCATCCATAGGCGAGAGGTTGGAGCGCGTGGAAAGACCGGTGAGATTCCAGGCCATAAGGCACGTGAGAGCTGAGGAACACCGTCCTGAGGGTCCTGAGCACCTTAGGACACGGCACGAACAAGAGGAACCCCAGCCAGATGGAGATGAGGACACACAACCTCATAACTATCACCATAGGCCGAGAGGACCTCCACGGCAACCAGAGGCAGAAGATGATGGCTTTGAGCCATATGGTCTTCACCAGATACCAAGAATGCCGCCTAGACATCATGAGGATGGAGATGAACACACCTACAACCGGGTAATTCATCCTGATGTTAAACTAACTCCTCCAAGTTTTTCAGGAAAAGTAGACCCCGAGGCTTACCTAGATTGGGAGAGGAGAATGGATCATATCTTTGATCACTACAACCAACCAGGACCTAGGAGAGTCTCAATGGCAGTAGCACGACTCACGGACAATGCCCTCATCTGGTGGGATCGTGAGGTATCTGACAGAAGGAGGAAGAGAATCAGACCCGTAGAGTCATGGGTCGACATGAAAGACCTCATGCGACAAAGGTTTGTTCCACCTTACTTTCATAGAGATTTGCAACGACGTTTTCGTACTCTTAAGCAGGGTACCAGATCAGTAGAGGAGTACTATGAAGAGTTCGAGAAGATAAGGAACAGATTGGAGCTCAATGATGATGAAGAAGCATTGATGGCACAATTCTTGGATGGACTCCAAGAAAGGATCAGCTGCAAGGTGGAAAGGCAAATCTACAATGACTTCAAGGACTTGTTCCACCTATCTGTGCAAGCTGAGCAGCACATCAAACGTAAGAGCCAAGACATCCGCAGCAAGCCTAAGACACCTTGGGCACCAAGCAACATGCCCAAGACCATAGACAAAGGCAAGAGCATAGAGATCGAGTCAAGGTTCAAGAGCAAGCCTCCTGAACCCACCCGTGACCAGAGAGAGCCTGGTAAGTCTTCTAACCCTCAAAGATCACGTGACATAACTTGTTTCAAGTGCAGGGGACGTGGACACATCTCAAGGGAGTGCCCAAACAACCGAGTCATGCTGATTACGGAGGCAGGAGAATATGAGTCCCAAGATGAAGAGGACTACGAACCAGAAGGAGAGTACGGTGACATTGAGTACCCTGATGTGGGGGAAGTGCTGGTCACTAGACGCATCCTCAGTGCAATGGTGGATCCTTCAGAGACCATCCAAAGGGAAAACATCTTCCACAGCCCTTGCACCATCAAGGATATGTAACCTCATCATAGATGGTTGTTCTTGCACTAACGTTGCTAGTGCATATATGGTTGATAAGCTAGGTCTAGAGAAGACAAGACCTCCTCGACCATATAGACTGAGATGGCTGGATGACAAAGTGGAGCTCAAGATCCATGAGCAAGTCACTATGCCATTCAGTGTGGGCAAGTACCAAGACCAAGTCGTGTGCGACGTGGTGCCCATGCAAGCTGGCCATCTTCTGCTAGGAAGGTCATGGCAGTTTGACAAAGAGACCAGGCATGATGGCCGAACCAATCTCTACACTTTTGTGCATGACAAAAGAAAGGTCAGCCTGGCTCCTATTACACCTGCCCAGGTACACGAGCTACAACTCCAAATGAGTAAGGAAAAGAAACTTATCAAGTCTAATTTTCTTATTCAACCAAGCCATGTCCGGAGAGCTTTAGCCTCGAAGGATTTAATGTTACTAATGGTCTTCAAAGAAATCTTGAGTATAGAACAGGAACAGGTAGAGCTACCTCCTGAAGTAGCAACTCTCCTCAACAAGTTCCAGGATGTGTTTCCAGAGGAGATACCAGCAGGCTTGCCTCCTTTACGTGGCATAGAACACCAGATCGATCTAGTGCCCGGAGCAGCCCTGCCCAACCGGCCAGCCTACCGAATGAGTCCAGAGGAGTCCAAGGAGCTTGAGAAGCAAGTCAAGGAGCTCCTGGAGAAAGGATATGTTCGAGAGAGCCTCAGTCCATGTGGCGCATCAGTGCTACTATTGCCCAAGAAGGATGGGACTTGGCGAATGTGCGTGGACTGCCGAGCAATCAACAACATCACTGTCAAGTACCGGCATCCAATACCACGGCTGGATGACATGCTAGATGAGCTGAGTGGAGCCACGGTCTTCTCCAAGATAGACCTCAAGAATGGATACCACCAGGTTAGGATGAAGGAAGGTGATGAATGGAAGACTGCTTTCAAGACAAAGCAAGGGCTATACGAGTGGACAGTCATGCCATTCGGCTTGACTAATGCCCCAAGCACCATCATGCGCCTTATGAACCAAGTTCTTAGGGCGTACATCAATAAGTTTGTAGTGGTTTACTTTGATGATATATTGGTTTATAGTAAGTGCCTACGGGAACACCTCACACATCTTGAGATGGTACTTAAAACCCTTCGACAAGAAGAGTTTTATGCCAATCTCAAGAAGTGCACCTTTTGTACTGATAAACTTGTCTTTTTAGGTTTTGTTGTAAGTTCACAGGGCCTACAGGTTGATGAAGAGAAGATTCGAGCCATACAAGAATGGCCAACACCAGGCAACATCAGCCAAGTAAGGAGCTTCCACGGACTGGCCAGCTTCTATAGGAGATTCGTGCCCAACTTTAGCAGTATTGCCTCACCATTGACGGCAGTAGTGAAGAAGAACGTGGGATTCAGCTGGGGAGAAGCTCAGGAGAAGGCATTCCAGGCCTTGAAGGACAGCCTTACACATGCACCACTGCTAGTCCTGCCCGACTTCAACAAGACATTTGAAGTGGAGTGTGATGCCTCTGGAATAAGCATAGGAGCAGTGCTAACCCAAGGAGGGAGACCAGTGGCATACTTCAGTGAGAAGCTAGGTGGTGCTTCACTGAACTACGCCACTTATGACAAGGAGCTTTATGCCCTTGTCCGAGCATTGGAGACTTGGCAGCAGTACTTGCTGTCCAAGGAGTTTGTGATCCACACTGATCATGAGACTCTTAAACACCTCAGAGGGCAAACCAATCTCAAGAGGAGACATGCCAGGTGGATGGAGTTCATAGAGACCTTCCCGTACGTCATCAAATACAAGAAGGGCAAAGATAATGTGGTAGCCGATGCACTATCAAGGAGGTTTGCCTTGATATCCACCATGGAGGCAAAGGTCATAGGGTTCGAGCACATCAAGGACCTATACAAGGATGATCCTGACTTTGCTGAGAGCTACAAGGAGTGTGGCACAGGGAGTCATGGCAAGTTCTACATCCATGAGGGATTCTTGTTCCGAGAAAGAAGGTTGTGCATACCACAAAGATCATTAAGGGAGCTTATCATCCGAGAAGCTCATGGAGGAGGACTCATGGGCCACTTTGGTGTCGACAAGACTCTAGCAGTGGTCAAGGAGCATTTCTACTGGCCACACATCAAGAGGACAGTAGAAGCTCATTGTGCAAGATGCATCACTTGCAAGAAGGCAAAGTCCCGAATGCAACCTCACGGGTTGTATCTCCCACTGCCCATACCCACACATCCATGGGTGGACATCTCAATGGACTTTGTTCTAGGCCTGCCCAAGATCAACCACAAAGATGCAATCTTTGTAGTGGTGGACAGATTCTCGAAGATGCCACACTTCATTCCATGTGCCAATGTCAATGATGCCACACAAACAGCTGAGCTGTTCTTCAGGGAGATAGTACGGCTTCATGGAGTGCCAAGGACCATCGTATCAGACAGGGACACCAAGTTCCTCAGCCATTTCTGGAGGACCCTTTGGAGGAAGCTAGGCACGAAGCTACTCTTCTCTACCACCTGCCATCCTCAAACCGATGGCCAAACTGAAGTTGTCAGCAGGACACTATCAACTCTTCTCAGGACTACACTAGGGAAGAATCTCAAGACTTGGGTGAAGTGCCTGCCATTCATAGAGTTCGCTTACAACCGAGCCATGCACTTAGCAACCAAGAAGACACCATTTGAAGTAGTATACGGCTTCAACCCGCTCACCCCATTGGAGCAAACGCCACTGCCACCAGCTGAGATGACCAACCTCAACGGAGCATCCAAGGCAGAGTTCATAAGGAGGTTACACCAGAAGGTAGCAGAAAACTTGGAGAAGAGGACTGGACAGTACGTGACTCATGCCAACAAGGGAAGAAAGGAGGTGATCTTTCAACCAGGCGATTGGGTGTGGCTACACCTACGGCAGGAGAGGTTTCCAAACCTAAGGAGTTCCAAGAGGAGGTGGACCATTCAGGGTGCTCGAGAGGATCAACAACAACGCCTACCGGATCGAGCTCCCAGGTGAGTTTAATGTGTCCAATACGTTCAATGTTACTGACTTGGCCCCTTTCCATGCAGATGATCCAGTTTTGAGGACAAAACCTACTGAAGAGGGAGGGAATGATGAGGACATCAGGTCGTACATCCAGCCAGGAGACCAGACTGGCCGACCAGGAAGCTTGCCCGAGACAGCAGGACCATCTGGCACGCCTGCCGGACCAGACAGTACCGCCGGACCCTCGACCTATAGGACCAGACCGGTCAGCATTGCCGGCGGAGAGGCCCAAGCTTCCGGCACACTTGGTGGTGACGTGGATGACACCGCCGGTCCCTCTGGTGATGCCGCCAACTCCGGGATCAACTTGGCCGGTCCTGAAGGCATTCCGGCCAGTACCTCACACAATCCAGCCGGTACAGCCGATCCAGCCGAGTACACACGCATTTCCACTTCTACACAAGAAGACTCAGACCAAATGAGCTACCAGCTCCAGGACATGCACCTAGAGGAAGTCTCTACACCAGTGGTACCTCAAGGAGCAATGACAAGAAGCAGATCAAGGGCACTCTTCCACAAATTCAGCCTATGGGTTGACAAGCTCCTAGAGGAAGATCGACTAAGGACAATGGGCCAGAAGTGCAAAGGAGAGTCCAGTGGCTTCTCAACAACACAAGGGACATCAGAGACTTGGGCTTTAGTGGCAAGAGAGGTCAGGGCCCAAAGATTCTTAACCCTACTCCAAGTCGAAGACTAGTAGCAAGGCGCGTGCATGCCACAAGGACGGCCACCTTCCATTTCTTGGCCATGAGGTAAGTTAAGGTAAGTTTCAATTCGAATATATGCCTCTTTCTGTTTTGCAGGGTGGGATCTAGATGCTTTACATTTTTGAGTCAAGAACATTTTAGGAATAGGTCCTTTTTCTGTTATACACTTTTGTATCTTTTCCATTTGTGCACTTTTGTAAACTTTCTTTTTCTTTATTTGAGTCGACCCTAGAAGGTCAAGCTGTCGAGCATATTAATAAGGCTCCTTCCAGCATTGTAGTTCGACAACCTTTTTGATATTAATAAAGATCAAATTTTCTTTCAACAAGTTATTCTCTCAAGAGACTTGTGCGCTTAGAACCTAGTTGAGACCAGCCCTCCTAGCTCTAAGTTTGTGATTTATCACGAGGTTCATCACCCCTCGTGTGGTTCACTTCACCCTTCCATCTTTTACCAACCAGAAAACCCATATTCAAGAAGCCTAAGGTTGAGTTTCTCACCTAATCTTCTCCAAATATAAGCCTTGAATCGAGGCTTGTATCACCAAGTCTCTGAAGTCCCTTGCATTGTTGAGAAGCCTTTGGACTCTTCTTTGCACTTCTGGCCCACTGTCCTTTGTCGATCATCCTCTAGGAGCTTTTCGACCCATAAGCTGAATTTGTGGAAGAGTGCTCTTAATATGCTCCTTGTCATTGCTCCTGGTGGCACCACTGGTGTAGAGACTTCCTCTAGATGCATGTCCTGAAGCTGGTAGCTTATCTGGTCCGAGTCTCCTTGTGTAGATGTTTAAATGCCCGTGTACTCGGCTGGATCGGCTGTACCGGCTGGACTGTGCGAGGTACTGGCCGGAATGTCTTCTGAGTCGGCCAAGTTGATTCCGGAGCCGACGGCATCACCAATTAGACCGGCGGTGTCATCCATGTCGCCTCCAGTTGGGCCAGAGGTTTGGGCCTCTCCGCCGACAATGTTGATCGGTCCGGTTTTGATGGTCGCAGATCCGGCGGTACCGCTTAGGCCGGCAGACGTGACAAATGGCCCGGCTGTCTGAGGCAAGCTCCATGATCGGTCAGTCTGGTCTCGTGGCCGGCCATACGACTTGATGTCCCCATCACACATGGACTGAGACTCTCTCGTACATACTTTTTCTCCAAGAGCTCCTTAACTTGTCTCTCAATCTCCTTTGATCACTACAAGAAAACAACGATTTTGCGACCACGTATGTGGTCGCAAAGTAGTCGCAAAAATAGAATTTGCAACCACTTTGCGATGTAGTCGCAAAGTTTTAGTCGCAAATTTATATAGTTGAAATCAGTCGCAATTTAGCGACGGATTTGCGACCATGGTGATAGTAGTGTAATTTACGACTGATTTGCGACCAATCATTGGTGACTACATTTGTGACTACTTTACGACTGGTTTTCGGTAACAAATTTTGTCACTACTTTGCAGCTACAAATGTGGTTGCAAAAACCGTATTAGCAAATCAGTCACAAAAGTTTGTAACTGATTTGCAACTACAGTGGAAGACGTGATCGTAAATCAGTCGCAAATAATTGCGACTGATACTAAATTTTCTGAAAAAATTCCGGTAGTCATAAATCAGTCACAAATATGTGCCACTGATTTGCGACTGTATATAAATTTTTCAAAAAAAATTATGTAGTCGCAAATTGTTCCCAAAAAATTGAGACTGATTTGGAACTGATTTACGAGTACAATGGAATTAGATTTTCAAAAAAATAATTAATTAAATATTTTGAAATTAAATTTAAAAATTATTATTAAAACTTATAATTTTTAATTTTAATTTCAAAATATTTTAATTAAATATTAATTTTTTAAAAATTAATTATTATTCCTATTAATTAATTAATAATAAATATAATTTTTAATATTATATATAAAATATTTTATTTAAATTAATTATTTATAAATTGAATATTATTATAATAAATAATAACTAAATTATTAGTTAATTATTTTAGAAAATAAAAAGAAATTAAAAATAAAAAAATATAAATTTTATTAAATAAAATTCAATTTACAAAAAAAAATATAAATCTATTTCTCTAGCGGCAGGAATTGAAAATCCAAAACCGAAAATAGGGTCAGAACCGTCGATGGTTCACTTGGGCCATCGTTATCTCGCATAAAGGAGCCGAACGCGGGATATGTCCATTGAAAATAGCCGACGATCATCTCCAAACTGCATATTTTCTTTTGGTTTTCTTTATGAATTTCTAGCATCTTCCAATTCGCTTTCATAATTTGCGCGTTTTATTATTCACTTAGCGCGTTTTGTTCTTCATTATGCACGTTGATTACGTTTTGTTTTTCGATTTGGCGCTGCGAGTCTAGAAGTTGCTCCTGAAGCACAACGTAGTCAGCGGTAGTGGATTATAAACCACTACGCCTACCCGACCCATGCATGCGGTTCAGGTTACCGAGTCCGTAAAGACGGATTCGGTCATCCGCAACGGAATACTACAAAAACATTAAAATAAAATTAAAATATTACATAAAATAATTAGAATAAATATAAATAATTTAATGTAAATAAAAAATTGTTACATGTCTCATTCTGCTCTTCTCGAGTCAGCTCCATTGGACAGGAAGTACTGTCAGACGTTTCTGTTGGATCGACCTCCACGATCGTCATCTTCTCTTGGATGTTACGTTCGTATGCTTCACATATTTGTTTTACTTTCAAATCTACATACGAACCATCCGGTCTAGTGTGAGTCTTTATAAAAACATCACCTCTTGAGACCGGTCGTCCCAAATTATTTTCCTAAACATATATTGAAATAAATTTTATTTAAATAATAATTAAATTTTTAATTAAATTTAAATATTTGAAATTACTTACCATTTCCTGTTGGATCTGGATGTATGATTTTTGGCCCGACAAATACTTGTACGGGCCAAGGCCATCCCGAGCGGAGTTTCGATTATTATAGGATTTGTTACTCCTCTCGTTAAACGTTTCTGTTCTTCAATAGTGTGTCATAATTTTAAACAGACTCGGGGAAATCCACCTGGGACGTTTTCCAGTTGTATGAACCGTGCTCACCATCCCTTTCATCTGCCTTCCGCAGACGGCATCGAACTCGTTTCGTACCACCGGGGTGACTATAGGATCCCAGGTGTACGATTGCTTTGAATTGAATAATAAAATATTAATATGACTAAATTAAAAAATTATAAAATAAATAAATTTTAAAAAAAATAATAATAAAAATAAAAAAAATTTACTTACCGCAAATTTGATAAAAGATTTTTCTTGCATTTCAGCAGATACGACCGTCCAACTGTAATATAGGTCGTCAAATTTATTTTTTTAAATCTTCAAAATTTGACGAGTAATAGCCACTTTTTCGCTATCAAACCTAATATTTTTATTATATTAAAGTATTTAAATTTCATATAAATTTTAATAAATTTATAATAATTAATTATAATTAATACATTAAAATTTATTATTGTTGTTACTTACCAAGTTGTATTTTGTGCCGACACTGGAGACATCACTGTCAGATATTGGTCCAGCCCCGGGGTTTGTAACAAACTATCAAGAGTGATGTTTGTTCCTCCGTTCCCGTTTCGCATTTGGAAACATCTTCCTCCTCATGCTCGTCCGATTCTTGAAACCGTGGGGCAAGTTTGGTTTCAGGAACGGAATAAGGGGTGAAGTTGTACTATGGAGGAAGGCGCAATGCCACTCTATTAGCGGCAGATAACGGGTTCGAGTAGGCCGAAGAGTTATCACGGCCGGAAGACGATGGGATTTGCTGTCTTCCACGACCTTTCATCGACCTACCGCTACTTGCCATTTGGGTTTTTGTGCTTTTTGGTGTGGGAAAGTTTTAATATGGGAAAGTTTTAATCACAACTCTAACTTTAGGACTACGAATCTCAACGAAGTTTAGAGCTAACAAGAGAGCTTTGTGTGTAAAGACTCTTTGAAAGAAAATTCGAATCTTTATTAATATGGGAAAAAAGTTATCGAACTACAATGCTGAAGGAGCCTTATTAATATGCTCGACAGCCTTGACCTTCTAGGATCGACTCGTAAAGAAAAAGAAAAAGATTAAAAAAGTGCACAAAGAAAAATTATAACAAATGGAAACAACCGAAAAGTAAATTATTTAATGTTATTGACTCAACAAAAAGAAAATACTAAAAAAATCCTACCCTGCAAAACAGAAATGACAATATATAGAAATATAAAACTTACGTTCTTACTTTTTGGTCAAGAAATAGAAAGTGTCCGACTTTGTGGTAGTCACGCGCCTAGCTCCTAGTCATGCACTTAAAGTAGGTTTACACACGTTTGGGTCTTGACCTCCTTTGCTATGAGAACCCATGCTTATATAGAAACTTGGTGAAATGGTACGCCCTTGGCTTTCTTGTTGCATTCTTGGCCCGTGGTTGAGTTGTCTTGGTTTTTCTACAAGTCCTTCCACGAACAAACTGAACTTATGGTAGAGTACTCGAGTTCTGCTTCTAGTCATTGCTCCTGGTGGTACCATTGGGGCTGGATTCTCTTCTAACTCCATACCTTGGAGCTGGCTAGTCAGTTGGTCTGAGTCTTCTAGGGTGTTGGTCGTGGTGGCCGTATTGCCGCTTGATCCGGCCATGTCACCCATGTTGTTGCTCAGGCCAACTATGTCACCAATCAAGTCAGCCTTGTCGGACAGGTGTTCTAGTCGACCATCTTTTTGGTCAAATCTTTGTAGCCGGCCATTTGATCTGGTGCTCTCATTATCTCCTCCCTGTTTAATAGGTTTTTTTTCAAAGCTAGATCATGTATAAAGAAGGAAGGTAAATCAGTTACGTTGAAGGTGGTAGAATAAGTTTACATTTTCTTTGATTTCCAATTTTGGTTTTTATTTTACATTTTTATGTAAAAATTTATAATATATTGGCACATGTCATGACCTGAATTACGATTAACACATATCATAATTTGATGAGTTATAATTATTACTAGTTGATTTGTTCTTTATGCATGTTCACGAAATGAAATTTTAATTTTTTTTGTAAAATTTATATTTAGGTAAAAATATGTTAAAAGAAATATATTTAAATATTTATAAAATTTAATTTACAAAAAAATAAATAAAAATATGCCATTGATTAATGTAAAAGAAAATAGATGTAAAAGGTTTTTTGGAAAAAATTGACATCTTAACATAATTTAGTAATTATATTTTAATTAATATTAAGGTGATTAGTGAGCTATGCACACTTTGAACACATTAAAAAGGTTCATTTTTAAGTAATTTATGTGATTAATCTTATTTATACCCATACTTTTTAAAATATTTTTTAGCTATATAAACTATTTTTTCATAAACTATACAAACTTCATAAACTATAGTAAATTACACAAATTCCGTTAACGTTTATACGTTAAATCAATATTAAATCTGATTTTAATTCAAAAATCTGGTTTCAACTTAAATTGATTTCAAAGTTAAAATCAGATTTTCAAATTAAAACAAAATTTAATAAGGAATAAATGTGTAAACATGAACATACTTTATATAATTTACAATAATTTATAAAATTTGTGTAATTTATAAAATAAAAAAATAATTTATATAGATAATAAAACACCCAAAAAATAAGAATAGAAATGGGTTATTCACATATATTGATGTAGATGACAAAAGTGAACCCTTAAAAAACTTATGTTCAAAATCAAATGAGAATTTCGTAAAATAACTATACGAAAAAAACACTTAGCAAAAACGAATTTAAAATGAAGGTTTTCAACTATACTTTCTGAAATAAAGAAATATATACTACAATTTTGTTCAACCAACATTTTATTGTTTCCACCACACACAAGTAAATTACCAATCGGAAGCCAATAGTTTATTGCCCTTGTATACATAAAAATCTCAATCAATAGAAAATAAGAAAGAAAAAAACAGCACACGGTGATTCTTTTTAAAATAGAAAGAAACCAAAGAAACGACCTTTTAGCAGTAGCAACATTGACAAAACCGAACATGTCACAGTACTTGACAAGAAGCGATGTTTATTCCTTTTGTTTCTTTTACCTTCTCTAGTCCTAAAGCTTCAAAATAGTGTTACGCCGTGAAATCAGCGATACATTATGGAAATCATAAATCACAACTCTAACTTTAGGAGTACGAATCTCAACGAGGTTTAGAGCTAACAAGAGAGCTTTGTGTGTAAAAACTCTTTGAAAGAAAATTTGAATCTTTATTAATATGGAAAAAAAGTTATCGAACTACAATGCTGAAGGAGCCTTATTAATATGTTGGCAGCTTTGACCTTCTAGGATCGATTCGCAAAGAAAAAGAAAAAGATCAAAAAAAAAGTACACAAAGAAAAATTATAACAAATGGAAACAACCGAAAAGTAAACTATTTAATGTTCTTGACTCAACAAAAAGAAAATACTAAAAAAATCCTACCCTGCAAAACAGAAATGACAATATATAGAAATATAAAACTTACGTTCTTACTTTTTGGTCAAGAAATAGCAAGTGTCCGACTTTGTGGTAGTCACGCGCCTAGTTCCTAATCATGCACTTAAAGTAGGTTTAGACACTTTTGGGTCTTGACCTCCTTTGCTATGAGAGCCCATGCTTATAGAGAAACTTGGTGAAATGGTACGCCCTTGGCTTTCTTGTTGCATTTTTGGCCCGTGGCTGAGTTGTCTTGGTTTTTCTAAAAGTCATTCCACGAACAAACTGAACTTATGGTAGAGTACTCGAGTTCTGCTTCTAGTCATTGCTCCTGGTGGTACCATTGGGGCTGGATTATCTTCTAACTCCATACCTTGGAGCTGGCTAGTCAGTTGGTCTGAGTCTTCTAGGGTGTTGGTCGTGGTGGCATGTTGTTGCTCAGGCCAACTATGTCACCAATCAAGTCAGCCTTGTCACCATCTTTTGGTC
Organism: Pugionium cornutum; assembly: GCA_018901935.1. NCBI lineage: Eukaryota > Viridiplantae > Streptophyta > Magnoliopsida > Brassicales > Brassicaceae > Pugionium > Pugionium cornutum. Next base: position 38,605,726 of record CM032162.1, on the reverse strand, counting down.
AAATCTTTGTAGCCTCTCCTAGCTAGATCATGTATAAAGAAGGGAGGTAAATCAGTTACGTGGTGGTAGAATAAGTTTACATTTTCTTTGATTTCCAATTTTGGTTTTTATTTTACATTTTTATGTAAAAATTTATAATATATTGGCACATGTCATGACCTGAATTACGATTAACACATATCATAATTTGATGAGTTATAATTATTACTAGTTGATTTTTTCGGTATGCATGTTCACGAAATGAAATTTTATTTTTTTTGTAAAATTTATATTTAGGTAAAAATATGTTAAAAGAAGTATATTTAAATATTTATAAAATTTAATTTACAAAAAAATAAATAAAAATATGCCATTGATTAATGTAAAAGAAAATAGATGTAAAAGGTTTTTTGGAAAAAATTGTAACATAATTTAGTAATTATATTTTAATTAATATTAAGGTGATTAGTGAGCTATGCACACTTTGAACACATTAAAAAGGTTCATTTTTAAGTAATTTATGTGATTAATCTTATTTATACCCATACTTTTTAAAGTATGTTTTAGCTATATAAAATATTTTTTCATAAACTATACAAACTTCATAAACTATAGTAAATTACATAAATTCCGTTAACGTTTATACGTTAAATCAATATTAAATCTGATTTTAATTCAAAAATCTGGTTTCAACTTAAATTGATTTCAAAGTTAAAATCAGATTCTCAAATTAAAACAAAATTTAATAAGGAGTAAATGTGTAAACATTAACATACTTTATATAATTTATAATAATTTATAAAATTTGTGTAATTTACAAAATAAAAAAATAATTTATATAGATAATAAAACACCCAAAAAATAAGAATAGAAATGGATTATTCACATATATTGATGTAGATGACAAAAGTGAACTCTTAAAAAACTTATGTTCAAAATCAAATGAGAATTTCGTAAAATAACTATATGAAAAAAACACTTAGCAAAAACGAATTTAAAATGAAGGTTTTCAACTATACTTTCTGAAATAAAGAAATATACACTACAATTTTGTTCAACCAACATTTTATTGTTTCCACCACACACAAGTAAATTACCAATCGGAAGCCAATAGTTTATTGCCCTTGTATACATAAAAATCTCAATCAATAGAAAATAAGAAAGAAAAAAACAGCACACGGTGATTCTTTTTAAAATAGAAAGAAACCAAAGAAACGACCTTTTAGCAGTAGCAACATTGACAAAACCGAACATGTCACAGTACTTGACAAGAAGCGATGTTTATTCCTTTTGTTTCTTTTACCTTCCCTAGTCCTAAAGCTTCAAAATAGTGTTACGCCGTGAAATCAGCGATACATTATGGAAATCATAAATCACAACAGATTAAAGTCCTTTAATCTTTGATCCTTGAAGATTCTCCAACCGTATTTTCCATTCGAGTATACCATTCGCCTATGCGTGTGTTGTCAACCAAATCCTTACCCGATCTAAGGTACCTTATTGGCCTCAGAACACCAAACACTGCAAGATCAGCCAAGTTTGGTTTCGAGCCACCTGTTAATTCGAAGCTACGATCATTAAGCAATCGAGAAACCGGGGACTATGCTTTTGCATAGACTTTGCTAGATTGAGTATTATGGTGTAAATTGGACATACCGAGGTATGGACGCTCCTTCAAGGCATCGACCCATGTCTCAGCCGCATCATACAGAGCTGCACGTTCATCTGTAATGTTATATTTCTTCTTCAATTTCTTTGAAACAAAGTACATTGCCGTTGCTCCTGCATACTTTGCGACTAATCTTTCAGTGAAGCTGAAATTTCCTGCACATGTCATAACATTACAACTTAGCCAAGATGTACACTTTTCATACAAAACTTACACTAGATGCACTGACGTATAATAAAGGTTCGCAAAACTAGGAATCCCAAGAACACACCTGGTTATAAACTAATCCATAAATATCTTCGAAAAGGATATAAATATAAAGAAGCAAACTTGACATGTACATACCATGTGTAGTGATGTAATCAAAGGACTCCAGAGCCTCTGAAGTATTCCTGTAAATGTTTGGTGACAAAAGATGCACAAGATGATTGTCCACCCACCTATAACAGTTACATAAATTATCAACCTCAGGTCCTGTGATGCCACAAAACTCAGATCTAGAACCAGTATTGGCAACTTAATTAAAAAAACAAATCATACTTGCGCCATTTAGTCTCTTCATCATCTTCGGACATCGAAATTTCAGGTTGCATCCTTTGGAATAAGCTATCGATTATTGCTGCATCATACAAAAGAAGATTACTCAACTTTGCTGGTAAACATATGTTTCTAGGAAGAAGAATAGAGGTTAGAGATAGAACATGGGGCAAAACCTGAAGAATCAACCAATTGTTCGCCATCTACTGTAAGGATGGGCACCTTCTTATAATCAGACCATTTGATTTCTTTCTTACTGATGGGATTCACTTCAACAATCTTGTATGGAATCTTGTTGAAATCCAAGAACGCTAAAAAGAGAATAAACGATTCGCCAAATATCATACCAGCAAAACAGAGAAATGGGTTAAGCATAAATTTCTTAGCTGAATTATAGACAACATCCAGGATAAAAAAGAGAAACATATAGTCAAGTTATGCATTTATGAGCTAATGAGAAGTTTAAGTTGCTGCGGAGCCTTCGACAAAACATTAGCACTGCTTGTACGATATTGAAATTTCTCAGTTTTCAATCAAAAGTCTCACTACTTTCAACCTTGTAATGAGCATAGCGTTTCGGAGAAAAGCAAGAACCAATGAGTTAAAAAGAGGATTATATCCATTTTCCGCGAAAGGAAGAAAAATGTTCCAAATTTGATCAGATCTGAGAAATACAAATTGGCGTGATACATTACCTTTCACCTTGTTGCAGAAAGGACAAGCCTCGTACTGATACAGAACCACTTCTTTAGGGTTAAACTTCTGAGCTTCCTTGGCGTGAACATCCTGACCAAGAGAAGATGCCGCAGCGGCAGAGAAGAACACAATTCCAGCAACTCCGCCGGCAAAGGACGGCGTTGAAAGCTCTGGTAGACCAACAAATCTACGAGGAAGAGGATCAGATGACGAAATCGTGGTCTGAGCGAGCCGTGGATGGACGGAGACGGAGGATGAGATTGTGCGCGCAGCAAGTCCAGTTACTCTCCTCATAGCGGATCTGTGGTGAGATCTGAATCGTATTCGATTATTATTGTCTTCGAACGCGTTTGTTTGTTCAACGAAAGGGTTCTTAGGGTTTAAGCTGTGTCCACGATTCCTTTCCAGCTTTTCAGATTATTCGTAGGGCGGTTTGCAAATATCAATTTAAACATATGATAAAAGGTAATTTCATGAATTTATAATTACTATAGCGAAATAATTAATTTATAATTACGAACTAGTATAGCGATCGTTTTATTAATTAATCGAAAGATGAGTGAATTTTTGCTTAAAAATTAATAAAAAGACATATTTCTTTTAGAATAATACTTTATATTTTTTTAATTATTTTAAATTTCACATTTTAAAATAAAAATAAAAAATAAAAAATAAAATTATATAAAAAAATATTTATTTATTATAAATAAATTATACATAAACATAAAATATTATATTTAGATTTTTTTTTCAATTCAAAGTTTAATTTTTTTATTAAAATAAAGTTTTAATATATTTTAATATTAAATTTTTATAATATTATTTGATAAATATTTTAAAAAAATAACATCATCCTAACATGTTATTAACAGAAACATCATGATAACGTGTTATCAGCACAATAGATTCCAAATAAATATTTAAATATATTTAATTTATTAGAATAATTATATTTTATGTATTTTTATTAATTTGATTAGAAAATCAATATATTTTATTAAATTAAAGAAAAAATACTATGAAATTAAAAAAAATTGTTTTATTTTTTTAATTTACATATACAAAAATTAATATTAAAAAATTAAACAAAAATTAAAATTATATAAATATCTAATTTATATTTATTAATAAACAATATTATATAATTTATGAATATTTTTTCTCTGTACATGCCGTGTATAAATTTAGTTTATGTTATAATTAAAAATTTAATTAATGATATTATTTTTGGAATAAATTTTTTTAAAAAAATACTATTTTGTAATAAAAAAATTTTTAAAAAAATATTATTTTACACAATTGCCTTCTTTTTATTTAATTATAATTCAGTTTTGCAAAAAATTAGAAAATAAAATGTGGAGCTGCAAATATAATTCGAGACTTAATTCTTTTTACTAATATTTCTGCATTTTCTAATTGCTATATGGGATAAAGATCTCTATACTGCATCGTATTTTACTTTAATATAATAATCTATTTTCTCGTATCTAGTGTGAATCGGATAGTTTTTAAATATATTTTATATAAATAATTTAATATTACTAACAATAATTTTTAAAATAGTATTTTTTAAATTTTTATTTCAAATTTAATACTATTAGTTTCTTTTTCTAATAATAATATAGTTTTAGTATTAAAATACTTTCTAACATTTTAAATAATAAAAAATAAATTTTAAACTAGAAAAAACTAAAAATATAATATTATAATTTTATTTGTAATTAATTTAAAATAAATAAATATTTTTATATAAAAATGTATTATCTTAAAAATTTTAGTTTTATTGTGGTAAATTAAAATTAAAACTTAAATATAGTATTTTAAAGTATTACTCTATTAAATAATTAGTTAAATAGAATATTTAAATTGCTGAATAGATCGTTCACAAGAATGAACTGATCACGTTAAAGTATGAGACTTTATTAATAAAACCCGGATGTTTACAAAAAGATTATACACATAAAACTTAGGTGAAGTAATCTCTTAACAGTTTGTTTGGAGCTATTAAGTTTTCAAAAAAAAATTGGATGGATCATTAATGGCTAATGACCCGTCTTTATACAACTCTTTCTGCTAGAATCCCCCGATCTTCGAAACGTAGAATCCTCTTCAGAATACTTGATGACATCACAGGATATGCGGAGTTCATATACATCACAGGATATGCGGAGTTCATATACATCGCAAGATATCCAAAGATCGGATATATTGTCACAAAACCATAGATAGGTATTTGGACCGATCTCTAGCATGGGTTGGACCCAATATTTGAGGTGCAAAGTGTACCTCCAACAGTAAACCCCCCTCCTCCCCGTTCGTCGGACTAAAGGTTGGGAAGAGTTAGGCCGAGTTAGGTGTTTCTCGTAGCCCGTAGATATGTCTAGTGTTAGTTCTATATTGCCGTCTAGTAGTGAGTCTAGCACCTCTGGTAGTTTTGGTCAGAGTACATCGAACTATGGCAGCCTCAAAACTGTCAACTCTCCCACGGAGTCACCTGTTGATTCGTCTGTGTTGAGATTCCATCTTTGAGGGATGAAGATGACGTTGAGATCAATGTCGCCAGGGGTGCGGTAGAAGAGGTTTTTGGACCCACTGTAGGCAAGGCATTGGGAACCGCCACTGCCTATGTTGGAAAGTCGGGCTTTACAAGGGAGACAACCCAAAGCTTGATGAAAATTTTAAATCAGCCAAAACTATATGAACTTAATTTTTTGTAGGTATAACATGTAGTATTTTCTGAAATCTCTCTCAAAAACAACAAAGTTTATCAGTACAAAAGATGCACTTCTTGAGATTAGCATAAAGCTCTTCTTGTCGAAGGGTTTTAAGTACCATCTCAAGATGTGTGAGGTGTTCCCGTAGGCACTTACTATAAACCAATATGTCATCAAAGTAAACTACTACAAACTTACTGATGTACGCTCTAAGAAATTGGTTCATAAGGCGCATGAAGGTGCTTGGGGCATTAGTCAAGCCAAATGGCATGACTGTCCACTCGTAGAGCCCTTGCTTTGTCTTGAAAGCAGTCTTCCACTCATCACCTTCCTTCATCCTTACCTGGTGGTATCCACTTTTGAGGTCTATCTTGGAGAAGACCGTGGCTCCACTCAGCTCATCTAGCATGTCATCCAGCCGTGGTATTGGATGCATGTACTTGACTGTGATGTTGTTGATTGCTCGGCAGTCCACGCACATGCGCCAAGTCCCATCCTTCTTGGGCACTAGTAGCACTGGTACGGCACATAGACTGAGGCTCTCTCGAACATATCCTTTCTCCAGGAGCTGCTTGACTTGCTTCTCAAGCTCCTTGGACTCCTCTGGACTCATCCGGTAGGCTGGCCGGTTGGGCAGGGCTGCTCCGGGCACTATATCAATCTGGTGTTCTATGCCACGTAAAGGAGGCAAGCCTGCTGGTATCTCCTCTGGAAATACATCCTGGAACTTGTTGAGGAGAGTTGCTACTTCAGGAGGTAGCTCTACCTGTCCCTGTTCTACACTCAAAACTTCTTTGAAGACCGTTAGTAACATTAAATCCTTCGAGGCTAAAGCTCTCCGGACATGGCTTGGTTGAATAAGAAAATTAGACTTGATAAGTTTCTTTTCCTTACTCATTTGGAGTTGTAGCTCGTGTACCTGGGCAGGTGTAAGAGGAGCTAGGCTGACCTTTCTCTTGTTATGCACGAAGGTGTAGAGATTGGTTCGGCCATCATGCCTGGTCTCTTTGTCAAACTGCCATGGTCTTCCTAGTAGAAGATGGCCAGCTTGCATGGGCACCACGTCGCACACGACTTGGTCTTGGTACTTGCCCACACTGAATGGCACAGTGACTTGCTCATGGATCTTGAGCTCCACTTTGTCATCGAGCTATCTCAGTCTATATGGTCGAGGGTGCCTTGTCTTCTCTAGACCTAGATTATCAACCATGTATGCACTAGCAATGTTAGTGCAAGAACCACCATCTATGATGAGGTTACATACCTTGCCCTTGATGGTGCAACGGCTGTGGAAGGTGTTCTCCCTATGGATGGTCTCTGAGGGATCCACCATTGCACTGAGAATGTGTCTAGTGACCAGCACTTCCCCTACATCAGGGTACTCAATGTCACTGTATTCTCCTTCTGGTTCATAGTCTTCTTCATCTTGGGATTCATACTCTCCAGCTTCCGTGATCAGCATGACACAGTTGTTTGGGCACTCCCTTGAGATGTGTCCGCAACCCCTACACTCAAAAAAGTGATGCCACGTGATCTTTGAGGGTTAGAGGACTTATTAGGCTCTCTCTGGTCACTGGTTGGCTCAAGAGGCTTGCTCTTGAACCGTGACTCGATCTCTATGCTTTTGCCTTTGTCTACGGGCTTGGGAATGTTGCTTGGTGCCCAAGGCATCTTAGGCTTGCTGCGGATGTCTTGGCTCTTACGTTTGATGTGCTGCTCAGCTTGCACAGATAGGTGGAACAAGTCTTTGAAGTCATTGTAGATTTGCCTTTCCACCTTGCAGCTGATCCTTTCTTGGAGTCCATCCAAGAATTGTGCCATCAATGCTTCTTCATCATCATTGAGCTCCAATCTGTTCCTTATCTTCTCGAACTCTTCATAGTACTCCTCTACTGATCTGGTACCCTGCTTAAGAGTACGAAAACGTCGTTGCAAATCTCTATGAAAGTAAGGTGGAACAAACCTTTGTCGCATGAGGTCTTTCATGTCGACCCATGACTCTACGGGTCTGATTCTCTTCCTCCTTCTGTCAGATACCTCACGATCCCACCAGATGAGGGCATTGTCCGTGAGTCGTGCTACTGCCATTGAGACTCTCCTAGGTCCTGGTTGGTTGTAGTGATCAAAGATATGATCCATTCTCCTCTCCCAATCTAGGTAAGCCTCGGGGTCTACTTTTCCTGAAAAACTTGGAGGAGTTAGTTTAACATCAGGATGAATTACCCGGTTGTAGGTGTGTTCATCTCCATCCTCATGATGTCTAGGCGGCATTCTTGGTATCTGGTGAAGACCATATGGCTCAAAGCCATCATCTTCTGCCTCTGGTTGCCGTGGAGGTCCTCTCGGCCTATGGTGATAGTTATGAGGTTGTGTGTCCTCATCTCCATCTGGCTGGGGTTCCTCATGTTCGTGCCGTGTCCTAAGGTGCTCAGGACCCTCAGGACGGTCTTGCTCAGCTCTCACGTGCCTTATGGCCTGGAATCTCACCGGTCTTTCCACGCGCTCCAACCTCTCGCCTATGGATGCGAGTTATGTTTGGAGTGTGGTGAACATGGCCATCATGGCTTCGGTTGCTTCTCTATTTTCTTCTCCCATGGTGTTCTCAAAGAAATAAGACAAGTTAGGATGCTCCTAAATTATTAGGAGGGTTTTCTTTTTATAAGGGGTTCGAAAAAATGCAAAAAGGAAAATCCTAAGGAATGGAAAATTCGAATAAAAGGAAAAAGGAAACTTTCTTGACAACTTGTGCTAGCTGTCCAATTCGAAATCTTTTGGGTATTTTCCTATTTTCTTTTCTTTTCTTTTTCTTTTCTTTTTTTTAATTTAACTTAAAATTAATGGAAATATGAATTAAACAAAAAGGAAAACGTGAATGGCAATGCAAAAGTGAATCTAAACCCTAGTGATACACGTAGAAGGCTAGATGCACTTGGTTAAGAGTTTGATGTTATTTTTTTTTATTTTTCTTGAATGCGACTTAAACTAATGCAAGAACTAAAAACGAAACAAGTAAAAGGATAGAAACAACCTGGTTTAGGAGCTTTAAGCTCTGATACCAAAATGATACAAGCCTTGATTCAAGGATGTATGCGCGTGGGCTGTTTGGAGAAGTTTAGGTGAGAAACTCGACCTTAGACTTCTTGGATAGGGGTTTTTGGGTTGGTATTCGATGGAAGGGTGAAGTGAACCACACGAGGGGTGATGAACCTCGTGATAAATCACAAACTTAGAGCTAGGAGGGCTGGTCTCAACTAGATTCTAAGCGCACAAGATTCTTGAGAGAAAACTTGTTGGGGAAAAAGTTCTATCTTTATTAATATCAAAAAGGTTGTCGAACTACAATGCTGGAAGGAGCCTTATTAATATGCTCGACAGCTTGACCTTCTAGGGTCGACTCAAATAAAAAAAGGAAAGTTTACAAAAGTGCACAAAAGGAAAAGATACAAAAGTGTATAACCTAAAAAGGACCTATTCCTAAAATGTTTTGACTCAAAATGTAAAGCATCTAGATCCTACCCTGCAAAACAGAAAGAGGCATATATTCGAATTGAAACTTACCTTAACTTACCTCACGGCCAAGAAATGGAAGGTGGCTGTCCTTGTGGCATGCACGCGCCTTGCTCCTAGTCTTCGACTTGGAGTAGGGTTAAAATCTTTGGGCCCTGACCTCTCTTGCCATAAAGCCCAAGTCTCTGATGTTCCTTGTGTTGTTGAGAAGCCTTTGGACTCTACTTTGCTCTTCTGGCCCATTGTCCTTAGCTGATCTTCCTCTAGGAGCTTGTCGACCCATAAGCTGAATTTGTGGAAGAGTGCCCTTGATCTGCTTCTTGTCATTGCTCCTTGAGGTACCACTGGTGTAGATACTTCTTCTAGGTGCATGTCCTGGAGCTGGTAGCTCATTTGGTCCGAGTCCTCTTGTGTGGAAGTGGAAATGCGTGTGTACTCGGCTGGATCGGCTGTACCGGCTGGATTGTGCGCGGTACTGGCCGGGATGCCTTCAGGACCGGCCAAGTTGATCCCGGAGTTGGCAGCATCACCAGAGGGACCGGCGGTGTCATCCACGTCCCCACCAAGTGTGCCGGAAGCTTGGGCCTCTCCGCCGGCGATGCTGACCGGTCTGGTCCTATAGGTCGAGGGTCCGGCGGTACTGCCTGGTCCGGCAGACGTGCCAGATGGTCCTGCTGTCTCGGGCAAGCTTCCTGGTCGGCCAGTCTGGTCTCCTGGCTGGATGTACGACCTGATGTCCTCATCACATTGCCTCTACTCCATGGGATAGGGAGAAAGGGGTGGCCCCCAAAGCTCGGTGCGGCATTGTGACCACAGGATCCCGTCGAGTTCATCTGTCTAAAGTCTCTTCTTCTTATGGAGCCTCTTTTTAGGCCGACGAGGATTACCTTGTTTGTTTCCTCAGCCTGACCATTTCGTTGTGGGTAACGCGGGGTGGAATTGCTTACTCTTATCCTCCAACATTCGCCGAATCCTTTGAATTATCGAGAGACAAATTGAGATCCGTTATCAGTGACTATCTCGTATGACATCCCATCTCGATAAATGATGTTCTTGCAAACAAAATTCTCAACGTCTTTATCGTGTATCGAGGCATAATTATGCTTCGAACCATTTGGTGAAGTAATCCATCATCACAAGGAAGAAGCGCTTTTGCCTCAAAGCCAGCATGGGTCCCACGATATCCATTTTCCATCACATGAAAGGGTAAGGGGTAGTGGCCGTTGTGAGAAGCTCGGTCGGAGACTGGATCAATGGGATGTGGCATTGGAATTTTTCGCACTTGGAGGCAAACGTTTTGCAGCCTTCAGACATCGTCGGCCAGGAGAAGCCGTGACGTCTGGTTTTGATGGCTAGAGCTCGGCCACTAGAGTGGTTTCCTCCTGCCCCTTCATGCGTCTTGGACATGACTCCTTGAAGTTTTGCCTCATCAATGCAATGCAAGAGTACCCCGAATACGCTCTAGTGGTAGAGGTTACCATTGAGCATGGTGTATTGCGTGCACCGCGCTTTGAGCAGCCTGACTGCCCATTTTTCATTAGAGACTTCCCCGTCTACGATGTACATTTTGATCGGCCTCTGCCAATCCAGTCTTGGCTCATCTGGGTTGACATCCAAGATGCCAACAGGCTCATCGACCTCGTCTGGAGCGGCAGCTGGGGTGATTTGGCATACGCCTCTAGGGAATGCAATGTTGGATGTATCGATGGAATCTACTAGCGAGTCCGCCATTGTATCGATGGATGATGCACCGAAGGGCTAGGTCGGAGCAAGATGCAAAAGCGGCTAGCGAATTTGCCGTTGTAATCTCCTGTCTTGGAATTTTGGTCAGGCGAAACATCTCAAACTTTCCAGTGAGCTCTTGAACGAGCTTGAGGTAGACATCCATTCTTTCATTATTTACCTCATAATCCCCAGTGAATTTGTTTGTGACGAGTTGTGAGTTGCAAAAAGCATGAAGCCGTCTGATGAGGGCACCAAATCAAATGGCCGGTCAGAAGGACCTGACCAAGAAGATGGCCGATCAGAAGACTTGCCCGACACAGCCAGCTCAATTGGTGACATGGCCGACCCGAGTGGTTTCATGGGCGACATGGCCGGATCGAGCGGCGAGATGGCCAGCATGGGCAACATCCTTGAAGACTCGGACCAACTGACCAACCAGCTTCGGAAGAGCTTCTAGAGGGCCAAGGAAACTCGACCACGGGCCCGGAAGTTCAGCAAGCAAGCCAAAAGCCTATCACTTCACCAAGCTGCTCTATAAGCATGGGCTGTCGTGGAAAAAGTGTCAAGGCCCAAAAGTTTGTAACCCTACTTCAAACGCGTACTTAAAGGGTTAGGTGCGTGTCGTTCACAAAGTCAGCCACTTTCTATTTCTTGGCCGAAAGGTAAGTAGGTAAATTTTACATTTATATATTGCTTTTTCTGTTTTGCAGGATATGATTTAGTATTTTTCCTTTTATTGAGTCATGAACATTAAGTAGTTTTACATTTTGGTTGTTTTTATTTGTTGAATTTTTCCTTTTGCACTTTGTATCTTTTACTTTTTGTTTGAGTCGACCCTAGAAGGTCAAGGCTGTCAAGCATATTAATAAGGTTTCTTCAGCATTGTAATTCGACAACTGTTCCCACATATCAATAATGATAAGCATTTTCTTTCAAAAGCCTTTGCGCACAAAATTCCTCTTGTTTAAACTCTTAACCTAAATGAGGTATGTACTCCTAGAGTTAGAGTTGTGATTTATCACGAGACCTCTCACATCTCCTGTGGTTCATATCACCCCACCACCCCAAACACACGTCCCAACTACTCTAAGAAGCCTAAGGCCGAGTTTCTCGACCAAGATCCTTGCACCCGGTCCGAGAGCATCACGACCACAATCCCAAGCTTGTATCACTATTGACCCTTGATCTTTGTACTCTGCCTTGTTTTTCAAGGCCAGGAATCCGAGGCGAAATGATTGGTCCAGCACTTCTCCGGTGGGAGACTTAAGTGATACACCGTGATGGGGACATCAGGTCGTATGGCCGCCCAGGAGACCAGACTGGCCGACCAGGGAGCTTGCCCGAGACAGCCGGGCCATCTGGCACGTCTGCTGGCCGAAGCGGTACCGCCGGACCCTCGACCAACAGGACCGGACCGATCAGCATTGCCGGCGGAGAGGCCCAAACCTCCGGCACAACTGGTGGTGTGGATGACACCGCCGGTCCCCTTGGTGACGCCACCGACTCCGGGATCAACTTGGCCGGTCCAGAAGGCATTCCGGCCAGCACCTCGCACAGTCCAGCCGGTACTGCCGATCCAGCTGAGTACACGGGCATTTCAGCATCTACACAAGGAGACTCGGACCAGATAAGCTACCAGCTTCAGGACATGCATCAAGAGGAAGTCTCTACACCAGTGGTGCCACCAGGAGCAAACACAAGGAGCAGATCAAGAGCACTCTTCCACAAGTTTAGCTTATGGGTCGACAAGCTCCTAGAGGAAGATCGACTAAGGACAGTGGGCCAGAAATGAAAAGAAGAGTCCAAAGGCTTCTCAACAATGCAAGGGACTTCAGAGACTTTGGCTTTAGTGGCAAGAGAGGTCAGGGCCCAAAGATTCCTAACCCTACTCCAAGTAGAAGACTAGGAGCAAGGCGCGTGCATGCCACAAGGACGGCCACCTTCCATATCTTGGCCGTGAGGTAAGAAAGGTAAGTTTTCAATTCGAATATATGCCTCTTTCTGTTTTGCAGGGTAGGATCTAGATAGTTTACATTTTTGAGTCAAAGACATTTTAGGAATAGGTCATTTTTCGGTTATGCACTTTTGTACATTTTCCATTTGTGCACTTTTGTAAACTTTCCTTTTCTTTCTTTGAGTCGACCCTAGAAGGTCAAGCTGTCGAGAATAAGGCTCCTTCCAGCATTGTATTTCGACAACCTTTTTGATAATTAATAAAGATCGAATTTTCTTTCTACAAGTTATTCTCTCAAGAGACTTGTGCGCTTAGAACCTAGTTGAGACCAGCCCTCCTAGCTCTAAGTTTGTGATTTATCATGAGGTTCATCACCCCTCGTGTGGTTCACTTCACCCCTCCATCCATTAGCAATCATAAAACCCCTATCCAGAAGCCTAAGGTCGAGTTTCTCACCTAAACTTCTCCAAACAGCCCACACGCGTACAACCTTGAATCGAAGCTTGTATCATTTTGGTATCAGAGCTTAAAGCTCATAAACCAGGTTGTTACTATCCTTTCACTAGTCTTGTTTTTAGCTCTTGCATTTTTTTAAGTCGCATTCAAGAAAAATAAAAAAAATAACATCAAACTCCAAACCGAGTGCATCTAGCTTCTACGTGTATCACTAGGGCTTAGATTCACTTTTTGCATTGCCATTCACGTTTTTCTTTTTGTTCAGATCATATTTCCATTATTTTTAAGTTAAATTAAAAAGAAAAGAAAAATAAAATAGGAAAAATACCAAAAAAATTCGAATTGGACAGCTAGCACAAGTTGTAGGAAGTTTCTATTTTTCTAAACTTTCCTTTTTTCAGGTTTTTCCTTTTTCTCAACTTTTTCCTTTTTGCAAATTCGAATTTCCCTATAAAAGAAAACCCTCCTAATCCACTTAGGAGCAAAAAAACTTGTGTTTCTTTCTTGTAGCACAATGGCAGAAGAGAATAGAGATGCAGCCGAGGCCATGATGGCCATGTTCACCACCCTCCAAACGCAACTCGCATCAATAGGCGAGAGGTTGGAACGCGTGGAGAGGCCTGTGAGATTCCAGGACATAAGGCACGTGAGAGCTGAGCAAGACCGTGCTGAGGGTCCTGAGCACCTTAGGACATGGCACGAACAGGAGGAGCCCCAGCCAGGTGGAGATGAGGACGCAAAACCTCATAACTATCACCATAGGCCGAGAGGAACTCCACGGCAACCAGAGGCAGAAGTTGATGGCTTCGAGCCATATGGACATCACCAGAGACCAAGGATACCTCCTAGACATCATGAGGATGGAGATGACCATGCCTACAACCGGGTAACTCATCCTGATGTTAAGCTAACACCTCCGAGTTTTGAAGGAAAAGTAGACCCCGAGGCCTACCTAGATTGGGAGAGAAGGATGGATCACATCTTCAATCACTACAACCAACCAGGCCCTAGGAGAGTCTCCATGGCAGTAGCACAACTCACGGACAATGCCCTCATCTGGTGGGATCGTGATGTGTCTGACCGAACGAGGAAAAGATTGAGGCCCGTAGACTCATGGGTCGACATGAAAGACCTCATGAGACAAAGGTTTGTTCCACCATATTTTCATAGAGATTTGCAACGATGTTTTCGTAATCTTAAGCAGGGAACCAGATCAGTAGAGGAGTACCATGAATAGTTTGAAAGGCTAAGGAACAAGCTGGAACTCAATGACGATGAGGAAGCTTTGATGGCACAATTCTTGGATGGACTTCAAGAAAGAATCAGTCGCAAGATGGAAAGGCAAATCTACAATGACTTCAAGGACTTGTTCCACCTATCTGTCCAGGCTGAGCAGCACATCAAACGTAAGAGCCAAGACATCCGCAGCAAGCCTAAGATGCCTTGGGCACCAAGCAACATTCCCAAGCCCGTAGACAAAGGCAAAAGCATAGAGATCGAGTCACGGTTCAAGAGCAAGCCTCTTGAGCCAACCAGTGACCAGAGAGAGCCTAATAAGTCCTCTAACCCTCAAAGATCACGTGGCATCACTTTTTTGAGTGTAGGGGTTGCGGACACATCTCAAGGGAGTGCCCAAACAACTGTGTCATGCTGATCACGGAAGCTGGAGAGTATGAATCCCAAGATGAAGAAGACTATGAACCAGAAGGAGAATACAGTGACATTGAGTACCCTGATGTAGGGGAAGTGCTGGTCACTAGACACATTCTCAGTGCAATGGTGGATCCCTCAGAGACCATCCATAGGGAGAACACCTTCCACAGCCGTTGCACCATCAAGGGCAAGGTATGTAACCTCATCATAGATGGTGGTTCTTGCACTAATGTTGCTAGTGCATACATGGTTGATAAGCTAGGTCTAGAGAAGACAAGTGATGGGAACATCAGGTCGTATGTCCTGCCAGGAGACCAGACTGGCCGACCAGGAAGCTTGCCCAAGACAGCCGCGCCATTTGGCACGTCTGCCGGCCCAAGCGGTACCGCCGGACCCTCGACCAACAGGACCTGACCGATCAGCATTGCCGGCAGAGAGGCCCAAATATCCGGCACAACTGGTGGTGACGTGGATGACACCGCCAGTCCCATTGGTGATGCCGCCGACTCCGGGATCAAGTTGGACGGTCCAGAAGGAATTCCAGCCAGTACCTCGCACAGTCCAGCCGGTACAGCCGATCCTGCCGAGTACACGAGCATTTCAACTTCTACACAAGGAGACTCGGACCAGATAAGCTACCAGCTTCAGGACATGCATCTAGAGGAAGTCTCAACACCAGTGGTGCCACCAGGAGCAATGACAAGGAGCAGATCAAGAGCACTCTTCAACAAGTTCAGCTTATGGGTCGACAAGCTCCTAGAGGAAGATCGACTAAGGACAGTGGGCCAGAAGTGCAAAGAAGAGTCCAAGGCTTCTCAAAAATGCTAGAAACTTCAGAGACTTGGGCTTTAGTGGCAAGAGAGGTCAGTGCACAAAGATTCCTAACCCTACTCCAAGTCGAAGACTAGGAGCAAGGCGCGTTCATGCCACAAGGACGGCCACCTTCCATTTCTTGGCCGTGAGGTAAGAAAGGTAAGTTTTCAATTTGAATATATGCCTCTTTCTATTTTGCAGGGTAGGAGCTAGATTGTTTACATTTTTGAGTCAAAGACATTTTAGGAATAGGTCCTTTTCGGTTATGCACTTTTGTACATTTTCCATTTGTGCACTTTTGTAAACTTTCCTTTTCTTTCTTTGACTCGACCTTAGAAGGTCAAGCTGTCAAGCATATTAATAAGGCTCCTTCCAGCATTGTAGTTCGACAACCTTTTTGATATTAATCAAGTAGAACTTTCTTCCTACAAGCTTTCTCTCAAAAGAGACTTGTGCGCTTAGAACCTAGTTGAGGCCAGCCCTCCTAGCTCTAAGTTTGTGATTTACCACAAGGTTCATCACCCCTCGTGTGGTTCACTTCACCCTTCCACCTAATACCAAACCAAAAGCCCCTATCCAAGAAGTCTAAGGTCGAGTTTCTCACCTAACCTTCTCCAAATAGCCCACACTATATATAAGCCTTTAATCGAGGCTTGTATCATTTTGGTATCAGAGCTTAAAGCTCATAAACCAGGTTGTTTCTATCCTTTAACTAGTCTTGTTTTTAGTTCTTACATTAGTTTAAGTCGCATTCAAGAAAAATCAAAAAAATAACATCAAACTCCAAACCGAGTGCATCTAGCTTCTACGTGTATCACTAGGGCTTAGATTCACTTTTGCATTGCCATTCACGTTTTTCTTTTTGTTCAAATCATATTTCCATTATTTTTAAGTTAAATTAAAAAGAAAAGAAAAAGAAAGTAGGAAAATACCAAAAGAATTCGAATTGGACAGCTAGCACAAGTTGTAGGAAGTTTCCATTTTTCAAAACTTTCCTTTTTTCAGGTTTTTCCTTTTTCTCAACTTTTTCCTTTTTGCAAATTCGAATTTCCCTATAAAAGAAAACCCTCCTAATCCACTTAGGGGCAAAATAACTTGTGCTTCTTTCTAGTAGCACAATGGCAGAAGAGATTAGAGATGCAGCCGAGGCCGTGATGGCCATGTTCACCACCCTCCAAACGCAACTCGCATCAATAGGCGAGAGGTTGGAGCTCGTTGAGAGACCTGTGAGATTCTAGGCCATAAGGCACGTGAGAGCTGAGCAAGACCGTGCTGAGGGTCTTGAGCACCTTAGGACACGGCACGAACAGGAGGAGCCCCAGTCAGATGGAGATGAGGACGCACAACCTCATAATTATCACCCTAGGCCGAGAGGACCTCCACGGCAACCAGAGGCAGAGGATGATGGCTTCGAGCCATATGGTCTTCACCAGAGACAAGGATGCCTCCTAGACATCATGGGGATGGAGATGAGCACGCCTAAAACCGGGTAATTCATCCTAATGTCAAGCTAACACCTCCTAGTTTTGCAGGAAAAGTAGACCCCGAAGCCTATCTTGATTGGGAGAGGAGGATGGACCACATCTTCGATCACTACAACTAACCAGGCCCTAGGAGAGTCTCCATGGCAGTAGCAACACTCACGGACAATGCCCTCATCTGGTGGGATCGTGAGGTGTCTGACCAAAGGAGGAAAAGATTGAGGCCCGTAGACTCATGGGTCGACATGAAAGACCTCATGAGACAAAGGTTTGTTCCACCTTATTTTCATAGAGATTTGCAATGACGTTTTCGTACTCTTAAGCAGGGTACTAGATCAGTAGAGGAGTACTATGAAGAGTTTGAGAGATTCAGGAACAGGCTGAAACTCAATGACGATGAGGAAGCTTTGATGGCACAATTCTTGGATGGACTCCAAGAAAGAATCAGCCGCAAGGTGGAAAGGAAAATCTACAATAACTTCAAGGACTTGTTCCACATATCTGTCCAGGCTGAGCAACACATCAAACGTAAGAGCCAAGACATATGCAGCAAGCCTAAGACGCCATGGGCACCAAGCAACATTCCCAAGCCCGTAGGCAAAGGGAAAAGCATAGAGATCGATTCAAGGTTCAAGAGCAAGCCTCCTGAGTTAACCCATGAGCAGAGAGAGCCTAGTAAGTCCTCTAACCCTCAAAGATCACGTGACATCACTTGTTTCAAGTGTAGGGGTCGTGGATACATCTCAAGGGAGTGCCCAAACAACCGGGTCATGCTTATTACGGAAGCTGGAGAGTATGAATCTCAAGATGAAGACGACTATGAACCAGAAGGAGAATACGGTGACATTCAGTACCCTGATGTGGGGGAAGTGCTGGTCACTAGATGCATTCTCAGTGCAATGGTGGATACCTCAGAGACCACCCAGAGGGAGAACATCTTCCATAGCCGTTGCACCATCAAGGGCAAGGTATGTAACCTCATCATAGATGGTGGTTCTTGCACTAACATTGCTAGTGCATACATGGTTGATAATCTAGGTCTAGAGAAGACAAGGCACCCTCGACCATATAGACTGAGATAGCTCGATGACAAAGTGGAGCTCAAGATCCATGAGCAAGTCACTGTGCCATTCAGTGTGGGCAAGTACCAAGACCAAGTCGTGTGCGACGTGGTGCCCATGCAAGCTGGCCATCTTCTGCTAGGAAGGCCATGGAAGTTTGATAAGGAGACCAGGCATGATGGCCGAACCAATCTCTACACTTTCGTGCATAACAAGAGAAAGGTCAGCCTAGCTCCTCTCACACCTGCCCGGGTACATGAGCTTCAACAGCAAATGAGTAAGGAAAAGAAGGTCATTAAATCTAATTTTCTTATTCAACCAAGTCATGTCCGGAGAGCTTTAGCCTTGAAGGATTTAATGCTATTAATGGTTTTCAAAGAAGTGTTGAATGTAGAGAAAGAACAGGTAGAGCTACCTCCTGAAGTAGCAGCTCTCCTCAACAAGTTCATGGATGTGTTCCCGGAAGAGATACCAGCAGGCTTACCTCCCCTACGAGGCAAAGAGCACCAGATCGACCTCGTGCCCGGAGCAGCCCTGCCCAACCGGCCAGCCTACCAAATGAGTCCAGAGGAGTCCAAGGAGCTTGAGAAGCAAGTCATGGAACTCCTGGAGAAAGGCTATGTTCGAGAGAGCCTCAGTCCATGTGCCGTTCCAGTGCTACTAGTGCCCAAGAAGGATGGGACTTGGCGAATGTGCGTGGACTGCCGAGCAATCAACAAAATCACAGTCAAGTACCGGCATCCGATACCACGGCTGGATGACATGCTAGATGAGCTGAGTGGAGCCATGGTCTTCTCCAAGATAGACCTCAAGAGTGGATACCACCAGGTCAGGATGAAGGAAGGTGATGAATGGAAGACTGCTTTCAAAACAAAGCACGGGCTCTACTAGTGGACAGTCAGTCCATATGGCTTGACTAATGCCCCAAGCACCTTCATGCGCCTTATGAACCAAGTTCTTAGGGCGTACATCAGTAAGTTCGTTGTAGTTTATTTTGATGAGATATTAGTTTATATTAAGTGCTTAAGGGATCACCTCACACATCTTGAGTTGGTGCTTAAAACCCTTCGACAACAAGAGCTTTATGCCAATCTCAAGAAGTGCATCTTTTGTACTGATAAACTTGTCTTTTTAGGTTTTGTTGTAAGTTCACAGGGCCTACAGGTTGATGAAGAGAAGATTCGAGCCATACAAGAATGGCCAACACCGAGCAACATCAGCCAAGTGAGCAGCTTCCACGGACTGGCCAGCTTCTACAGGAGATTCGTGTCCAACTTCAGCAGTATTGCCTCACCATTGACGGCAGTAGTGAAGAAGAACGTGGGATTCAGCTGGGGAGAAGCTCAGGAGAAGGCATTCCAGGCCTTGAAGGACAGCCTTACACCTGCACCATTGCTAGTCCTGCCCGACTTCAACAAGGCGTTTGAATTGGAGTGTGATGCCTATGGAATAGGCATAGGAGCAGTGCTGACCCAAGGAGGGAGGCCAGTCGCATACTTCAGTGAAAAGCTAGGTGGTGCCTCACTGAACTACCCCACTAACGACAAGGAGCTTTATTGATGAGGACGTCAGGTCGTATGTCCGGCCAGGAGACCAGACTGGCCGACCAGGAAGCTTGCCCAAGACAGCCGGGCCATTTGGCATGTCTACCGGCCCAAGCGGTACCGCCGGACCCTCGACCAACAGGACCGGACCGATCAGCATTGCCGGCGGAGAGGCCCAAACCTCTGGCACAATTGGTGGTGATGTGGATGACACCGCCGGTCCCATTGGTGACGCCGCCGACTCCGGGATCAATTTGGCCGGTACAGAAGGCATTCCGGCCAGTACCTCGCACAGTCCAGCCGGTACAGCCGATCCAGCCGAGTACACGAGCATTTCAATTTCTACACAAGGAGACTCGGAGCAGATAAGCTACCAGCTTCAGGACTTGCATCTAGAGGAAGTCTCTACACCAGTAGTGCCACCAGGAGCAATGACAAGGAGCAGATCAAGAGCACTCTTCCAAAATTTCAGCTTATGGGTCGACAAGCTCCTATAGGAAGATCGACTAAGGACAATGGGCCAGAAGTGCAAAGAAGAGTCCAAAGGCTTCTCAACAATGCAAGGGACTTCAGAGACTTTGGCTTTAGAGGCAAGAGAGGTCAGGGCCCAAAGATTCCAAACCTTACTCCAAGTCGAAGACTAGGAGCAAGGCGCGTGCATGCCACAAGGACGGCCACCTTCCATTTCTTGGGCGTGAGGTAAGTTAAGGTAAGTTTCAATTCGAATATATGCCTCTTTCTGTTTTGCAGGGTAGGATCTAGATAGTTTACATTTTTGAGTCAAAGACATTTTAGGAATAGGTCATTTTTCGGTTATGCACTTTTGTACATTTTCCATTTGTGCACTTTTGTAAACTTTCCTTTTCTTTCTTTGAGTCGCCTCTAGAAGGTCAAGCTGTCGAGCATATTAATAAGGCTCCTTCCAGCATTGTAGTTCGACAACCTTTTTGATATTAATAAAGATAGAACTTTTTCCCCAACAAGTTTTCTCTCAAGAATCTTGTGCGCTTAGAATCTAGTTGAGACCAGCCCTCCTAGCTCTAAGTTTGTGATTTATCACGAGGTTCATCACCCCTCGTGTGGTTCACCTCACCCTTCCATCCAATACCAAACCAAAAACCCCTATCTAAGAAGTCTAAGGTCGAGTTTCTCACCTAACCTTCTCCAAACAGCCCACGCGCATATAAGCCTTGAATCGAGGCTTGTATCATTTTGGTATCAGAGCTTAAGGCTCCTAAACCTGGTTGTTTCTATCCTTTAACTTGTTTTGTTTTTAGTTCTTGCATTAGTTTAAGTTTCATTCAAGAAAATCAAAAAAATAACATCTATGTTCAAACCGAGTGCATCTAGTTCCTACGTGCATCACTAGGTTCTAGAATCATTCTTGCATTGCAATTTTCGACTTTCCTTTTTGTTAGAATCATATTTCTATTATTTTTAAAGTTAAATTAAAAGAAAAGAAAAAGAAAATAGGAAAAATACCAAAAAAATTCGAATTGGACAGCTAGCAATAGTTGTCAAGAAAGTTTTCATTTTTTTCAAATCTCCATATTTTCGAATTTTCCATTTCTCAGATTTTCCTTTTTGCATTTTTTCGAATCCCCCTACAAAAGAAAACCCTCCTAATCAATTTAGGAGCAGCATAATATGTTTTCTTTCTTTGTAGTACGCAATGGCAGAAGAGAATAGAGAAGCAGCCGAAGCCATGATGGCCATGTTCACCACCCTCCAAACGCAACTCGCATCAATAGGCGAGAGATTGGAGCGCGTGGAGAGGCCTATTAGATTCCAGGCCATAAGGCACGTGAGAGCTGAGCAAGACCGTGCTGAGGGACCTGAGCACCTTAGGACAAAGCACGAATAGGAGGAGCCCCAGCCAGATGGAGATGATGACGCACCACCTCATAACTATCACCATAGGCCGAGAGGACCTCCACGGCAACCAGAGGCAGAAGATGATGGCTTCGACCCATATGGTCTTCACCAGAGACCAAGAATGCCTCCTAGACATCATGAGGATGGAGATGAGCACGCCTACAACCGGGTAACTCATCCTGATGTTAAGCTAACTCCTCCAAGTTTTGCAGGAAAAGTAGACCCCGAGGCTTACCTAGATTGGGAGAGAAGAATGGATCATATCTTTGATCATTACAACCACCCAGGGCCTAGGAGAGTCTCAATGTCAGTAGCACAACTCATGGACAGTGCCCTCATCTGGTGGGATGCTGAGGTATCTGACCGAAGGAGGAAAAGAATGAGGCCCGTAGACTCATGGGTTTACATGAAAGA
>CM032162.1:38535393-38583148 GCA_018901935.1 Pugionium cornutum | reverse complement strand
ATGAGTTTAACACCCAAGTTAAGCTACATCAATTTTCTATATTATCACAAAATTGGAGACTGAAAGAGGTACGTAATAGCCTCCAAATAATCCAATGCATCCCAAACAGCGTGATGCCATGCATTATGCATCATTTATCAGCCTTTACTTATGGAGCACCAATGAACAGTTTAGAATGATCATTTTATCTGGTCGATCAACTTGACATGTCCGCACTAAATCGTTCGTAACTTTTGATTTAAAGTTCAAAATGACAAGAATCCAATGCCCACGTTAATCTAGTTAAATTTTGAATATTGTGAAAATTTTAAATCCGACAACGACAAAGCTTCCAAGTAATCCAATATATCCCAAACTGCGTGATGCCATGCATTATGCTTCATTTTTAAGCTTTTACTCAAGGAGCACCAATGATCAGTTTAGAATGATCATTTTAACTAGCTGATCAACTTGACATTTCACCACTTAATCGTCTTTAAATTTTGATTTAGAGTTAAAAATGACACGAATCAACCACTCATGTTTAACTAGCTCAATTTTCCATATCGTGACAATATTGTGAGTGAAAGAGTTATGTCAAACCCTCTGAGTAATCCAATGTATCCAAAACAACATGATCCCACGCATTATGCTTCATTTATAAGCGTTTACTTAAGGAGCACGATTGATTAGTTTAGAATGATCATTTTAACTAGCTGATCAACTTGACATGTCCGCACTAAATCGTTTTTAGCTTTTGATTTAGAGCTCAAAATAACGTGAGTCCAATGCCCAGCTTAAGCAAGCTCAGTTTTCCATATTGTGACAATATTTGAGACTCAAAGAGCTACGAAAAAGCCTCCAAGTAATCCAGTATACCCCAAACTATGTGATGCCATGCATTATGCTTCATTCATAAGCCTTTACTGAAGGAGCACCAATGATTAGTTTAGAATGATCGTTTTAACTGGCATATCAACTTGATACATCCGCACTAAATTGTCCATAACTTTTTATTTAGAGTTCAGAATGATACGAATCCAACGTCCACATGAAGCTACCTCAAATTTGTGTATTATGACAACATTTGAGACTGAAAGAGCTACGACAAAGCCTCCAAATAATCCAATATATGCCAGACTGCGTGATGCCATGCGTTATGCTCCATTTATAAGCTTTTATTCAAAGAACACCAATGATCAGTTTAGAACGATCATTTTAGCTGCCGATCAACTTGACAAGTCGGCACTAAATCGTCCATAACTTTTTATTTAAAGTTCAAAAATGACAAGAATCCAACGCCCACGTTAAGCTAGTTCAATTTTGAAATCTGAAATAGCTATGTCAAAGCCTCCAGGAATCCAGTATATCCCAAACTGCTTGATGCCATGCATTATGTTTCATTTATAAGGAGCACCAATGATCAGTTTAGAATGATTATTTTAACTAGCTGAACAACTTGACATGTCAGCACTTAATCGTCTTTAACATTTGATTCAGAGCTCAAAATAACATGAGCCCAACGTCCACGTTAATCTAGCTCAATTTTCCATATTGTGAGAACATTTGAGACTGAAAGAGCTATGAAAAAGCCTCCAAGTAATCCAATGTATCCCAAACTACGTGATGCCATGCATTATGCTTCATTCATACGCCTTTACATAAGGAGCACAATTGATCGGTGTAGAATGCTCATTTTAACTGGCCGATCAATTTGACATATCCCCACTAAACCGTCAGTAACTTTAGATTTAGAGTTTGGAATGAAACGGATCCAACAGCACGTTAAGCTAGCTCGATTTTCCATATTGTGACAACATTTGAGAATAAAAAAGCTAAGGAAAATTCTCCAAGTAATCCAACGTATCCCAAACTGTGTGATACCATGCATTTTGCTTCATTTATTAGTCTTTACTCATGGAGCACCAATGAGCAGTTTAGAATGATCATTTTAACTGGACAATCAAATTGACATGTCCGCACAGAATCATCCATAACTTTTGATTTAGAGTTCAGAATGATACGAATCCAATGCCCACGTTAAGCTAGCTCAATTTTCTATATTGTGACAAAATTTTAAACTAAAATAGCTACGACAAAGCCTCCAAGTAATCCAATCTATCCCAAAATAGGTGATGTCATACATACTTCATTTATAAGCATTTACTCAAGGTGCACCAATGATCAGTTTAAAATGATCATTTTAACTAGCTGATCAACTTGACATGTCCGCCCTAAATCGTATTTAACTTTTGATTTAGAGCTAAAAATAACATGAGTCCAATGCCCATGTTAATCTAGCTCAATTTTCAATATAGTGACAACATTTGAAACTGAAAGAGCTATGAAAAAGCCTCCAAGTAATCAATTGTGTCCCAAACTGTGTGATGCGATGCATTATGCTTTATTTATAAGCCTTTATTTAAGCAGCACCAATGATCAGTTTAGAATGATCCTTTTAACTAGCTGATCAACTTGACATGTTCGCGCTAAATGATCTTTAACTTTTGATTTTAGAGCTAAAAATAATATGAGTCCAACGCCTAGGTTAAGCTAGCCCAATTTTTCATACTGTGAGAACATTTGAGACTAAAAGAGCTACGATAAAGCCTCCAAGTAATCCAATGTATCCCAAACTGCGTGATGCCATGCATTATGCTTCATTTATAAGCCTTTACGCAAGGATCACCAATGATCAGTATAGAATGATCATTTTAACTAGTCGATCGACTTGATATGTCTGCACTAAATCGTCCGTTACTTTCGATTTAGATTTAAAAATGACATAAATCCAACACCCATATTAACCTAGCTCAATTTTCCATATTGTGATAACATTTGAACCTAAAAGTGGTACGAGAAATGCCTTCAAGTAATCAATTGTATCCCAAACTATGTGATGCCATGCCTTATGCTTTATTTATAAGCATTTACTTAAGGAGAACCAATGACCAGTTTAGAATAATTATTAACTAGCTTATCAACTTGACATGTTCGGGCTAAATGATCTTTAATTTTTGATTTAGAGATAAAAATAACATGAGTCCAACGCGTAGGTTAAGCTAGCCAATTTTCCAAATTGTGACAACATTTGAGACTGAAAAGCTACGACAAAGCCTACAAGTAATCAAATGTATCCCAAACTGCGTGATGCCCTGCAATATGCTTCATTTATAAGACTTTACGCAAGGAGCACCAATGATCACTTTAGAATGATCATTTTAACTGGCCGATCAACTTGACATGTCCGCACTAAATCGTCTATAAATTTTGTTTTAGAGTTCAGAATGACAAGAATCCAGCAACAAGTTATGCTACCTCAGTTTTCCATATTGTGACAACATTTGCGACTAAAGGAGCTATGAAAAGACCTCCAAGTAATCCAATGTATCCTAAACTACGTGATGCAATGCATTACACTTCATTTATAAGCCTTTTCTCAAGGAGCACCAATGATAAGTTTAGAATGATCATTTTGAGTGGCCGATCAATTTGACATGTCCACATTAAATTGTACATAACTTTTGATTAGGGTAAAAAATGACACGAATCCAACAGCACATTAAGCTAGTGCAATTTTCCCAATTGTGATAATATTTGGGACTAGAAAAGGTATAAAAAATCATCCAAATAATCCAATATATCACAAACTGCGTGATGTCATGTGTTATGTATGCTTCATTTATAAGCCTTTACTCCATGAGTAGCAATGATCAGTTTAAAAAAATCTTTTTAACTGGACGATAAACTTGACATGTCCGCATTATATCGTCTATAACTTCTGATTTAGAGTTCAGAATGACACGAATCCAACACCCACATTAAGGTAGCACAATTTTATATATTCTGACAATATTTGAGACTGAAACTGCTACGAAAAAACCTCAAAGCAATGCAATGAACCCCCAAACTGTTTAATACCATTCATTTTGCTTCATTTATAACCATTTACTCAAGGAGAACCAATGATCAGCTTCGAATGATCATTTTAACGGGCTGATCGACTTGACATGTCCGCACTAAATTGTATGTAACTTTTGCTTTAGAGTTCAAAACGCACGAATCCAACACCACCGTTAAGCTAGCTCAATTTTCTATAATGTAACAAAATTTAATACCAAAATAGCTACGACAAAGCCTCCAAGTAACCCAATCATCCCCAAACTGAGTGATGTCATATATTATGCTTCATTTATAAGTTTACTCAAGTTGCACCAATGATCAGTTTAAAATGGTCATTTCAACTAACTGATCAACTTGACATGTCCACACTAAATCCTCTTTAATTTTTGATCTAGAGCTAAAAATAACATGAGTCCAACGCCCACGTTAAGCTAGTTCAATTTTGAATATTGTGACAAAATTTGAGACTAAAAGAGCTTTGAAAAAGCCTCTAAGTAATCCAATGTATCCCGAAGTACGTGATGCACTACATTATGCTTCATTTATAAGCCTTTAATCCAGGAGCATCAATGATCAATTTATAATGATCATTTTAACTGGACGATTAACTTGACATATCCTCACTAAATCGTCCGTAACTTTTGATTTAGAGTTCAGAATGACACGAATCCAACACCCACGTTTAGCTAGCACAATTTTCTATATTCTGAGAACATTTGAGGCTGAAAGAGCTACGACAAAGCCTCCAAGTAATCCAATGTATCCCAAACTGCGTGACGACATGCATTATGCTTAATTTATAAGCCTTTATGCAAGGAGCACCAATGATCTGTTTAGAATGATCATTTTAACTGGCCGATCAACTTGACATCTTAGTACTAAATCATTCGTAACTCTTGATTTTGAGTTCAAAATGACACAAATCTAATGCCATCGTTAATCTTGCTCAATTTTCAATATTGGGGCAAAATTTAAGTTCGAAATAGCTATGAAAAAGCCTCCAAGTAATCCAATCTATCCCAATCTGCGTGAGGCCATGCATTATACTCCATTTATAAGCCTTTACTTAAGGAGCACCAATAATCAGTTTAGAATGATCATTTTAACTAACTGACCAACTTGACATGATCGCACTAAATCGTCTTTAACTTTTGATTTAGATCAACGCACACGTTAAGCTAGCTCAATTTTCTATAATGTGACAACATTTGAGTCTAAAAGAGCTACAAAAAAGCCTCCAAGCAATCCAATGTATCCCAAAAAGCGTGATGCCATGCATTATGCTTAATTTATAAGCCTTTACGGAAGGAGCATCAATGATCAGTTTAGAATGATAATTTTAATTGACCGATAGACTTGAAATGTCCGCACTAAATCGTCTATAACATTTGGTTTAAAGTTCAAAATGACAAGAATCTAGCAACACGTTAAGATAGCTTAATTTTCCATACTGTGACAACATTTGAGGCTAAAAGAGTTATGAAAAAGCCTCCGAGTAATCCAATGTATCCCGAACTACATGATGCCATGGATTTATGCTTCATTTATAATCCTTTACTCAACGAGCACCATTGATCAGTTAGAATGACCATTTTAATTGGCCGATCAACTTGACATGTCCGCACTAAATTGTCTGTAACTTTTGATTTGGAGTCCAGAATGACACGAATCCAACGCCCACGTTTAGCTAGCACAAGTTTATATACTGTGCCAACATTTGATACTGCAAGAGCTATCACAAAGCCTACAAATAATCCAATGTATCCCCCACTGCGTGATGACATGCATTATGCTTTATTTGTAAGCCTTTACTCAAGGAGCACCAATGATCAATTTAGAATGATCATTTTGACAGGCTGATGAACTTAACATGTCTGCACTAAATCGTCTGTAACTTTTGGTTTAGAGTTCAGAATGACAAGAATCCATCAACACGTTAAGCTAGCTCAATTTTCTATATCATGGAACATTTGAGTCTAAAAGAGCTATAAAAAGCCTCCAAGTAATCCAATGTATCTCAAACTACGTGATGCCATGCATTTATGCTTCATTTATAAGCCTTTTTACTCAAGAAGCTGCAATGTCATTTTAGAATGATCATTTTAACTGGCCAATCAAATTGACATATCCGCACTAAATCCTTCGTAACTTTCGATTAACAGTTCATAATGACACGAACCCAACGCTCACGTTTAGCTAGCACAAGTGTCTATATTGTGACAATATTTGAGACTGAAAGAGCTACGACAAAGCCTCCAAGCAATCCAATATATCCCAAACTGCTTGATGACAAGCATTATGCTTCATTTATAAGCCTTAACTCAGGGAGCACCAATGATCAGTTTAAAATGATCATTTTAACTGGCCGATCAAATTGACATGTCCGCACTAAATCGTCCGTAACTTTCGATTAAAAGTTCAGAATGACATGAATCCAACGCTCACGTTTAGCTAGCACAAGTTTCTATATTTTGACGACATTTGAGACTGAAAGAGCTACCACAAGCCTCGAAGTAATGCAATGTATCCCAAACTGTGTGATGACATGCATTATGCTTTATTTATAAGCCTATACTTAAGGAGCACCAATGAACAGGTTAGAATGATCATTTTAACTAGCCGATGAAATTGACATGTCCACACTAAATCATCGGTAAATTTTGATTTTGAGATCAAACTGACACAAATCCAACGCCATTGTTAAGCTAGCTCAGTTTTCAATATTGTGAAAACATTTAAGTCCGAAATAGCTATGACAAAGCCTCCAAGTAATCCAATATATCCCAAACATCGTGATGCCATGCATTATACTGGATTTATAAGCCTTTAACTCAAGGAGCACCAATGATCAGTTTAGAATGATCATTTTAACTAAGTGATCAACTTGATATGTCCGCACTAAATTGTCTTCAACTTTTTATTGAGATGTCAAAATAACATGAGTCCAACGCCCGCGTTAATCTAGCTCAATTTTCAATAAGGTGGCAACATTTGTGACTGAAAGAGCTATGAAAAAGCCTCCAAGCAATCCAATGTATCCCAAACAGCGTGATGTCACGCATTATGCTTCATTTATAAGCCTTTACGCAAGGAGCACCAATGATCAGTTTAGAATGATCATTTTAACTGGCCGATCAACTTGGCATGTCCACACTAAATCTTCTGTAACTTTTGATTTAGAGTTCGGAAAGACACGAATCCAACGGCCATGTTTATCTAGTACAAGTTACTATATTGTGACAACATTTGAGAGTGAAAGAGCTACGAAAAATCCTCCAAGTAATCCAATGTTTCCCAAACTGCGTGATGACATGCATTATGCTTCATTTACAAGCCTTTACTCAAGGAGCACTAATGATTAGTTTAGAATGATCATTTTAAACGGGCGATCAACTTGACATGTCCGCACTAAATTGAATGTAACTTTTGATTTAGAGTTCAAAATGACACAAATCCAACGACCATGATTAGCTAGCACAAGTTTCTATATTGTGTCAACATTTGAGACTGAAAGAGGTACGACAAGGCCTCCAAGTAATCCAATGTTTCCCAAACTCCGTGATGATATGCATTATGCTTCATTTAATAACCTTTACTAAAAAAGCACCAATGTTCAGTTTAGAATGATCATTTTAACTAGCCGATCAAATTGACATGTCCGCACTAAATTGTCAGTAACTTTTGATTTTGAATTCAAAATGCGAAAAATCCAACGCCATCGTTAAGCTAGGTCAATTTTCAATATTGTGAAAAAATTTAAGTCCGAAATAGCTATGAAAAAGCCTCCAAGTAATCCAATATATCCCAAACTGCATGATGTCATACATTATACTGCATTTATTGGCCTTTACTCAAAAAGCACCAATGATCAGTTTAGAATGATCATTTTAACTAACTGATCAACTTGACATGTCTGCACTAAATCGTTTTTAACTTTTGATTTAGAGCTCAAAATAACATGAGTCCAACGCCCACGTTCAGGTAGCTCAATTTTCCAAAATTTGAAAACATTTGAGAGTGAAAGAGCAACGAAAAAGCCTCCAACTAGTCCAATATATCCGAAACAGCGTGATGTCATGCATTATGCTTCATTTATAAGCCTTTACGCAAAGAGCACCAGTGATCAATTTAGAATGATTATTATAACTGGCCGATCAACTTGATATGTACGCACTAAATCGTCTCTAATTTTTTATTTATAGATCAGATTGACACGAATCCAACGCCCACGTTAAGCTAGCACAATTTTCTATATTGTGACAACATTTGAGACTGAAACTACTATGGAAAAGCCTCCAAGTAATCCAATGTATCCCAAACTACATGATGCCATTCATTTATGCTTCATCTATAAGCCTTTCCTCAAGGAGAACCAATAATCAGTTTAAAATGATCATTTTAACTGGCCGATTAACGTGAGATATCCACACTAAATCGTACATAAATTTTTGTTTTATAGTTCAGAATGACACGAATCCAACGCCCACATTTAGCTAGCACAGGTTTCTATATTGTGACAACATTTGAGATTGAAAGAGCTACCACAAAGCCTCCAAGTAATCCAATGTATCCTAAACAGCGGGATGACATGCATTATCTTCATTTATAAGCCTTTACTCACGTAGCACCACTTATCAGTTTAAAATGATCATTTTAACTGGCCGATCAACTTGATATCTCCGTAATAAATTGTCCGTAACTTTGGATTTAGAGTTCAGAATGACACGACCCAACGCCCACGTTAAGCTAGCACAATTTTCTATACTGTGATAACATTTGAGACTGAAAAAGCTACAAAAAAGCCTCCAAGTAATCCAATGTATCCCAAACTGCGTGATGACATGTATTATGTTTCATTTATAAACCTTTCTTCAAGGAGCACCAATGATTAGCTAAGAATTATCATTTTAACTGGTCCATCAACTTGACATGTCCACACTTAATCGTGTGTAGTTGATTTAGAGTTCAGAATGACACGAATCCATCGCCCACGTTAACCTAGCACAATTTTCTATATTGTGATAACATTTGAGACTGAAAAAGCTACAAAAAACCCTCCAAGTAATCCAATGTATCCCAAACTGCGTGATGCCATGCATTATGCTTCATTTATGAGAGTTTACTCACGGAGTACCAATGATCAGTTTAGAATGATCATTTTAAGTGGCCGATCAACTTGACATGTCTTCAATAAATCGTGTGTAACTTTGGATTTAGAGTTTAGGATGACAAGAATCCAACGTCCACGTTAAGCTAGCACAATTTTTTATATTCTGATAAAATTTGAGACTGAAAAACGTACAAAAAAGCCTCCAAGTAATCCAATGTATCCCAAACTGCGTGATGACATGCATTATGCTTCATTTATAAGCCTTTATTCAAGGAGCACCAATGATCAGTTAAGAATGATCATTTTAACTGACGATCACCTTGACATGTCTGCGCTAAATCGTTTGTAACTTTTGATTTAGAGTTCAGAATGACACGAATGCAATGCCCATGTTAAGCTAACACAATTTTCTATATTGTGAAAACATTAGAGACTGAAACACCTATGGCAAAGCCTCCAATTAATCTAATGTATTCCAAACCTTCGTGATACCATGCATTATGCGTCATTTATAAGCCTTTACTCAATGAGCACCAATGATCAGTTTAGAATAATCATTTTAATTGGCCAATCGACTTGACATGTCAACACTAAATCATCCTTTCCTTTTGATTTAGATTTCAAAATGAAATGAATCCAACGTGCACGTTAAGTTAGCTCAACTTTCTATACTATGACAAAATTTAACCGAAATATCTACAACAAAGCCTCCAAGTAATCCAATCTATCCAAAACTACATGATGCCATGAATTATCCTTCATTTATAAGCCATTACTAAGGTTGCACCAGTGATGAGTTTAAAATGATCATTTTAAGTAATTGATCAACTTGACATGTCCGCACTAGATCATCTCTAACATTTGTCTTAGAGTTCAGATTGACACGAATCCAACGCCCACATTAAGCTAGCTCAATTTTCCATAATGTGACAACATTTGAGACTGAAAGAGCTACGAAAAAGCCTCTAAGGAATCCAATGTATCCCAAACACCGTGATGCCATGCATTATGCTTCATTTATAAGTGATTACGGGTGGAGCACCAATGATCAGTTTAGAATGATCATTTTAACTATCAGATCAACTTGAAATGTCCGCACTAAATCATCTCTAACTTTTTATTTATAGTTCAGAATGACACGAATCCAACGTCCACGTTAAGCTAGCACAATTTTTTATATTCTGACAACATTTGAGACTCAAACTGCTACAACAAAGCTTCAAAGTAATCCAATGTATTCCAAAACTTCTTGATACCATGAATTATGCGTCATTATAAGCCTTTACTCAAGGCGCACAAGTGATCAGTTTAGAATGATCATATTAATTTGCCGATTGAATTGACATTTTGGCACTTAATCGTCCATTAATTTTGATTTAGATTTCAAAATGACACGAATCCAACTCCCACGATAAACTAGCTAAACTTTGTATACTGTGACAAAATTTAAGACTGAAATAGCTACGACAAAGCCTCCAAGTAATCCAATCTATCCCAAACAGCATGATGTCGTGCATTATGCTTCATTTATTAGTCTTTACTCAAGGAGAACCAATGATCAATTTAGAATGATCATTTTAACTGGCCGATCAACTTGACGTGTCCGCACTAAATCGTCCGTAACTTTTGATTTAGAGATCAGATTGACACGAATCCAACGCCCTTGTTAAGCTAGCTGAATTTCCATGATGAGACAAAATTTGAGAGTGAAAGAGCTATGTAAAACCCTCCAAGTAATACAATGTATCCCAAACTGTGAGTTGTCGTGCATTATGCTTCATTTACAAGCCTTTAGTCAAAGAGCACCAATGATCAGTTTGGAATGATCATTTTAACTGGCTGATCAACTTAAAATGTCTGCATGAAATCGTCCGTATCTTTTGATTTAGAGTTCAGGATGACACGAATTCAACGCCAATGTAAAGCTAGCTCAATTTTTTTATATTGTGACATAATTAAAAACTGAAGAAGGTACGTAAAAGCCTCCAAATAATCCAATGTATCCCAAATTCTGTGATGTCATGCATTATGATTCATTTATAAGCGTTTACTGAAGGAGCACCAATGATCAGTTTGGAATGATCATTTTCATTGGTTGATCAACTTGACATGTACGCACTAAATCGTCAGTAACTTTTGATTTAGTGTTCAGAATGACACGAATCCAATGCCCACGTTATTCTAGCTCATTTTGCCATATTTTAACAAAATTTGAGAGTGAAAGAGCTATGTAAAGCCCTCCAAGTAATCCAACGTATCCCAAACTGTGTGATGCCATGCATTATGCTTCATTTATAAGTCTTTTCTCAAACAGCATCAATGATCAGTTTAGAATGATCATTTTAACTAACTAATAACCTTCACATGTCCGCACTAAATCGTCTTTAACTTTTGATTTAGAGATCAAAATAACATAAGTCCAATGCCCATGTTAAACTAGCTCAATTTTCCATAATGTGACAACATTTGAGAATGAAAGACCTACAAAAAGCCCCCCACTACATGAAAACATCTATTTCTCGACAACAATATTCGTCGGGAATCCATCGGGAAAAGAGTTTTCCGATGGATTTCCAACAAAAGATGTCCGTCGGGACTATTTCGTCGAAAATCATTCAACATTGGGAAATAGTCGGGAATTTCCGACGGTGTTGCGATGCAGACCAGCCATCGGCAATAACCAACGCATCTTCGATGGGAGAGGATGCGTCGGACATTACTGATGTATTTCCGTTGGAAATCGTTCTTCGGTTCTATGCCGATGACTTCCGATGAAAAATGCCGTCGGGAATGACATACCTAATACCAATGATATGTGGCATTAGAAACTATCGACGCACACCCGATGGTGTGTAGCTGTCGGTATTTCCCGATGGTTTTCAGCCGTCAAGAAGTTTCCGATGATATCTCGATGAAATATACTTCCCGATTGATTACTGATAACACTATCCGTCGGACCTTGTCGTTTTTCCGACGACTCCTTTCGTCAGAAATAACCAAACATTTTAAAAAACATTTGAA
This sequence comes from Pugionium cornutum, assembly GCA_018901935.1. Taxonomy (NCBI): domain Eukaryota; kingdom Viridiplantae; phylum Streptophyta; class Magnoliopsida; order Brassicales; family Brassicaceae; genus Pugionium; species Pugionium cornutum. The sequence continues at coordinate 38,571,135 of CM032162.1, read as the reverse complement.
TAATTATTTTTTAATTTTTAAATAAATATATTTTAAATAAGTTTTTAAGTTTTAAAATTTAAAAAAACTGTAATATAAATATTAAAACAATTGAATAAAAATAATATTTCAAATTAAAAATATAATAATATTTAAATTTTAATTTTTTTAAGATCTACAAATTACATTGGAAGAGGAGCAGAATGAGGAAATAATTCATCCGGATAATCTGAGAATTTAGTTTTCATAAAATCTACAAAATATTTTAGCTTCACCATCTCTATCTCCATAGTCACCATTTTTTCTTTAAGTGGGACGTTCTCCTCATTTCGCGCCACATATGTTGCACAGCTAGTATCTTCAACTCTATCGAGTCTTGGATGACGACCGTTCGAAAATGGTACTTACTGTAAAAGAATTCAAAATATTATTAGAAAATATTATAATATTAAATATAAAAATAAATAAAAATTGAAATCAAACTTACATTAAGAACCAGACGTCTAATCTCATAATGAGGCAATTTGGTGACCGAATATGAAGAACCAACTTGAGACTGCTAAGTCAAAATATCACTGTTCTTCTTTTTCACTTTTTCGATGATGTCACTAACGAGACCATCTTGGATGCCACCAGTCTTTTTGTTGGTGTGGACGTCTCGACGCTCCAAATTCTTGTGCCTAAAAGTTAAAAAAATACTAAAATAATATTTCAAAAAATTCAAATAATAATAAATAAAACTATTAGAATAATAAATTTACCAATTGATCGGCTCGTTTTAGAAAACTAGTCGATCTAGCATTGTGAATGGAAATGCCTTTGCCTCCTTGGTTGCTCTTCTGGTTTCCTGAATTAGTCTTCGAGATGGCCTCAGCACTGGAAGATTCCCAATAACGAATAAAGTCATTCCAACCGACTCATTCAACCTTCTTGGTTTGTATTTTTCCTTTTCCACTTTTGTTTCCAATCGTTCATGTGATTGGAAAATTGTATAGCAACCCCTTTTTGAAAAGCTTCTTCTACCAAGTTTGTATTCACGGGATCCCATGTAAATTCTTGCTGCTAAATTTACTTATATATATATATATATTACTGAAAAATATCTAAAACAATTACATATATTAAGAAAATTAACATTCCACAATCGTTCTGAACCAAATATGACGTTCTTCGTATGGAATATCTCTAAATTTTGTATATGGTTTGTTCAAAAGAGAGTGAAGCATCTTTAATATGGATTTGCTTATTCCAGTGTTTGAAATACCAAACCTACGAGTTTTTATTTGAATAACGTTAAAATAATTATTTTAATTATAATTATAGAAAATTTAAAATACCATGTCGAATTTCTTTGACGGCTCGTATCGAGAAAAGTAAGAAGTTCACGACCAAGCTGCTGAACTAATTCTTCAATGGTAATTGGTCGAAAGGAATTATTTCCAGATTCCGGAACTTGAGTTGGTATAAAACTCAGACTAGACGAATCACCACGTTTTCGATAATCTTGATACGACCTTAAAATAATATGATTATGACAATTTATTAATCTATCTACATTTATTATTTGTCATTTTCTTTTCAAAACCCAATTTTAAAAATATTATAATTGAATATTATTCAAAATATTTATATAAATCCTAAACATCTCCACCTCGTTAAAAACTGATTATGAATTGAAAACAATGAGTTTTCACATTAGCAACTTACAGTGAGTTTTCGTATTTAAATAAATATTTATTTTAAGAAAAAACACAAAACTGATAAAGTAGGTGAGCCGCATAAGAAAGATGGAGTATACATAAAGACTATAAGGTGTCTGACAAGAACTCAACAACAATGCCACATCCCATAGTTAGTAACTGAGTATAAATATGAAAAGGTTTCGATGATCAGATTTATCAGATATTTTATGGTTTGCTAGGGGCCTCTTGAGGCTTGAGAGTTTTTGGGTTCTCTAGACTATATCCCTAGCTCATTCTGATTTGGGAATTCTATGTTCAATGTATGTTGTTAATTCTTAATAGATAAATTAAACAGTTCCAGTTGTTAAACCTTATCAGAGTATGAGCTAAATTAAGATCAAGAGGAAGTGTATTTTATATACTAACCTTAGCTAATAAGTTTAAGAACACTTAGTTTCAATAAATAGTATCCCAAAATAGTTCAGAAAAAGAAATCCAGAAGAAATAGACAAAATCAAATCCCCCAATTTGGTTTAGCTATGTTTTCTATATTGTAATAAAATTTAAGAACGAAATAGCTACGACAAAGCCTCCAAGTAAACCAATCCATTTAAAACTGCGTGATACTATGCATTACGTTTGATTTATACACATTTACTCAAGGAGCACCAATGATCAGTTTAGAATGATTAATTTAGGCTTTGTCATAGAATTACACAAATCCAACGCCCACATTAAGCTAGCTCAATTTTCTATATTGTAACAACATTTTGGAATGAAAGAGCTACGACAAATCCTCCAAGTAATCCAATGTATCCCAAACAGCGTGTTGCCATGCATTATGCTTCATTTATATGCCTTTACTCAAATAGCACCAATGATCAATTTAGAATGGTCGTTTTAATTGGCCATCAATTTAACATGTCCGCACTAAATCGTCCGTAACTTTGGAGTTTGATGTTGTTTTTTTTTTATTTTTCTTGAATGCGACTTAAACTAATGCAAGAACTAAAAACAAGACAAGCAAAAGGATTGAAACAACCTGGTTTAGGAGCTTTAAGCTCTGATACCAAAATGATACAAGCCTTGATTCAAGGATGTATGCGCGTGGGCTGTTTGTAGAAGATTATGTGAGAAACTCAACCTTAGGCTTCTGGATGGGGGTCTTCTGGTTGGTAAAAGATGGAAAGGTGAAGTGAACCACACGAGGGGTGATGAACTTCGTGATAAATCACAAACTTAGAGCTAGGAGGGCTGGTCTCAACTAGGTTCTAAGTGCACAAGTCTCTTGAGAGAATAGCTTGTTGAAAGAAAATTCGATCTTTATTAATATCAAAAAGGTTGTCGAACTACAATGCTGGAAGGAGCCTTATTAATATGCTCGACAGCTTGACCTTCTAGGGTCGACACAAATAAAGAAAAGGATAGTTTACAAAAGTGCACAAAAGGAAAAAATACAAAAGTGTATAACCGAAAAAGGACCTATTCCTAAAATGTTCTTGACTCAAAATGTAAAGCAACTAGATCCTACCCTGCAAAACAGAAAGAGGCATATATTCGAATTGAAACTTACCTTAACTTACCTCACGCCCAAGAAATGGAAGGTGGCCGTCCTTGTGGCATGCACGCGCCTTGCTCCTAGTCTTCGACTTGGAGTAGGGTTACAAATCTCTGGGCCCTGACCTCTCTTGCCACTAAAGCCCAAGTCTCTGATGTCCCTTGTGTTGTGGAGAAGCTATTGGACTTTTCCTTGTGTTTTTGGCCCATTGTCCTTAGTCGATCTTCCTCTAGGAGCTTGTCGACCCACAAGCTGAATTTGTGGAAGAGCGCCCTTGATCTGCTTCTTGTCATTGCTTCTTGAGGTACCACTGGTGTAGAGACTTCCTCTAAGTGCATGTCCTGGAGCTGGTAGCTCATTTGGTTTGAGTCCTCTTGTGTAGAAGTGGAAGTGCGCGTGTACTCGGCTGGATCGGCTGTACCGGCTGGATTGTGCGCGGTACTGGCCGGAATGACTTCATGACCGGCCAAGTTGATCCCGGAGTCGGCGGTGTCATCAGAGGGACCGGCGGTGTCATTCACGTCCCCACCAAGTGTGTCGGAAGCTTGGGCCTCTCCGCCGGCAATGTTGACCGGTCTGGTCCTATAGGTCGAGGGTCCGGCGGTACTGTCTGGTCCGGCAGGCGCGCCAGATGGTCCTGCTGTTTTGGGCAAGCTTCCTGGTCGGCCAGTCTGGTCTCCTGGCTGGATGTACGACCTGATGTCCTCATCAGGAAGTCTCCAAACCAGTAGTGCCACCAGGAGCAATGACAAGGAGCAGATCAAGAGCACTCTTCCACAAGTTCAGCTTATGGGTCGACAAGCTCCTAGAGGAAGATCAACTAAGGACAATCGACCAGAAGTGCAAAGAAGAGTCCAAAGGCTTCTAAACAATGCAAGGGACTTCAGAGACTTGGTCTTTAGTGGTAAGAGAGGTCAGGGCCCAAAGATTCCTAACCCTACTCCAAGTCGAAGACTAGGAGCAAGGGCACGTGCATGCCACAAGGACGGCCACCTTTCATTTCTTGGCCGTGAGGTGAGTTAAGGTAAGTTTACATTCGAATATATGCCTCTTTCTGTTTTGCAGGGTAGGATCTAGTTGCTTTACATTTTTGAGTCAAAAACATTTTAGGAATAGGTCCTTTTCGGTTATGCACTTTTGTATCTTTTCCTTTTGTGCACTTTTGTAAACTTTCCTTTTATTTGTTTGAGTCGACCCTAGAAGGTCAAGCTGTCGAGCATATTAATAAGGCTCCTTCCAGCATTGTAGTTCGACAACCTTTTTGATATTAATAAAGATCGAATTTTCTTTCAACAAGTTATTCTCTCAAGAGACTTGTGCGCTTAGAACCTAGTTGAGACCAGCCCTCCTAGCTCTAAGTTTGTGATTTATCACGAGGTTCATCACCCCTCGTGTGGTTCACTTCACCCTTCCATCAAATACCAACCCAAAAACCCTTATCCAAGAAGTCTAAGGTCGAGTTTCTCACCTAACTTTCTCCAAACAGCCAACGCGCATATAAGCCTTGAATCGAGGCTTGTATCATTTTTTGTATCAGAGCTTAAAGCTCCTAAACCAGGTTGTTTCTATCCTTTAGCTTGTTTTTTTCTTGTTATTGCGTTAGTTTAAGTTCCATTCAAGAAAATCAAAAAAATAACATTTAAACTCATACCGAGTGCATCTAGATCCTACGTGCATCACTAGGTTCTAGAATCATTCTTGCATTGCTATATTCGACTTTGATTTTTGTTAGAATCATATTTCCATTATTTTTAAGTCAAATTAAAAAGAAAAGAAAAAGAAAATAGGAAAAATACCTAAAGGATTCGATTTGGACAGCTAGCAATAGTTGTCAAGAAAGTTTCTTTTTTTTTTAAATCTTCATATTTTCGAATTTCCAATTCTCAGATTTTTTTCCTTTTTGCATTTTTTCGAATCCCCTTATAAAAGAAAACCCTCCTAATAATTTAGGAGCAGCATAACTTGTCTTCTACCTTTGTAGTACACAATGGCAGAAGAAAATAGAGAAACAACCGAAGCCATGATGGCCATGTTCACCACCCTCCAAACACAACTCGTATCCATAGGCGAGAGATTGGAGCGTGTGGAGAGACCTGTGAAATTCCAGGCCATAAGGCACATGAGAGCTGAGCAAGATCGTGCTGAGGGTCCTGAGCACCTTAGGACACGGCACGAACAGGAGGAGCCCAAGCCAGATGGAGATGAGGACACACAACCTCATAACTATCACCAAAGGCTGAGAGGACCTCCACGGCAACCAGAGGTAGAGGATGACGGCTTTGAGCCATATGGTCTTCACCAGAGACCAAGGATGCCTCCTAGACATCATGAGGATGGAGATGAACACGCCTACAACCGGGTAACTCATCCTGATGTTAAGCTAACTCCTCCTAGTTTTGCAGGAAAAGTAGACCCCGAGGCTTACCTAGATTGGGAGAGAAGAATGGATCATATCTTTGATCATTACAACCAACCAGGGCCTAGGAGAGTCTCAATGGCAGTAGCACAACTCACGGACAATGCCCTCATCTGGTGGGATCGTGAGGTATCTGACAGAAGGAGGAAAAGAATGACGCCCATAGACTCATGGGTCGACATGAAGGATGTCATGCGACAAAGGTTTGTTCCACCTTACTTTCATAGGGACTTGCAACGTCTTTTTTGTACTCTTAAGCAGGGTACCAGATCAGTAGAGGAGTACTATGAAGAGTTCGAGAAGCTAAGGAATAGACTGGAGCTCAATGATGATGAAGAAGCATTGATGGCACAATTCTTGGATGGACTCCAAGAAAGAGTCAGCCGCAAGGTGGAAAGGCAAATCTACAATGACTTCAAAGACTTGTTCCACCTATCTGTCCAGGCTGAACAGCACATCAAATGTAAGAGCCAAGACATCCGCAGCAAGCCTAAGACACCTTGGGCACCAAGCAATATTCCCAAGCCCGTATACAAAGGCAAGAGCATAGAGATTGAGTCAAGGTTCAAGAGCAAGCCTCCTGAACCAACCCGTGACCAAAGAGAGCCTAGTAAGTCTTCTAACCCTCAAAGATCACGTGACATCACTTGTTTCAAGTGTAGGGGTCGTGGACACATCTCAAGGGAGTGCCCAAACAACCGGGTCATGCTGATTACGGAAGCTGGAGAATATGAGTCCCAAGATGAGGAGGACTATGAACCAGAAGAAGAATATGGTGACATTGAGTACCCTGATGTGGGGGAAGTGCTGGTCACTAGACGCATCCTCAGTGCAATGGTGGATCCTTCAGAGACCATCCAAAGGGAGAACATCTTCCACAGCCGTTGCACCATCAAGGGCAAGGTATGTAACCTCATCATAGATGGTGGTTCTTGCAATAACGTTGCTAGTGCATATATGGTTGATAAGCTAGGTCTAGAGAAGACAAGGCATCCTCGACCATATAGACTGAGATGGCTCGATGACAAAGTGGAGTTCAAGATCCATGAGCAAGTCACTGTGCCATTCAGTGTGGACAAGTACCAGGACCAAGTCGTGTGCGACGTGGTGCACATGCAAGCTGGCCATCTTCTACTAGGAAGGCCATGGCAGTTTGACAAGGAGACCAGGCATGATGGCCGAACCAATCTCTACACTTTCGTGCATGACAAGAGAAAGGTCAGCCTAGCTCCTCTTACATCTGCCCAGGTACATGAGCTTCAACAGCAAATGAGTAAGGAAAAGAAGCTCATTAAATCTAATTTTCTTATTCAACCGAGTAATGTCCGGAGAGCTTTAGCCTCGAAGGATCTAATGCTACTAATGGTTTTCAAAGAAGTGTTGAATGTAGAAAAAGAACAGGTAGAGCTACATCCTGAAGTGGCAACCCTCCTCAACAAGTTCCAGGATGTGTTCCCAGAGGAGATACCAGCAGGCTTGCCTCCTTTACGTGGCATAGAACACCAGATCGACCTAGTGCCCTGATGAGGACATCAGGTCGTACATCCGATTGCCCGAGGCAGCAGGACCAGCTGGCGCGCCTGCCGGACCAGACAGTACCGCCGGACCCTCGACCTATAGGACCAGACCGGTCAACATCGCCGGCGGAGAGGCCCAAGCTTCCGGCACACTTGGTGGGGACGTGAATGACACCACCGGTCCCCCTGATGACACCGCCGACTCCGGGATCAACTTGGCCGGTCCTGAAGTCATTCCGGCCTGTACCGCGCACAGTCCAGCCGGTACAGGCGATCCAGCCGAGTACACGCGCACTTCCACTTCTACACAAGAGGACTCGGACCAAATGAGCTACCAGCTCCAGGACATGCACTTAGAGGATGTCTCAACACCAGTAGTACCTCAAGGAGCAATAACAAGAAGCAGATCAAGGGTGCTCTTCCACAAATTCAACCTATGGGTCAACAAGCTTCTAGAAGAAGATCGACTAAGGACAATGGGCCTAAAATACAAGGAAGAGTCCAGTAGCTTCTCAACAACACAAGGGACATCAGAGACTTGGGCTTTAGTGGCAAGAGAGGTCAAGGCCCAGAGATTTGTAACCCTACTCCAAGTCGAAGACTAGGAGCAAGGCGCGTGCATGCCACAAGGACGGCCACTTTCCATTTCTTGGCCATGAGGTAAGATAAGGTAAGTTACATTCGAATATATTTGCCTCTTTCTGTTTTGCAGGGTAGGATCTAGTTGTTTACATTTTTGAGTCAAAGACATTTTAGGAATAGGTCCTTTTTTCGATTATGCACTTTTGTATCTTTTCCTTTTGTGCACTTTGTAAACTTTCCATTTTTCTTTATTTGTGTCGACCCTAGAAGGTCAAGCTGTCGAGCATATTAATAAGGCTCCTTCCAGCATGTAGTTCGACAACCTTTTTGATTATTAATAAAGTAGAACTTTTTCCCTACAAGTTTCTCTCTAAGAATCTTGTGCGCTTAGAACCTAGTTGAGACCAGCCCTCCTAGCTCTAAGTTTGTGATTTATCACGAGGTTCATCACCCCTCGTGTGGTTCACTTCACCCTTCCATCTTTACCAACCAGAAAACCCCCATCCAGAAGCCTAAGGTTGAGTTTCTCACCTAATCTTCTACAAACAGCCCACGCGCATACATCCTTGAATCAAGGCTTGTATCATTTTGGTATCAGAGCTTAAAGCTCCTAAACCAGGTTGTATCTATCCTTTTTGCTTGTTTGTTTTGTGTTCTTGCATTAGTTTCATTCGCATTCAAGAAAAAAATCAAAAAAAATAACCTCAAACTTCAAACCGAGTGCATCTAGCCTCCTACGTGTATCACTAGGGTTTAGAATTCACTTGTTGCATTGCATACGAGTTTTCCTTTTGTTTTATTCTTATTTCCATTAGTTTTAAGTTAATTTAAAAAGAAAAGAAAAGAAAAGAAAGAGAAAAGGAAAAGAAAAGAGAAAGGAAAGAGGAGATATTTCGAAATTGGACAGCTAAGCATAAGCATCTAGAAGGTTTCCCTTTTCTTGGTCGAATTTCCTTTCCTTAGGAATTTTGCCTTTTTGCATTTTTTCAAATCCCCTATAAAACGAAAACTCTCCTAATAATTTAGGAGTAACCTAATTGTCTTCTTTCTTTGTAGCATACATGGGAGAAGAGAATAGAGACGCAGCTGAAGCCATGATGGCCATGTTCACCACACTCCAAACCCAACTCGCATCCATAGGCGAAAGGTTGGGGCGCGTGGAGAGACCAGTGAGATTCCAGGCCATAAGGCACGTGAGAGCTGAGCAAGACCGTCCTGAGGGTCCTGAGTACCTTAGGACACGGCACGAACAGGAGGAACCCCAGCCAGATGGAGATGAGGACACGCAACCCCATAACTATCCCCATAGGCCGAGAGGACCTCCACGGCAACCAGAGGCAGAAGATGATGGCTTTGAGCCATATGGTCTTCACCAGAGACCAAGAATGCCTCCTAGACGTCATGAGGATGGAGATGAACACACCTATAACCGGGTAATTCATCCTGATGTTAAACTAACTCCTCCAACTTTTGCAGGAAAAGTAGACCCCGAGGCTTACCTAGATTGGGAGAAGCGTATGGATCATATCTTTGATCACTACAACCAACCAGGACCTAGGAGAGTCTCAATGGCAGTAGCACAACTCACGGACAATGCCCTCATCTGGTGGCATCGTGAGGTATCTGACAGAAGGAGGAAAAGAATGAGGCCCGTAGACTCATGGGTGGACATGAAAGACCTCATGCGACAAAGGTATGTTCCACCTTATTTTCATAGAGATTTGCAACGACGTTTTCGTACTCTTAAGCAGGGTACCAGATCAGTAGAGGAGTACTATGAAGAGTTCGAGAGGTTGAGGAACAGATTGGAGCTCAATGATGATGAAGAAGCATTGATGGCGCAATTCTTGGACGGACTCCAAGAAAGGATCAGCTGCAAGGTGGAAAGACAAATATACAACGACTTCAAGGACTTGTTCCACCTATCTGTGCAAGCTGAACAGCACATCAAACGTAAGGGCCAAGACATCCGCAGCAAGCCTAAGACACCTTGGGCACCAAGCAACATGCCTAAGATAGGGGACAAAGGCAAAAGCGTGGAGATCGAGTCAAGGTTCAAGAGCAAGCCTCCTGAACCCACCCGTGACCAGAGAGAGCCTGGTAAGTCTTCTAACCCTCAAAGATCACGTGACATAACTTGTTTCAAGTGTAGGGGACGTGGACACATCTCAAGGGAGTGCCCAAACAACCGAGTCATGCAGATTACGGAGGCAGGAGAATATGAGTCCCAAGATGAAGAGGACAATGAACCAGAAGGGGAGTACGGTGACATTGAGTACCCTGATGTTGGGGAAGTGCTGGTCACTAGACGTATCCTCAGTGCAATGGTGGATCCTTCAGAGACCATCCAAAGGGAGAACATCTTCCACAGCCGCTGCACCATCAAGGGCAAGGTATGTAACCTCATCATAGATGGTGGTTCTTGCACTAACGTTGCTAGTGCATATATCGTTGATAAGCTAGGTCTAGAGAGGACACGGCATCCTCGACCCTATAGACTGAGATGGCTCGATGACAAAGTGGAGCTCAAGATTCATGAGCAAGTCACTGTGCCATTCAGTGTGGGCAAGTACCAAGACCAGGTCGTGTGCGACGTGGTGCCCATGCAAGCTGGCCATCTTCTGCTAGGGAGACCCTGGCAGTTTGACAAAGAGACCAGGCATGATGGCAGGACCAATCTCTACACCTTCGTGCATGACAAGAGAAAGGTCAGCCTAGCTCCTCTCACACCTGCCCAAGTACATGAGCTACAACTACAAATGAGTAAGGAAAAGAAAATTGTCAAGTCTAATTTTCTTATTCAACCTAGTCATGTCCGGAGAGCTTTAGCCTCCAAGGATTTTATGTTACTAATGGTTTTCAAGGAAGTGTTGAGCATAGAACAGGGACAGGTAGAGCTACCTCATGAAGTAGCAACACTCCTCAACAAATTCCTGGATGTATTTCCAGAGGAGATACCAGCAGGCTTGCCTCCTTTACGTGGCATAGAACACCAGATTGATCTAGTGCCCGGAGCAGCCCTGCCCAACCGGCCAGCCTACCGGATGAGTCCAGAGGAGTCCAAGGAGCTTGAGAAGCAAGTCAAGAAGCTCCTGGAGAAGGGATATGTTCGAGAGAGCCTCAGTCCATGTGCTGTACCAGTGCTACTAGTTCCCAAGAAGGATGGGACTTGCCGCATGTGCGTGGACTGCCGAGCAATCAACAACATCACAGTCAAGTATAGGCATCCAATACCACGACTGGATGACATGCTAGATGAGCTGAGTGGAGCCACGGTCTTCTCCAAGATAGACCTCAAAAGTGGATACCACCAGGTAAGGATGAAGGAAGGCGATGAATGGAAGACTGCCTTCAAGACAAAGCAAGGGCTCTACGAGTGGACAGTCATGCCATTTGGCTTGACTAATGCCCCAAGCACCTTCATGCGCCTTTTGAACCAAGTTCTTAGGGCGTACATCAGTAAGTTCGTTGTAGTTTATTTTGATGATATACTTGTTTACAGTAAGTGCCTACGGGAACACCTCACACATCTTGAGATGGTCCTTAAAACCCTTCGACAAGAAGAGCTTTATGCCAATCTCAAGAAGTGCACCTTTTGTACTGATAAGCTTGTCTTTTAGGTTTTGTTGTGAGTTCACAGGGCCTACAGGTTGATGAAGAGAAGATTCGAGCCATACAAGAATGGCCAACACCAGGGAACATCAGCCAAGTGAGGAGCTTCCACGGACTAGCCAGCTTCTATAGGAGATTCGTGCCCAACTTCAGCAGTATTGCCTCACCACTGACGGCAGTAGTGAAGAAGAATGTGGGATTCAGCTGGGGAGAAGCTCAGGAGAAGGTATTCCAGGCCTTGAAGGACAGCCTTACACATGCACCAGTGCTAGTCCTGCCCGACTTCAACAAGACATTTGAAGTGGAGTGTGATGCCTCTGGAATAGGCATAGGAGCAGTGCTGACCCAAGGAGGGAGACCAGTGGCATACTTCAGTGAGAAGCTAGGTGGTGCCTCACTGAACTACCCCACTTATGACAAGGAACTCTATGCCCTTGTCCGAGCCTTGGAGACTTGGCAGCATTACTTGCTGTCCAAGGGGTTTGTGATCCACACTGATCACGAGACTCTCAAACACCTCAGAGGGCAAACCAATCTCAAGAGGAGACATGCCAGGTGGATGGAGTTCATAGACACCTTTCCGTACATCATCAAGTACAAGAAGGGCAAAGACAATGTGGTAGCCGATGCACTATCAAGGAGGTTTGCCTTGATATCAACCATGGAGGCAAAGGTCCTAGGATTCGAGCACATCAAGGATCTATACAAGGATGATCCTGACCTTGCTGAGAGCTACAAGGAGTGTAGCGCAGGGAGTCATGGCAAATTCTACATCCATGAGGGATTTTTGTTCCGAGAAAGAAGGCTGTGCATACCACAAGGGTCACTAAGGGAGCTTATCATCCGAGAACCTCATGGAGGAGGACTCATGGGCCACTTTGGTGTCGACAAGACCCTAGCAGTGGTCAAGGAGCACTTCTACTGGCCACACATCAAAAGGACAGTAGAAGCACATTGTGCAAGGTGCATCACTTGCAAGAAGGCAAAGTCCCGAGTGCAACCTCACGGGTTGTATCTCCCACTGCCCATACCAACACATCCATGGGTGGACATCTCGATGGACTTTGTTCTAGGTCTGCCCAAGATCAACCACAAAGATGCAATCTTTGTAGTGGTGGACAGATTCTCCAAGATGGCACATTTCATCCCATGTGCCAATGTCAATGATGCCACGCAAACAGCTGAGCTGTTCTTCAGGGAGATAGTACGGCTTCATGGAGTGCCAAGGACCATTGTATCAGACAGAGACACCAAATTCCTCAGCCATTTCTGGAGGACCCTTTGGAGAAAGCTAGGCACGAAGCTACTCTTCTCAACAACTTGCCATCCTCAAACCGATGGCCAAACTGAAGTTGTCAACAGAACACTATCAACCCTTCTCAGAACTACACTAGGGAAGAACCTAAAGACTTGGGTGGAGTGCCTGCCATTCATTGAGTTCGCCTACAACCGAGTCGTGCACTCAGCAACCAAGAAGACACCATTTGAAGTGGTATACGGCTTCAACCCTCTCACCCCATTGGAGCAAACACCACTGCCACCAGCTGAGATGACCAACCTCAACGGAGCATCCAAAGCAGAGTTCATAAGGAGGTTACACCAGAATGTAGCAGAGAACTTGGAGAAGAGGACTGGACAGTACGTGACTCATGCCAACAAAGGGAGAAAGGAGGTGATCTTTCAACCAGGCGACTGGGTGTGGCTACACCCACGGCAGGAGAGGTTCCCAAACCTAAGGAGTTCCAAGCTAGCACCAAGAGGAGATGGACCATTCAGAGTGCTCGAGAGGATCAACAACAACGCCTACCGGATCGAGCTTCCAGGTGAGTTTAAAGTGTCCAATACGTTTAATGTCACTGACTTGGCCCCTTTCCATGCAGATGATCCAGTTTTGAGGACAAAACCTACTGAAGAGGGAGGGAATGATGAGGACATCAGGTCGTACATCCGATTGCCCGAGGCAGCAGGACCAGCTGGCGCGCCTGCCGGACCAGACAGTACCGCCGGACCCTCGACCTATAGGACCAGACCGGTCAACATCGCGGGCGGAGAGGCCCAAGCTCCCGGCACACTTGGTGGGGACGTGAATGACACCGCCGGTCCCTCTGATGACACCGCCGACTCGGGGATCAACTTGGCCGGTCCTGAAGCCATTCCGGCCAGTACCGCACACAACCCATCCGGTACAGGCCATCCAGCCCAGTACACACGCATTTCCACTTCTACACAAGAGGACTCGGACCAAATGAGCTACCAGCTCCAGGACATGCACTTAGAGGATGTCTCAACACCAGTAGTACCTCAAGGAGCAATAACAAGAAGCAGATCAAGGGTGCTCTTCCACAAATTCAACCTATGGGTCAACAAGCTTCTAGAAGAAGATCGACTAAGGACAATGGGCCTAAAATACAAGGAAGAGTCCAGTAGCTTCTCAACAACACAAGGGACATCAGAGACTTGGGCTTTAGTGGCAAGAGAGGTCAAGGCCCAGAGATTTGTAACCCTACTCCAAGTCGAAGACTAGGAGCAAGGCGCGTGCATGCCACAAGGACGGCCACTTTCCATTTCTTGGCCATGAGGTAAGATAAGGTAAGTTACATTCGAATATATTTGCCTCTTTCTGTTTTGCAGGGTAGGATCTAGTTGTTTACATTTTTGAGTCAAAAACATTTTAGGAATAGGTCCTTTTTTTCGATTATGCACTTTTGTATCTTTTCCTTTTGTGCACTTTTGTAAACTTTCCATTTTTCTTTATTTGTGTCGACCCTAGAAGGTCAAGCTGTCGAGCATATTAATAAGGCTCCTTCCAGCATTGTAGTTCGACAACCTTTTGATATTAATAAAGATGAATTTTCTTACAAGTTTTTCTCTCAAGAATCTTGTGCGCTTAGAACCTAGTTGAGACCAGCCCTCCTAGCTCTAAGTTTGTGATTTATCACGAGGTTCATCACCCTCGTGTGGTTCACTTCACCCTTCCATCAAATACCAACCCAAAACCCCTATCCAAGAAGTCTAAGGTCGAGTTTCTCACCTAACTTCTCCAAACAGCCGGCATCCTTGAATCGAGGCTTGTATCATTTTGTATCAGAGCTTAAAGCTCCTAAGGTTGTTTCTATCCTTTAGCTTGTTTTTTTTGTGCATTAGTTTAAGTTCCATTCAAGAAAATCAAAAAATAACATCAGTGCATCTAAGTTCACTAGGTTTAGAGCATTATAACTTTCCTTTTGTTAAATCAGTTAACTCAATTGGACAGCTAGCAAAGTTGTCAAGAAAGTGAAGATTTTCCTTTTGCAAATCCTTATAAAAGAAAACCCTCCTAATAATTTAGGAGCAATAACTTGATTTGGCACAATGGCACAAGAAGCCATGATGGCCATGTTCACCACTCCAAACACAACTCGGGTTGGAAGACCTGTGAGATTCAGGCCATAAGGCACGTGAGAGCTGAGCAAGACCGTCCTGAGGGTCCTGAGCACCTTAGGACACGACAACAGGAGGAACCCCAGCCAGATGGAGATGAGGACACACCCTCATAACTATCACCATAGGCCGAGAGGACCTCCACGGCAACCAGAGGCAGAAGATGATGGCTTGAGCCATATGGTCTTCACCAGAGACCAAGGATGCCTCCTAGACATCATGAGGATGGAGATGAACACGGGGTAACTCATCCTGATGTTAAGCAAGTTTTGCAGGAAAAGTAGACCCCGAGGCTTACCTAGATTGGGAGAGAAGAATGGATCATATCTTTGATCATTACAACCAACCAGGACCTAGGAGAGTCTCAATGGCAGTAGCACAACTCACGGACAATGCCCTCATCTGGTGGGATCGTGAGGTATCTGACAGAAGGAGGAAAAGAATGAGGCCCATAGACTCATGGGTCGACATGAAGATGTCATGCGACAAAGGTTTGTTCCACCTTACTTTCATAGGGACTTGCGTCGTTTTTTTCTTAAGCAGGGTACCAGATCAGTAGAGGAGTACTATGAAGAGTTCGAGAAGCTAAGGAACAGGCTGGAGCTCAATGATGATGAAGAAGCATTGATGGCACAATTCTTGGATGGACTCCAAGAAAGGATCAGCAAGGTGGAAAGGCAAATCTACAATGACTTCAAAGACTTGTTCCACCTATCTGTCCAGGCTGAGCAGCACATCAAACGTAAGAGCCAAGACATCCAGCAAGCCTAAGACACCTTGGGCACCAAGCAACATTCCCAAGCAGACAAAGGCAAGAGCATAGAGATCGAGTCAAGGTTCAAGAGCAAGCCTCCTGAACCCACCCGTGACCAGAGAGATCCTGTAAGTCTTCTAACCCTCAAAGATCACGTGACATCACTTGTTTCAAGTGTAGGGCGTGGACACATCTCAAGGAGTGCCCAAACAACGGTCATGCTGATTACGGAGCTGGAGAATATGAGTCCCAAGATGAAGAGGGATGAACCAGAAGAGAATATGGTGACATAGTACCCTGATGTGAAGTGCTGGTCACTAGACGCTCCTCAGTGCAATGGTGGATCCTTCAGAGACCATCCAAGAGAACATCTTCCACACCAATCAAGGGCAAGGTATGTAACCTCACATAGATGGTGGTTCTTGCACTAACTTGCTAGTGCATATATGGTTGATAAGCTAGAGAAGACAAGGCATCCTGACCATATAGACTGAGATGGCTCGATGACAAAGTGAGCTCAAGATCCATGAGCAAGTCACTGTGCCATTCAGTGTGGGCAAGTACCAAGACCAAGGTCGACGTGGTGCCCATGCAAGCTGGCATCTTCTACTAGGAAGACCATGGCAGTTTGACAAGAGACCAGGCATGATGGGAACCAATCTCTACACTTTCGCATGACAAGAGAAAGGTCAGCCTAGCTCTCACACCTGCCCAGGTACATGAGCTTCAACAAAATGAGTAAGGAAAGAAGCTCATTAAATCTCTTATTCAACCAAGTCATGTCCGAGAGCTTTAGCCTCAAGGATTAATGCTACTAATGGTTTTCAAGAAGTTTGAATGTAGAAGAACAGGTAGAGCTACCTGAAGTAGCAACTCTCTCAACAAGTTCCAGGATGTAGGAGATACCAGCAATGCATAAACACCAAGATGCTGGTGATGAGGACATCAGGTCGTACGCCTGGCGCTGCCGGACCAGACAGTACCGCCGACCTCGACCTATAGGACCAGACCGTCAACATCAGGCCCAAGCTTCCGCACACTTGGTGGGGACGTGAATGACACCGCCGTCCCCTGATGACACCGCCGACTGGGATCAACTTGGCGGTCCTGAAGTCATTCCGCCAGTACCGCACACAATCCAGCCGGTACAGCCATCCAGCCGAGTACACGCACATTTCCACTTCTACACAAGAGGACTCGGACCAAATGAGCTACCAGCTCCAGGACATGCACTTAGAGGAAGTATCTACACCAGTGTACCTCCAGGAGCAATGACAAGAAGCAGATCAAGAGCACTCTTCCACAAATTCAGCTTATGGGTCGACAAGCTTCTAGAGGAAGATCACTAAGGACAATGGGCCAGAAGAGCAAAAGAGTCCAAAGGCTTCTCAACAACACAAGGAACATCAGAGACTTGGGCTTTAGTGGCAAGAGAGGTCAGGGCCCAAAGATTTTAACCCTACTCCAAGTCAAGACTAGGAGCAAGGCGCTGCATGCCACAAGGACGGCCACCTTCCATTTCTTGGCCGTGAGGTAAGTTAAGGTAAGTTTCATTCAATATATGCCTCTTTCTGTTTTGCAGGGTAGGATCTAGTTGCTTTACATTTTTGAGTCAAGACATTTTAGGAATAGGTCCTTTTTCGGTTATACACTTTTGTATCTTTTCCTTTGTGCACTTTTGTAAACTTTCCTTTTCTTATTTGAGTCGACTAGAAGGTCAAGCTGTCGAGCATATTAATAAGGCTCCTTCCAGCATTGTAGTTCGACAACCTTTTGATTATTAATAAAGTAGAACTTTTCACAAGTTTTCTCAAGAATCTTGTGCGCTTAGAACCTAGTTGAGACCAGCCCTCCTAGCTCTAAGTTTGTGATTTATCACGAGGTTCATCACCCTCGTGTGGTTCACTTCACCCTTCCATCGTTTACCAACCAGAAAACCCCTATCCAGAAGCCTAAGGTTGAGTTTCTCACCTAATCTTCTACAAACAGCCCACGCCATACATCCTTGAATCAAGGCTTGTATCATTTTGGTATCAGAGCTTAAAGCTCCTAAACCAGGTTGTTTCTATCCTTTTGCTTGTTTTGTTTTGTGTTCTTGCATTAGTTTAAGTCGCATTCAAGAAAAATAAAAAAATAACATCAAACTCCAAACCGAGTGCATCTAGCCTCCTACGTGTATCACTAGGGTTTAGATTCACTTTTGCATTGCATTCACGTTTTCCTTTTGTTTAATTCATATTTCCATTATTTTAAGTTAAATTAAAAGAAAAGAAAAGAAAAGAAAGTTGAATTGGACAGCTAGCACAAGTTGTCTAGGAAGTTTCCTTTTTTAATTTCCTTTCCTTAGATTTTCCTTTTGCATTTTTTCAAACCCATATAAAAGAAAACTCTCCTAATAATTTAGGAGCACCTAATTGTCTTCTTTCTTTGTAGCACACATGGGAGAAGAGAATAGAGCAGCTGAAGCCATGATGGCCATGTTCACCACACTCCAAACACAACTCGCATCCATAGGCGAGAGGTTGGAGCGTGGAGAGACCAGTAAGATTCCAGGCCATAAGGCACGTGAGAGCTGAGCAAGACCGTCCTGAGGGTCCTGAGTACCTTAGGACACGGCACTAACAGGAGGAACCCCAGCCAGATGGAGATGAGGACACGCAACCTCATAACTATCACCATAGGCCGAGAGGACCTCCACGGCAACCAGAGGCAGAAGATGATGGCTTTGAGCCATATGGTCTTCACCAGAGACCAAGAATGCCTCCTAGACGTCATGAGGATGGAGATGAACACACCTATAACCGGGTAATTCATCCTGATGTTAAACTAACTCCTCCAACTTTTGCAGGAAAAGTAGACCCCGAGGCTTACCTAGATTGGGAGAAGCGAATGGATCATATCTTTGATCACTACAACCAACCAGGACCTAGGAGAGTCTCAATGGCAGTAGCACAACTCACGGACAATGCCCTCATCTGGTGGGATCGTGAGGTATCTGACAGAAGGAGGAAGAGAATGAGGCCAGACTCATGGGTCGACATGAAAGACCTCATGCGACAAAGGTTTGTTCCACCTTACTTTCATAGGGATTTGCAACGACGTTACTCTTAAGCAGGGTACCAGATCAGTAGAGGAGTACTATGAAGAGTTCGAGAGGTTAAGGAACAGATTGGAGCTCAATGATGATGAAGAAGCATTGATGGCACAATTCTTGGATGGACTCCAAGAAAGGATCAGCTGCAAGGTGGAAAGGCAAATCTACAATGACTTCAAAGACTTGTTCCACCTATCTGTGCAAGCTGAACAGCACATCAAACGTAAGAGCCAAGACATCCGCAGCAAGCCTAAGACACCTTGGGCACCAAGCAACATGCCTAAGACAGTGGACAAAGGCAAAAGCGTAGAGATCGAGTCAAGGTTCAAGAGCAAGCCTCCTGAACCCACCCGTGACCAGAGAGAGCCTGGTAAGTCTTCTAACCCTCAAAGATCACGTGACATAACTTGTTTCAAGTGTAGGGACGTGGACACATCTCAAGGAGTGCCCAAACAACCGAGTCATGCTGATTACGGAGGCAGGAGAATATGAGTCCCAAGATGAAGAGGACTATGAACCAGAAGGAGAATATGGTGACATTGAGTACCCTGATGTGGGGAAGTGCTGGTCACTAGACGATCCTCAGTGCAATGGTGGATCCTTCAGAGACCATCCAAAGGGAGAACATCTTCCACAGCCGTTGCACCATCAAGGGAAAGGTATGTAACCTCATCATAGATGGTGGTTCTTGCACTAACGTTGCTAGTGCATATATGGTTGATAAGCTAGGTCTAGAGAGGACACGGCATCCTCGACCATATAGACTGAGATGGCTTGATGACAAAGTGGAGCTCAAGATTCATGAGCAAGTCACTGTGCCATTCAGTGTGGGCAAGTACCAAGACCAGGTCGTGCGACGTGGTGCCCATGCAAGCTGGCCATCTTCTACTAGGAAGACCATGGCAGTTTGACAAAGAGACCAGGCATGATGGCAGAACCAATCTCTACACCTTCGTGCATGACAAGAGAAAGGTCAGCCTAGCTCCTCTTACACCTGCCCAAGTACATGAGCTACAACTCCAAATGAGTAAGGAAAAGAAACTTGTCAAGTCTAATTTTCTTATTCAACCTAGTCATGTCCGGAGAGCTTTAGCCTCAAGGATTTAATGTTACTAATGGTTTTCAAGGAAGTGTTGAGTATAGAACAGGGACAGGTAGAGCTACCTCATGAAGTAGCAACACTCCTCAACAAATTCCAGGATGTATTTCCAGAGGAGATACCAGCAGGCTTGCCTCCTTTACGTGGCATAGAACACCAGATTGATCTAGTGCCCGGAGCAGCCCTGCCCAACCGCCAGCCTACCGGATGAGTCCAGAGGAGTCCAAGGAGCTTGAGAAGCAAGTCAAGGAGCTCCTGGAGAAAGGATATGTTCGAGAGAGCCTCAGTCCATGTGCTGTACCAGTGCTACTAGTGCCCAAGAAGGATGGGACTTGGCATGTGTGTGGACTGCCGAGCAATCAACAACATCACAGTCAAGTATAGGCATCCAATACCACGACTGGATGACATGCTAGATGAGCTGAGTGGAGCCACGGTCTTCTCAAGATAGACCTCAAAAGTGGATACCACCAGGTAAGAATGAAGGAAGGTGATGAGTGGAAGACTGCTTTCAAGACAAAGCAAGGGCTCTACGAGTGGACAGTCATGCCATTTGGCTTGACTAATGCCCCAAGCACCTTCATGCGCCTTATGAACCAAGTTCTTAGGGCATCATCAGTAAGTTTGTGTAGTTTATTTGATGACATACTTGTTTATAGTAAGTGCCTACGGAACACCTCACACATCTTGAGATGGTACTTAAAACCCTTCGACAAGAAGAGCTTTATGCCAATCTCAAGAAGTGCACCTTTGTACTGATAAGCTTGTCTTTTAGGTTTTGTTGTGAGTTCACAGGGCCTACAGGTTGATGAGGAGAAGATTCGAGCCATACAAGAATGGCCAACACCAGGAAACATCAGCCAAGTAAGGAGCTTCCACGGACTGGCCAGCTTCTATAGGAGATTCGTGCCCAACTTCAGCAGTATTGCCTCACCACTGACGGCAGTAGTGAAGAAGAACGTGGATTCAGCTGGGGAGAAGCTCAGGAGAAGGCATTCCAGGCCTTGAAGGACAGCCTTACACATGCACCAGTGCTAGTCCTTCCCGACTTCAACAAGACGTTTGAAGTGGAGTGTGATGCCTCTGGAATAGGCATAGGAGCAGTGCTAACCCAAGGAGGGAGACCAGTGGCATACTTCAGTGAGAAGCTAGGTGGTGCCTCACTGAACTACCCCACTTATGACAAGGAGCTCTATGCCCTTGTCCGAGCATTGGAGACTTGGCAGCATTACTTGCTGTCCAAGGAGTTTGTGATCCACACTGATCACGAGACTCTCAAACACCTCAGAGGGCAAACCAATCTCAAGAGGAGACATGCCAGGTGGATGGAGTTCATAGAGACCTTCCGTACATCATCAAGTACAAGAAGGGCAAAGACAATGTGGTAGCCGATGCACTATCAAGGAGGTTTGCCTTGATATCAACCATGGAGGCAAAGGTCCTAGGATTCGAGCACATCAAGGATCTATACAAGGATGATCCTGACTTGCTGAGAGCTACAAGGAGTGTAGCACAGGGAGTCATGGCAAATTCTACATCCATGAGGGATTCTTGTTCCGAGAAAGAAGGCTGTGCATACCACAAGGATCACTAAGGGAGCTTATCATCCGAGAAGCTCATGGAGGAGGACTCATGGGCCACTTTGGTGTCGACAAGACTCTAGCAGTGGTCAAGGAGCACTTCTACTGGCCACACATCAAGAGGACAGTAGAAGCACATTGTGCAAGATGCATCACTTGCAAGAAGGCAAAGTCCCGAGTGCAACCTCACGGGTTGTATCTCCCACTGCCCATACCAACACATCCATGGGTGGACATCTCGATGGATTTTGTTCTAGGTCTGCCTAAGATCAACCACAAAGATGCAATCTTTGTAGTGGTGGACAGATTCTCCAAGATGGCACATTTCATCCCATGTGCCAATGTCAATGATGCCACACAAACAGCTGAGCTGTTCTTCAGGGAGATAGTACGGCTTCATGGAGTGCCAAGGACCATCGTATCAGACAGGGACACCAAGTTCCTCAGCCATTTCTGGAGGACCCTTTGAGAAAGCTAGGCACGAAGCTACTCTTCTCAACCACTTGCCATCCTCAAACCGATGGCCAAACTGAAGTTGTCAACAGGACACTATCAACTCTTCTCAGAACTACACTAGGGAAGAACCTAAAGACTTGGGTGGAGTGCCTGCCATTCATTGAGTTCTACAACCGAGCTGCACTCAGCAACCAAGAAGACACCATTTGAAGTGGTATACGGTTCAACCCTCTCACCCCATTGGAGCAAACACCACTGCCACCAGCTGAGATGACCAACCTCAACGGAGCATCCAAAGCAGAGTTCATAAGGAGGTTACACCAGAAGGTAGCAGAAACTTGGAGAAGAGGACCGGACAGTACGTGACTCATGCCAACAAAGGAAGAAAGGAGGTGATCTTTCAACCAGGCGATTGGTGTGGCTACACCTACGGCAGGAGAGGTTCCCAAACCTAAGGAGTTCCAAGCTAGCACCAAGAGGAGATGGACCATTCAGAGTGCTCGAGAGGATCAACAACAACGCCACCGGATCGAGCTCCAGGTGAGTTTAATGTGTCCAATACGTTCAATGTTACTGACTTGGCCCCTTTCCATGCAGATGATCCAGTTTTGAGGACAAAACCTACTGAAGAGGGAGGGAATGATGAGGACATCAGGTCGTACATCCAGGCCAGACTGGACCAGGACTTGCCGGACCAGACAGTACCGCGGACCCTCGACCTATAGGACCAGACCGTCAACATCGCGGAGAGGCCCAAGCTTCCGCACACTTGGTGGGACGTGAATGACACCGCCGGTCCCCTGATGACACCGCCGACTCCGGGATCAACTTGGCCGGTCCTGAAGTCATTCCGCCAGTACCACACATCCTACAGCCATCCAGCCGAGTACAGCATTTCCACTTCTACACAAGAGGACTCGGACCAAATGAGCTACCAGCTCCAGGACATGCACTTAGAGTCTACACCAGTGGTACCTCCAGGAGCAATGACAAGAAGCAGATCAAGAGCACTCTTCCACAAATTCAGCTTATGGGTCGACAAGCTTCTAGAGGAAGATCAGCTAAGGACAATGGGCCAGAAGAGCAAAAGAGTCCAAAGGCTTCTCAACAACACAAGGACATCAGAGACTTGGGCTTTAGTGGCAAGAGAGGTCAGGCCCAAAGATTTAACCCTACTCCAAGTCGAAGACTAGGAGCAATGCCATGCCACAAGGACCCACCTTCCATTTCTTGGCCATGAGGTAAGTTAAGGTAAGTTTACATTCAATATATGCCTCTTTCTGTTTTGCAGGGTAGGATCTAGTTGCTTTACATTTTTGAGTCAAGAACATTTTAGGAATAGGTCCTTTTTGTTATGCACTTTTGTATCTTTTCCTTTTGTGCACTTTTGTAAACTTTCCTTTTCTTTATTTGAGTCGACCCTAGAAGGTCAAGCTGTCGAGCATATTAATAAGGCTCCTTCCAGCATTGTAGTTCGACAACCTTTTGATTATTAATAAAGTAGAACTTTTTCCTACAAGTTTTCTCTCAAGAACTTGTGCGCTTAGAACCTAGTTGAGACCAGCCCTCCTAGCTCTAAGTTTGTGATTTATCACGAGGTTCATCACCCTCGTGTGGTTCACTTCACCTTCCATCTACCAACCAGAAAACCCCTATCCAGAAGCCTAAGGTTGAGTTTCTCACCTAATCTTCTACAAACAGCCCATACATCCTTGAATCAAGGCTTGTATCATTTTAGGGTTCCTTTGACCGTGGAGAGTTTTCAGTCATGGAAATCTACTGCAAGTCTCAACATAAATCAAGTTGCTTTATGTTCTTTTAAATCTCTCTGATAGAAAAAGACTCTTTTCAGACAACTTGTTTTCCTTTTATTATTTTCAAACTTTCCTTTTCCTTTGGAAGATCCTTACCATATGGGACGAGCATAATAGGTGACCTTTTGTGTTACAAAGGGTTGTTGCACTTGCATTTGCCTTGATATAACTTGTCCCTGTCCAATGAGCATAGAAATGATACAAGCCTTGATTCAAGGATGTATGCTGGGCTGTTTGTAGAAGATTAGGTGAGAAACTCAACCTTAGGCTTCTGGATAGGGGTTTTCTGGTTGGTAAACGATGGAAGGGTGAAGTGAACCACGAGGGTGATGAACCTCGTGATAAATCACAAACTTAGAGCTAGGAGGGCTGGTCTCAACTAGGTTCTAAGCGCACAAGATTCTTGAGAGAAAACTTGTAGGAAAAGTTCTACTTTATTAATAATCAAAAGGTTGTCGAACTACAATGCTGGAAGGAGCCTTATTAATATGCTCGACAGCTTGACCTTCTACTCAAATAAAGAAAAGGAAAGTTTACAAAAGTGCACAAAAGGAAAAGATACAAAAGTGCATAACCAAAAAGGACCTATTCCTAAAATGTTCTTGACTCAAAAAAAGCAACTAGATCCTACCCTGCAAAACAGAAAGAGGCATATATTCGAATTGAAACTTACTCACCTCACGGCCAAGAAATGGAAGGTGGCCCCTTGTGGCATGTTTGCTCCTAGTCTTGACTTGGAGTAGGGTTAAATATCTTTGGGCCCTGACCTCTTGCCACTAAAGCCCAAGTCTCTGATGTCCCTTGTGTTGTTGAGAAGCCTTTGGACTCTTTTTTTTCTGGCCCATTGTCCTTAGCGATCTTCCTCTAGAGCTTGTTAAGCTGAATTTGTGGAAGAGTGCTCTTGATCTGCTTCTTGTCATTGCTCCTGGACTTCCTCTAGTGCATGTCCTGGAGCTGGTAGCTCATTTGGTCCGAGTCCTCTTGTGTAGAAGTGGAAGTAATTGATGTCATCATAGCAACTGGTCATCTGCATGGAAAGGGCCAAGTCAGTAACATTGAACGTATTGGACACATTAAACTCACCTGGAGCTCGATCCGTAGGCGTTGTTGTTGATCCTCTCGAGCACTCTGAATGGTCCATCTCCTCTTGGTGCTAGCTTGGAACTCCTTAGGTTTGGGAACCTCTCCGCCGTAGGTGTAGCCACACCCAATCGCCTGGTTGAAAGATCACCTCCTTTCTTCCTTTGTTGGCATGAGTCACGTACTGTCCGTCCTCTTCTCCAAGTTCTCTGCTACCTTCTGGTGTAACCTCCTTATGAACTCTGCTTTGGATGCTCTTGAGGTTGGTCATCTCAGCTGGTGGCAGTGGTGTTTGCTCCAATGGGGTGAGAGGGTTGAAACCGATACCACTTCAAATGGTGTCTTCTTGGTTGCTGAGTGCACGGCTCGGTTGTAGGCGAACTCAATGAATGGCAGGCACTCCACCCAAGTCTTTAGGTTCTTCCCTAGTGTAGTTCTGAGAAGAGTTGATAGTGTCCTGTTGACAACTTCAGTTTGGCCATCGGTTTGAGGATGGCAAGTGGTTGAGAAGAGTAGCTTCGTGCCTAGCTTTCTCCAAAGGGTCCTCCAGAAATGGCTGAGGAACTTGGTGTCCCTATCTGATACGATGGTCCTTGGCACTCCATGAAGCCGTACTATCTCCCTGAAGAACAGCTCAGCTGTTTGTGTGGCATCATTGACATTGGCACATGGATGAAGTGTGCCATCTTGGAGAATCTGTTCACCACTACAAAGATTGCATCTTTGTGGTTGATCTTGGCAGACCTAGAACAAAATCCATCGAGATGTCCACCCATGGATGTGTTGGTATGGGCAGTGGGAGATACAACCCGTGAGGTTGCACTGGACTTTGCCTTCTTGCAAGTGATGCATCTTGCACAATGTGCTTCTACTGTCCTCTTGATGTGTGGCCAGTAGAAGTGCTCCTTGACCACTGCTAGAGTCTTGTCGACACCAAAGTGGCCCATGAGTCCTCCTCCATGAGCTTCTCGGATGATAAGCTCCCTTAGTGATCCTTGTGGTATGCACAGCCTTCTTTCTCGAACAAGAATCCTCATGGATGTAGAATTTGCCATGACTCCTGTGCTACACTCCTTGTAGCTCTCAGCAAGGTCAGGATCATCCTTGTATAGATCCTTGATGTGCTCAATCCTAGGACCTTTGCCTCCATGGTTGATATCAAGGCAAACCTCCTTGATAGTGCATCGGCTACCACATTGTCTTTGCCCTTCTTGTACTTGATGATGTACGGAAGGTCTCTATGAACTCCATCCACCTGGCATGTCTCCTCTTGAGATTGGTTTGCCCTCTGAGGTGTTTGAGAGTCTCGTGATCAGTGTGGATCACAAACTCCTTGGACAGCAAGTAATGCTGCCAAGTCTCCAATGCTCGGACAAGGGCATAGAGCTCCTTGTCATAAGTGGGGTAGTTCAGTGAGGCACCACCTAGCTTCTCACTGAAGTATGCCACTGGTCTCCTCCTTGGGTTAGCACTGCTCCTATGCCTATTCCAGAGGCATCACACTCCACTTCAAACGCTTGTTGAAGTCGGGAAGGACTAGCACTGGTGCATGTGTAAGGCTGTCCTTCAAGGCCTGGAATGCCTTCTCCTGAGCTTCTCCCCAGCTGAATCCCACGTTCTTCTTCACTACTGCCGTCAGTGGTGAGGCAATACTGCTGAAGTTGGGCACGAATCTCCTATAGAAGCTGGCCAGTCCGTGGAAGCTCCTTACTTGGCTGATGTTTCCTGGTGTTGGCCATTCTTGTATGGCTCGAATCTTCTCTCATCAACCTGTAGGCCCTGTGAACTCACAACAAAACCTAAAAAGACAAGCTTATCAGTAAAAGGTGCACTTCTTGAGATTGGCATAAAGCTCTTCTTGTCAAGGGTTTTAAGTACCATCTCAAGATGTGTGAGGTGTTCCGTAGGCACTTACTATAAACAAGTATGTCATCAAAATAAACTACTACAAACTTACTGATGTACGCCCTAAGAACTTGGTTCATAAGGCGATGAAGGTGCTTGGGGCATTAGTCAAGCCAAATGGCATGACTGTCCACTCAGAGAGCCCTTGCTTTGTCTTGAAAGCAGTCTTCCACTCATCACCTTCCTTCATTCTTACCTGGTGGTATCCACTTTGAGGTCTATCTTGGAGAAGACCGTGGCTCCCCTCAGCTCATCTAGCAGGTCATCCAGTCGTGGTATTGGATGCCTGTACTTGACTGTGATGTTGTTGATTGCTCGGCAGTCCACGCACATGCGCCAAGTCCCATCCTTCTTGGGCACTAGTAGCACTGGTACGGCACATGGACTGAGGCTCTCTCGAACATATCCTTTCTCTAGGAGCTCCTTGACTTGCTTCACAAGCTCCTTGGACTCCTCTGGACTCATCCGGTAGGCTGGCCGGTTGCGCAGGGCTGCTCCGGGCACTAGATCAATCTGGTGTTCTATGCCACGTAAGGAGGCAAGCCTGCTGGTATCTCCTCTGGAAATACATCCTGGAATTTGTTGAGGAGAGTTGCTACTTCAGGAGGTAGCTCTACCTGTCCCTGTTCTACACTCAAAACTTCTTTGAAGACCATTAGTAACATTAAATCCTTCGAGGCTAAAGCTCTCCGGACATGGCTTGGTTGAATAAGAAAATTAGACTTGATAAGTTTCTTTTCCTTACTCATTTGGAGTTGTAGCTCATGTACTTGGGCAGGTGTAAGAGGAGCTAGGCTGACCTTTCTCTTGTCATGCACGAAGGTGTAGAGATTGGTTCTGCCATCATGCCTGGTCTCTTTGTCAAACTGCCATGGTCTTCCTAGTAGAAGATGGCCAGCTTGCATGGGCACCACGTCGCACACGACCTGGTCTTGGTACTTGCCCACACTGAATGGCACAGTGACTTGCTCATGAATCTTGAGCTCCACTTTGTCATCAAGCCATCTCAGTCTATATGGTCGAGGATGCCGTGTCCTCTCTAGACCTAGCTTATCAACCATATACGCACTAGCAACGTTAGTGCAAGAACCACCATCTATGATGAGGTTACATACCTTTCCTTGATGGTGCAACGGCTGTGGAAGATGTTCTCCCTTTGGATGGTCTCTGAAGGGTCCACCATTGCACTGAGGATACGTCTAGTGACCAGCACTTCCCCCACATCAAGGTACTCAATGTCATCGTATTCTCCTTCTGGTTCATAGTCCTCTTCATCTTGGGACTCATATTCTCCAGCCTCCGTAATCAGCATGACTGGTTGTTTGGGCACTCCCTTGAGATGTGTCCACGACCCCTACACTTGAAACAAGTTATGTCACGTGATCTTTGAGGGTTAGAAGACTTACCAGGCTCTCTCTGGTCACGGGTGGGTTCAGGAGGCTTGCTCTTGAACCTTGACTCGATCTCTACGCTTTTGCCTTTGTCCACTGTCTTAGGCATGTTGCTTGGTGCCCAAGGTGTCTTAGGCTTGCTGCGGATGTCTTGGCTCTTCGTTTGATGTGCTGTTCAGCTTGCACAGATAGGTGGAACAAGTCCTTGAAGTCGTTGTAGATTTGCCTTTCCACCTTGCAGCTGATCCTTTCTTGGAGTCCATCCAAGAATTGCGCCATCAATGCTTCTTCATCATCATTGAGCTCCAATCTGTTCCTTAACCTTCGAACTCTTCATAGTACTCCTCTACTGATCTGGTACCCTGCTTAAGAGTACGAAACATCGTTGCAAATCCCTATGAAAGTAAGGTGGAACATACCTTTGTCGCATGAGGTCTTTCATGTGACCCATGAGTCTAGGTCTCATTCTCTTCCTCCTTCTGTCAGATACCTCACGATCCCACCAGATGAGGGCATTGTCCGTGAGTTGTGCTACTGCCATTGAGACTCTCCTAGGTCCTGGTTGGTTGTAGTGATCAAAGATATGATCCATTCGCTTCTCCCAATCTAGGTAAGCCTCGGGGTCTACTTTTCCTGCAAAAGTTGGAGGAGTTAGTTTAACATCAGGATGAATTACCCGGTTATAGGTGTGTTCATCTCCATCCTCATGACGTCTAGGAGGCATTCTTGGTCTCTGGTGAAGACCATATGGCTCAAAGCCATCATCTTCTGCCTCTGGTTGCCGTGGAGGTCCTCTCGGCCTATGGTGATAGTTATGAGGCGTGTCCTCATCTCCATCTGGCTGGGGTTCCTCCTGTTCGTGCCGTGTCCTAAGGTACTCAGGACCCTCAGGACGGTCTTGCTCAGCTCTCACGTGCCTTATGGCCTGGAATCTTACTGGTCTCTCCACGCGCCCCAACCTCTCGCCTATGGATGCGAGTTGTGTTTGGAGTGTGGTGAACATGGTCATCATGGCTTCAGCTGCGTCTCTATTCTCTTCTCCCATGTGTGCTACAAAGAAAGAAGACAATTAGGGTGCTCCTAAATTATTAGGAGAGTTTTCTTTTATATGTGGTTTGAAAAAATGCAAAAAGGAAAAATTCTAAAGAAAGGAAATTCGAAAAAAAGGAAACTTCCTAGACAACTTGTGCTAGCTGTCCAATTCGAATTCTTTTAGTATCTTTTCTATTTTCTATTTTCTTTTCTTTTTAATCAAACTTAAAAATAAAGGAAATATGACTTAAACAAAAAGGAAAACGTGAATGATAATGCAAAAGTGAACCTAAACCCCAAGTGATACACGTAGGAGGCTAGATGCACTCGGTTTGGAGTTTGATGTTATTTTTTTATTTTTCTTGAATGCGACTTAAACTAATGCAAGAACACAAAACAAAACAAGCAAAAGGATAGAAACAACCTGGTTTAGGAGCTTTAAGCTCTGATACCAAAATGATACAAGCCTTGATTCAAGGATGTATGGCGTGGGCTGTTTGTAGAAGATTAGGTGAGAAACTCAACCTTAGGCTTCTGGATAGGGGTTTTCTGGTTGGTAAACGATGGAAGGGTGAAGTGAACCACACGAGGGTGATGAACCTCGTGATAAATCACAAACTTAGAGCTAGGAGGGCTGGTCTCAACTAGGTTCTAAGCGCACAAGATTCTTGAGAAAACTTGTGAAAAGTTCTACTTTATTAATAATCAAAAGGTTGTCGAACTACAATGCTGGAAGGAGCCTTATTAATATGCTCGACAGCTTGACCTTCTAGTCGACTCAAATAAGAAAAGGAAAGTTTACAAAAGTGCACAAAGGAAAAGATACAAAAGTGTATAACCGAAAAAGGACCTATTCCTAAAATGTCTTGACTCAAAAATGTAAAGCAACTAGATCCTACCCTGCAAAACAGAAAGAGGCATATATTGAATGAAACTTACCTTAACTTACCTCACGGCCAAGAAATGGAAGGTGGCCGTCCTTGTGGCATGCAGCGCCTTGCTCCTAGTCTTGACTTGGAGTAGGGTTAAAATCTTTGGGCCCTGACCTCTCTTGCCACTAAAGCCCAAGTCTCTGATGTTCCTTGTGTTGTTGAGAAGCCTTTGGACTCTTTTGCTCTTCTGGCCCATTGTCCTTAGTGATCTTCCTCTAGAAGCTTGTTGACCCATAAGCTGAATTTGTGGAAGAGCGCCCTTGATCTGCTTCTTGTCATTGCTCCTTGAGGTACCACTGGTGTTGAGACTTCCTCTAAGTGCATGTCCTGGAGCTGGTAGCTCATTTGGTCCGAGTCCTCTTGTGTAGAAGTGGAAGTGCGCGTGTACTCGGCTGGATCGCCTGTACCGGCTGGACTGTGCGTGGTACAGGCCGGAATGACTTCAGGACCGGCCAAGTTGATCCCGGAGTCGGCGGTGTCATCAGGGGGACCGGTGGTGTCATTCACGTCCCCACCAAGTGTGCCGGAAGCTTGGGCCTCTCCGCCGGCGATGTTGACCGGTCTGGTCCTATAGGTCGAGGGTCCGGCGGTACTGTCTGGTCCGGCAGGCGCGCCAGATGGTCCTGCTGTCTCGGGCAAGCTTCCTGGTCGGCCAGTCTGGTCTCCTGGCTGGATGTACGACCTGATGTCCTCATCAGGGAGCTTATCATCCGAGAAGCTCACCGAGGAGAACTCATGGGCCACTTTGGTGTCGACAAGTCTCTAGCTGTGGTCAAGGAGCACTTCTACTGCCCACACATCAAGAGGACAGTAGAAGCTCGTTGTGCAAGGTGCATCACTTGCAAGAAGGCAAAGTCCCGAGTGCAACCTCACGGGTTGTATCTGCCACTGCCCATACCGACGCATCTATGGGTGGATATATCAACGGATTTTGTTGTAGGTCTGCCCCAGATCAACCACAAAGACGCAATCTTTGTAGTGGTGGACAGATCCTCCAAGATGGCACACTTCATTCCGTGTGCCAATGTCAATGATGCCACGCAAACAGCCGAGCTGTTCTTCAGGGAGGTAGTACGGCTTCATGGAGTGCCAAGGACCATCATATCAGACAGGGACACTAAGTTCCTCAGCCATTTTTGGAGTACCCTTTGGAGAAAGCTAGGCACAAAGCTACTCTTCTCTACCACCTGCCATCCTCAAACCGATGGCCAAATTGAAGTTGTCAACAGGACACTATCAATTCTTCTCAGGACTACACTAGGGAAGAACCTCAAGACTTGGGTGGAGTGCCTACCATTCATAGAGTTCGCTTACAACCGAGCCGTGTACTCAGCAACCAAGAAGACACCATATGAAGTAGTATACGGCTTCAACCCTCTCACCCCATTGGAGCAAACGCCACTGCCACCAGCAGAGATGACCAACCTCAACAGAGCATCCAAGGCAGAGTTCATAAGGAAGTTACACCAGAAGGTAGCAGAAAACTTCGAGAAGGGGACCGGGCAGTACGTGACTCATGCCAACAAGGGAAGAAAGGAGGTGATCTTTCAACCAGGCGATTGGGTGTGGCTACACCTACGGCAGGAGAGGTTCCCCAACCTAAGGAGTTCCAAGCTAGCACCAAGAGGAGATGGACCATTCAGAGTGCTGGAGAGGATCAACAACAACGCCTACCGGATCGGGCTCCCAGGTGAGTTTAATGTGTCCAACACGTTCAACGTAACTGACTTAGCCCATTTCCATGCAGATGAACCAGTTTTGAGGTCAAAACCTACTGAAGAGGGAGGGGATGATGAGGACATCAGGTCGTATGTCCAGCCAGGAGACCAGACTGGCCGACCAGGAAGCTTGTCCGACACGGTCGGGCCATTTGGCACGTCTGCCGGCCCAAGCGGTACCGCTGGACCCTCGACCAATAGGACCAAACCGATCAGCATTGCCGGCGGAGAGGCCCAAGCTTCTGGCACAGTTGGTGGCGAAGTGGATGACACCGCCGGTCCCCTTGGTGATGCCGCTGACTCCGGGATCAACTTGGCCGGTTCTGAAGGCATTCCGGCCAGTACCTCGCACAATCCAGCCGGTACAGCCGATCCAGCCGAGTGCACGAGCATTTCAACTTCTACACAAGGAAACTAGGACCAGATAAGCTACCAGCTTCAGGACATGCATCTAGAGGAAGTCTCCACACCAGTAGTGCCACCAGGAGCAATGAAAAGGAGCAGATCAAAAGCTTAGTGATACAAGCCTCGATTCAAGGCTTGGATGCGCGTGGGCTGTTTGGAGAAATTTAGGTGAGAAACTCGATCTTAAGCTTTAGGATAGGGGTTTTCTGGTTGGTATTGGATGGAAGGGTGAAGTGAACCATGCGAGGTGTGATGAACCTCGTGATAAACCACAAACTTAGAGCTAGGAGAGCTGATCTCGACTAGGTTCTAAGCGCACAAGTCTCATAGAGAGAAAAACTTGTATAAGAAAATTCGCACTTTATTAATTATCAAAAAGGTTGTTGAACTACAATGCTGGAAGGAGCCTTATTAATATGCTCGACAGCTTGACCTTCTAGGGTCGACTCAAGAAAGAAGTGAAAATTTTACAAAAATGCACAAATGAAAAACGTACAAAAGTGCATAACCGAAAAGGACCTATTCCTAAAATGTCTTTGACTCAAAAATGTAAATAATCTAAATCCTACCCTACAAAATAGAAAGAGGCATATATCCAATTTGAAAACTTATCTTTCTTACCTCACGGCCAAGAAATGAAAGGTGGCCGTCCTTGTGGGATGCACACGCCTTGCTCCTAGTCTTCGACTTGGAGTAGGGTTAGAAATCTTTGGACCCCGACCTCTCTTGCCACTAAAGCCCAAGTCTCTTAAGTCCCTTGCATTGTTGAGAAGCCTTTGGACTCTTCTTTGCACTTCTGACCCAATGTCCTTTGTCGATCATCCTCTAGGAGCTTGTCGACCCATAAGCTGAATTTATGGAAGAGTGCCCTTGATCTGCTCCTTGTCATTGCTCCTGGTGGCACCACTGGTGTAAAGACTTCCTCTAGATGCATGTCCTGAAGCTGGTAGCTTATCTGGTCCGAGTCTCCTTGTGTAGATGTTGAAATGCCCGTGCTCTCGGCTTGATCGGATGTACCGGCTGGACTGTGCGAGGTACTGGCCAAAATGTCTTCTGCTCCGGCCAAGTTGATTCCGGAGCCGGCGGTGTCACTAATTGGACCGGCGGTAATACAAGCCTCGATTCAAGGCTTGGATGCGAGTGGGCTGATTGGAGAAGTTTATGTGAGAAACTCGACCTTAAGCTTCTGGATAGGGGTTTTCTGGTTGGTAAAAGATGGAAGGGTGAAGTGAACCACACGAGGGGTGATGAACCTCGTGATAAATCACAAACTTAGAGCTAGGAGGGCTGGTCTCAACTAGGTTCTAAGCGTACAAGTCTCTTGAGAGAATAACTTGTAGAAAGAAAATTCGCACTTTATTAATTATCAAAAAGGTTGTCGAACTACAATGCTGGAAGGAGCCTTATTAATATGCTCGACAGCTTGACCTTCTAGGGTCGACTCAAAGAGAAATGGAAAATTTACAAAAGTGCACAAATGGAAAACTTACAAAAGTGCATAACTGAAAAAGGACCTATTCCTAAAATGTTTTTGACTCAAAAATGTAAACAATCTAAATCCTACCCTGCAAAACAGAAAGAGGAAAATATTCGTATTGAAAACTTACCTTTCTTACCTCATGGCCAAGAAATGGAAGGTGGCCGTCCTTGTGGCATGCACGCACCTTGCTCCTAGTCTTAGACTTGGAGTAGGGTTAGGAATCTTTGGGCCCTGACCTCTCTTGCCACTAAAGCCCAAGTATCTGAAGTCTTGTGCTTTGTTGAGAAGCCTTTGGACTATTCTTTGCACTTCTGGCCCACTGATACAAGCCTTGATTCAAGGCTTATATGCGCGTGGGCTGTTTGGAGAAGGTTAGGTGAGAAACTCGACCTTAGACTTCTTGGATAGTGGTTTTTGAGTTGGTATTTGATGGAGGGGTGAAGTGAACCACACGAGGGGTGATGAACCTCGTGATAAATCACAAACTTAGAGCTAGGAGGGCTGGTCTCAACTAGGTTCTAAGCGCACAAGATTCTTAGAGAGAAAACTTGTTGGAAAAAGTTCTACTTTATTAATATCAAAAAGGTTGTTGAACTACAATGCTGGAAGGAGCCTTATTAATATGCTCGACAGCTTGACCTTCTAGGGTCGACACAAATAAAGAAAAAGGAAAGTTTACAAAAGTGCACAAAGGAAAAGATACAAAAGTGCATAACCGAAAAAGGACCTATTCCTAAAATGTTCTTGACTCAAAAATGTAAAGCAACTAGATCCTACCCTGCAAAACAGAAAGAGGCATATATTCGAATGTAAACTTACCTTAACTCACCTCACGGCCAAGAAATGGAAGGTGGCCGTCCTTGTGGCATGCACGCGCCTTGCTCCTAGTCTTCGACTTGGAGTAGGGTTAAGAATCTTTGGGCCCTGACCTCTCTTGCCACTAAAGCCCAATTCTCTGATGTCCCTTGTGTTGTTGAGAAGCCATTGGACTCTTCCTTGCACTTCTGGCCCATTGTCCTTAGTCGATCTTCCTCTAGGAGCTTGTAGACCCATAGGCTGAATTTGTGGAAGGGTGCCCTTGATCTGCTTCTTGTCATTGCTCCTTGAGGTACCACTGGTGTTGAGACTTCCTCTAAGTGCATGTCCTGGAGCTGGTAGCTCATTTGGTCCGAGTCTTCTTGTGTAGAAGTAGAAGTGCGTGTGTACTCGGCTGGATCGGCTGTACCGGCTGGATTGTGTGCGGTACTGGCCGGAATGACTTCAGGACCGGCCAAGTTGATCCCGGAGTCGGCGGTGTCATCAGGGGGACCGGCGGTGTCATTCACGTCCCCACCAAGTGTGCTGGAAGCTTGGGCCTCTCCGCCGGCAATGCTGACCGGTCTGGTCCTATAGGTCGAGGGTCCGGCGGTACTGCCTGGTCCGGCAGACGTGCCAGATGGTCCTGCTGTCTCGGGCAAGCTTCCTGGTCGGCCAGTCTGGTCTCCTGGCTGGATGTACGACCTGATGTCCTCATCACCCACTGTCCTTTGTCGATCATCCTCTAGGAGTTTGTCGACCCATAAGCTGAATTTTTGGAAGAGTGCTCTTGATCTGCTCCTTGTCATTGCTCCTGGTGGCACCACTGGTGTAGAGACTCCTCTTGATGCATGTCCTGAAGCTGGTAGTTTATCTGGTCCGAGTCTCCTTGTGTAGATGTTGAAATACCCGTGTACTCGGCTGGATCGACTGTACCGGCTGGACTGTGCTAGGTGCTGGCCGGAATGTCTTCTGGGTCTGCCAAGTTGATCCCAAATCTCTTACTGTCATCCAGTCGCCACCAGTTCCAGGTTTCCTCTCCACAATGTTTCGGTCCAGTCCTGTTGGCCATGCATCACTTGGGCCGGCCTGAATGGCTGTCTCAGCAAGCTCTGGTCAGAGTCTGGTCTTCTGGCATAGACCTGATGTGCCCATCAACCGGAGGCTCAAATGGCGGCTGTCTGGAGCAAATCACTGAAGTGGCAGTCTGGTCTCTTGGCCGGACATAAGACCTGATGTCCTCATCATCTCTCCCTCTACAGTAGGGTTTGACCTCAAAACTGGTTCATCTGCATGGAAAGGGGCTAAGTCAGTTACGTTGAACGTGTTGGACACATTAAACTCACCTGTGAGCTCGATCCGGTAGGTGTTGTTGTTGATCCTCTCCAGCACTCTGAATGGTCCATCTCCTCTTGGTACTAGCTTGGAATTCCTTAGGTTG
>CM032162.1:38516862-38534923 GCA_018901935.1 Pugionium cornutum | reverse complement strand
GGAATTACATCTTGGAGGATAATACTCCAACTATAGATGATCCAAAGGAGAAGAAGGATGAGGCAACAAGAAAAGAAGAAGCTAGGTGGTTCCAAGAAGATCAATCAGTCCTTGGATTCCTCCAAAATTCATTGGATCCATCCATTCTTGAAGCTCATTCACATTGTGAAACCGCCAAGTCTCTTTGGGACACTCTCAAGAGGGTGTATGGGGATGTTTCAAACCTCAGCCGTGTGTATGAGGTTAAGAAGGCTCTCAATCATCTACACCAAGAGGATATGGAGTTCACAAAGTTCCTAGGCATGTTCCAATAAACATGGTCTGAGCTTGACATGTTGAGATAAGTTCTATGGAACCAAAGGTGCTTAATGAAAGGAAGGAACAAGACAAGATATTTGGGCTCCTTCTCAACCTAAATCCAGCCTTTAAGGATGTGATTAAGTCCATCCTAAGAGAGCCAAAACTCCCTGATTTCGAAGAGGTGTGCTCAAGGATTCAGAAGGAACAAGGCAACATTCATTTGTTTGGTGGAAAAGGAGAACTAGTCATGGCCAACAAGAGCGTGTTTAAGCTAGAGGATAGGAAGAGTGTGATGTGTGAACATTGTAAGAGGAATGGCCACATCAAGGACAAGTGCTGGATACTTCATCCTCATCTCAAGCCAAACAGGTTCAAGGATTCAAAGGCTAACATCTCTCAAAAGGTTGTGACTGAACCGACAAGTTCATCCAACCAAGGAGGGGAGCTAGCTATGAATGTATCCATGGAGTATGCTAAGAAGAATGACTTGGAGGATCTCATCAAGGCCTATGCCTCAAAACTCTCCGGTATCACACTCTACTCCCATAAATTGCTTGATAAACCGGATCATAAGTTGGTAGTGGATTCGGGTGCTTCCCACCATATGATTAGAAATGCTAGGTTGTTAAAGAACATTGAACCATGTCTAGGACAAGTAACTATAGCTGATGGTAAGAGTATTCCAATTGAAGGAACCGGAAAATTAAGACTATTTCACAAAGAAACTACTGCTTTCTTTGTAACTAAATTTAAGTCTAACCTAGTTTCGGTCAAAAGGGCTACTAAAGACCTGAATTGCAATGTTACTTTTGGACCTAACAATGTTTACTTTCCTATATTAAGAGTGGTAAGATACTTGGAAGTGGTGGGACTCAAGATGAGCTCTATGTTCTTGAGGACACTCCTCCAAGCAATTCGGATTCCTTAGCTTTCAAATCCTGTGTTTTTGCTAATAAAGATGTCTTATGGCATGCTAGATTAGGACATCCTCATGCTCGTGCTTTAAGCTTAATAATGCCTAATGTTGCTTATGATCACTCAGTTTGTGAGGCTTGTATCCTTGGTAAAAATTGTCGTGTTGTTTTCCCAAAATCGTCTACAATTTATGAGCATTGCTTTGATTTAGTACATTCCAATGTTTGGACCTCACCTTGCATGTGTAGAGATAGGAATAAATACTTTGTGACCTTTATAGATGAAAAATCGAAATATACATGGGTTACATTACTTCCATCTAAAGATAGGGTTTATGAGGCATTTATAAACTTTCATAATTATGTTACTAATCAATTCAATGCCAAGATCAAAGTGTTAAGATCAGATAATGGAGAGGAATACACAAGTCAAAGATTCAAAGCTCATTAAACAAACATGGAATACTACATCAAACTTAACACCACAACAAAATGGAGTTGCTGAAAGGAAGAACCCATAATGGAAGTAAGATCCATGATGTTTCATACCAATGTTCCTAAAAGTTTTGGGAGATGCAGTCTTGGTTGCTTGCTACCTCAATGATTCCAACCAAAGTCTTGCAAGACATATCCCCATTTGAGGTACTCAATAAAACTAAACCCTCCATTGATCATTTACGTGTATTTGGTGTGTGTGCTTTGTGTATGTTCTAGGTGATCTAAGAAACAAGTTGGAGGCAAAGAGCATCAAGTGTATGTTCCTTGGATATTCGACAACACAAAAGGGTTATAAGTGTTATGATCCAAGCAACAACAGGACATATGTGTCTAGAGATGTCAAGTTCATAGAAGCACAAAGCTATTATGATCAGAAAGATTGGGAAGGATTGAAGGATCTCTCAAGGTAACCTTCTGATTTGGCTACGAGTTTGAGGTTTCTCTTGAATCATTTGGGAAATGATGTGCCAAAGGATTCAAGACAAGAAGAAGCAAGAACCCCAAGTAGTTCAAAAGATACCCAGGAAAATGAACAAGGGGCGGTAACTCAAGAACCAACTCCAATCCAAGAAGAAGCTACGGCCCAAAACCAAGAACAAGACAACTTGGAAGTGGGTATAGAGGAACCTATTGACCAAATGGAAGAGGAAACGGTTGTAGAGGAGGTTGCACCACCTGTTCAGCAACTAAGGAAGAGTACTAGACTTAGGAAAGACCCATCCAATTGGGTAAACACTAGGGTCTTCTACAACAACCAGGCCGTGGCTCATCCCATACAAGCTGTTTGTTCCCTTGACCTCTTGCCATCTAGTCATCAAGCATTCCTTGGAAAGATTGAACAAAGTCAGATTCCAAGGACTTATGAAGAAGCTGAGAGCAAGAAATAATGGTTAGATGCAGTAAGAGATGAGAAGGGAGCTATGGAAAGGAATCATACATGGGATATACAAGAACTTCCCAAAGGAAAGAAGGCTGTGAGTTCCAAGTGGGTGTTCACCATCAAGTATAAGAGCAATGGGGACATAGAAAGGTACAAGGCACGTCTAGTTGCTAGAGGTTTCACTCAGACATATGGAGAGGACTATACTGATACATTTGCACCGGTGGCTAAGCTACACACGGTAAGGGTTGTTCTTTCACTAGCTACGAATCTGACTTGGGACTTATGGCAAATGGATGTCAAGAATGCATTCCTACAAGGAGAACTTGAAGAGAAAGTGTATATGACTCCACCACTAGGCCTTGAAGATCTTTGCAAAGAGGGACGGGTTCTAAGACTTAGGAAGGCAATATATGGGTTGAAGCAGTCACCAAGGGCTTGGTATCACAAATTAAGCTCCACACTTACTGATAATGGGTTTAGGAAATCCCATTCAGATCATACTTTGTTTACTCGTCAAAACCCCAAAGGAATCATGGCTCTCTTGGTTTATGTGGATGACCTAATCATCACAGGAGATGATAAGGAAGGAATTCAGTCCACAAAGGCCTTCTTAAACAGATCATTTGACATCAAGGATCTTGGAGAGTTGAAGTACTTCTTGGGTATTGAAGTGTGTCGGTCTCCAGAAGGGCTCTTTCTATCCCAAAGAAAGTATGCTCTTGATTTGTTGACAGACACGGGAAAGCTTGGGGCTAAACCGGCCAAAACTCCTCTTGAAGATGGCTACAAGGTCAACGGAAAGGAGGAGAAAGCTGATGAGTTATTTAAGGATGTTTCTCAGTATAGAAGACTGGTTGGGAAGCTGATCTACCTCCACCCACACACGACCAGACTTGTGTTTTGCTGTGAATCAAGTGAGTCAACATATGCAAAAACCTACTGTATATCATTGGATCATGGTAGAAAGGATCCTTAGATACATCAAAGGATCTCCTGGTCAAGGCATATGGATGGGCAAGAATGAGAACACTGAGATTGTCGGGTATTGTGATGCGGATTGGGCTGGTGATAGGGTGGATAGGAAATCAACCACTGGGTATTGCACCTTCATTGGTGGGAACTTAGTCACTTGGAAGACTAAGAAGCAGAAGGTGGTATCATGTTCTAGTGCTGAAGCAGAATATAGGGCTATGAGGAAGCTGACAAGTGAAGTAACTTGGATCAAAGCGCTCTTGAAAGACTTTTGTATTGAACAACCAGGGCCAATTACCATCCATTGTGATAATCAGGCAGTCATTCACAGAGCTTTAAACTCAGTGTTTCACGAGAGGACCAAGCACATAGAGATCGATTGCCATAAGGTTAGAGAGAAAGTTCAAGATGGAACCATTCTGCCATGTTATACAAAGAGTGAAGACCAACTAGCTGACATCTTCACAAAGGCAGCAAGTCTCAAAGTTTGCAATAACATCTTTGGCAAACTTGGGGTTGTTGATTTATCACATCCATGATCAAAGGTCCCCTAATCCAAGAGCAACACACTCTTTTTCCCTTTTTAAGGTTTTGTCCCAAGTGGTTTTCCTTAATAAGGTTTTTAATGAGGTGTTGCCTTGGGTTACCAAGCTTAAGACTTTAGGGTGATTCCAAAGTCTTAAGCTTGAGGGGGAGTATTGACATAGGAAAATCAAATAAGACCTATCTTGACCTACAAGGCAAGTGTGAGCACGAAATTCAGTTTGAATAACAAGGGAAAAGAAAAAGGAGGGAGTTGTTATTAACCACATGGTTAAAATGGTTAAATAGCTGGCTTGGGAGAAGAATCAAGGTGAAAAGGACATGTCCATGCTGCACACAGTCCTGGTAACCACACCAAACAGTCATGACTGCTGCACACAGCCTTGGTAACCACACCAAACGTTCATGAGACAGTCTGCAGCTCTTCCCCTCTCTTCTCATTGGTTGTTGAAAGGCTCCTCCTCTATTCAAGCTCATCCACAAGTTTGAATTCGTTCTCTTTTGTGTTCACATTGTAAATCCTCTATAAAAGGGCTGTAAAGACTCAATGTATGATTATACTCTTAGGAGATTCCTCTCCAGAAGTCTAAGACATTTTCTCATCTTCTCATGCTTTTCTTTGAGTTTCTGGATTCAATTCTTCACATTTCTCCTCTCTAATCTCAATATTCTTTCACACACCTCTTCGAAATCAGGGAGTTTTGGCTCTCTCAGGATGGACTTAATCACATCCTTAAAGGCTGGATTTAGGTTGAGAAGGAGCCCAAATATCTTGTCTTGTTCCTTCCTTTCATTAAGCACCTTTGGATCCATAGAACTTGGTCTCAACATGTTAAGCTCGGTTCATGTTGACTGTAACTTGCCTAGGAATTTTGTGAACTCCATATCTTCTTGGTGTAGATCATTGAGAGTCTTCTTAACCTCATACACACGGCTGAGGTTTGAAACATCCCCATACACCCTCTTGAGAGTCTCTCAAAGAGACTTGGAGGTTTCACAATGTGAATAAGCTTCAAGAATGGATGGGTCCAAAGAATTTTGGAGGAATCCAAGGACTGATTGATCTTCTTGGAACCACCTAGCTTCTTCTTTTCTTGTTGCCTCATCCTTCTTCTCCTTTGGATCATCTATAGATGGAGTATTATCCTCCAAGATGTGATTCAAAAGTCCTTTGCCACAAATGGCTGTCTTGATGGTTCTTGACCATAATGTGTAGTTCAAGCCTTTTGAGAACTACTGGTATCACCGTAGGGTTCAGGCTGGAACTGATTTGAACTGTATCTTCCATTGTTTGGCTTTGAAGAGCTCAAAGGAAGCAGCTTTTATGGTTGAATAAAACTGTGAGTTTTTAGTTTAAAGACTGAGAGATTTTTGACAGAATTTTAGATTAGAAACTGAGAGATTTGAGTAGAAAAGATGAGAGAATGATCTTATGCTCTGATACCATGAAAGAATATTGAGATAAGAGAGGAGAAATGTGAAGAATTGAATCTGGAAACTCAAAGAGAAGTATGAGAAAAAGAAGGAAAACGAATTCAAACTTGTGGATGTGCTTGAATAGAGGAGGAGCTTGTCAACAACCAATGAGAAGAGAGGGGAAGACCTGCAAACTGTCTCATGAACGTTTGGTGTGGTTATCAAGGCTGTGTGCAGCAGGCATGACTGTTTGGTGTGGTTACCAAGACTGTGTGCAGCAATGGACATGTCCTTTTCACCTTGATTCTTCTCCCAAGGCAGCTATTTAACCATTTTACCCATGTGGTTAATAATAACTCCCTCCTTTTTCTTTTCCCTTGTTATTCAAACTGAATTTTCGTGCTCACACTTGCCTTGTAGGTCAAGATAGGTCTTATTTGATTTTCCTATGTCAATATTCTATGGATCCAAAGGGGCTTAATGAAAGGAAGGAACAAGACAAGATATTTGGGCTTCTTCTCAACCTAAATCCAGCCTTTAAGGATGTGATTAAGTCCATCCTGAGAGAGCCAAAACTCCCTGATTTCTAAGAGGTGTGCTCATGGATTCAAAAGGAGCAAGGCAACATTGGTTTGTTTGGTGGTAAAGTAGAACTAGTCATGGCCAACAAAAGCGTGTTTAAGCAAGAGGATAGGAAGAGTGTGATGTGTGAGCATTGTAAGAGGAATGGCCACATCAAGGACAAGTGCTGGATACTTCATCCTCATCTCAAGCCAAACCGCTTCAAGGATTCAAAGGCTAACATCTCTCAAAAGGTTGTGACTGAACCGGCAAGTTCATCCAACCAAGGAGGGGAGCTAGCTATGAATGTATCCATGGAGTATGTTAAGAAGAGTGACTTGGAGGATCTCTTCAAGGCCTATGCCTCAAA
Source organism: Pugionium cornutum (assembly GCA_018901935.1). Lineage (NCBI taxonomy): Eukaryota > Viridiplantae > Streptophyta > Magnoliopsida > Brassicales > Brassicaceae > Pugionium > Pugionium cornutum. Next base: position 38,528,466 of record CM032162.1, on the reverse strand, counting down.
ACTCTCCGGTATCACACTCTACTCCCATAAATTGCTTGATAAACAAGATCATAAGTTGGTAGTGGATTCAGGTGCTTCTCACCATATGATTAGCTATGCTAGGTTGTTAAAGAACATTGAACCATGTCTTGGAAAAGTAACTATAGCTGATGGTAAGGGTATTCCAATTGAAGGAACCGGAAAATTAAGACTATTTGACAAAGAAACTAATGCTTTCTTTGTACCTAAATTTAAGTCTAACCTAGTTTCTGTCAAAAGGGTTACTAAAGACCTCAATTGCAATGTTACATTTGGGCCTAACAATGTTTACTTTCAGGATATTAAGAATGGTAAGATACTTGGAGGTGGTGGAACTCAAGATGAGCTCTATGTTCTTGAAGACACTCCTCCAAGCAATTTGGATTCCTTAGCTTTCAAATCCTGTGTTTTTGCTAATAAAGATGTCTTATGGCATGCTAGATTAGGACATCCTCATGCTCGTGTTTTAAGCTTAATAATTACTAATGTCGCTTATGATCACTCAGTTTGTGAGGCTTGTATCCTTGGCAAACATTGTCGTGTTGTTTTCCCAAAATCGTCTACAATTTATGAGAATTGCTTTGATTTAGTACATTCCGATTTTTGGACCTCACCTTGCATCTCTAGAGATAGGAATAAATACTTTGTGACCTTTATAGATGAGAAATCGAAATATAATGGTTACATTTCATCTAAAGATAGGGTTTATGAGTCATTTATAAACTTTCCTAATTATGTTACTAATCAATTCAATGCTAAGATCAAAGTGTTAAGATCAGATAATGGAGGGGAATACACAAGTCAAAGATTCAAAGCTCACTTAAACAAACATGGAATACTACATCAAACTAGCTGCCCACACACACCACAACAAAATGAAGTTGCTGAAAGGAAGAACCGACACTTAATGGAAGTAGCAAGATCCATGATGTTTCATACCAATGTTCCTAAATGTTTTTGGGGAGATGCGGTCTTGGTTGCTTGCTACCTCATCAATTGGATTCCAACCAAAGTCTTGCAAGACATATCCCCATTTGAGGTACACAATAAAACTAAACCTTCCATTGATCATTTAAGTGTATTTGGGTGTGTGTGCTTTGTGTATGTTCCAGGTGATCTAAGAAACAAGTTAGAGGCAAAGAGCATCAAGTGTATGTTCCTTGGATATTTGGCAACACAAAAGGATTATAAGTGCTATGATCCGAGCAACAACAGGACATATGTGTCTAGAGATGTCAAGTTTGAGGTTTCTCTTGAATCATTTGAGAAATGATCTGCCAAAGGATTCAAGACACGAAGAAGTAAGAACCTCCCAAGGAATGCACTTCTGGATGCGGTTGAGATAGGCTTTGCAACAGAATGAATCGAAATTCAATCTGTTCAAAGGTTGTGGATTGAAGGGTCACACAGTAGCTGCAGAAAGACTACTGATTTACCTAAGATAGTAGCTTAGATATTACACACTAAGGCTACTAAATGTTGACTGAAGGATATTACTGAAAGAATATTGAGATTAGAGAGGAGAAATGTGAAGAATTGAACCCAGAAACACAAAGAAAAGCATGAGAGAAGATGAGAAATGTCTTAGACTTCTGGAGAATAATCTCCTAAGAGTTCATTATTACACACCAACAATCAGATTAAGAAGAGAATCACTCTCAAACTTAAGAAAAGAAGCTGTTTTTTTTATTTGAAAAGTTGAATGATCAAGTTTACAACTAAAAGCCCCTATTTATACTATAAGGGGACGTAAATATGAGGAGCCTACAACATTAAATTGGTTACAATTACAAGGGAAGACTTGACCAAAGACCTTGACCAAAGACCTTGACCAAAGACCTTGACCAAAGACCTTGACTTCATTAACTCTTATTTTGACTATGAATGTAGACACTTTCCCCCCCCCCTTTGATGACGCCAATTTTGAGCATTTTTAATTGAACTCCTTTTGATTTTAAACAACAAATTGGGCTGGTTGTAATGTGATTCATTTGCCTCATTAAAAACCTTACCAAGAAAACCCAATGGGAGAAAACTTGGATAAGGAAAAAAGAGTACAAATGGATCACATACCCATTTGTATGCTGTCTTGAGCTTGTACTAAAATCAGAGTGCTTTTAGGCACTTCTCCATTCAAGCTCAAGTGAATTTGTTGTGCATTCTCCTTGTTGAGCATGCTGCTGATTGCCTCTTTGAGTTTCTTGGCCTTGGCTCGGGTTAATGGTCCAGCTGGTAGTGCAAGAGCTTCTTCATGTTCCACTGGTTCATTCCTAGCCATGAGCTTCTCCTTTTGTGTGCTTTCCATGCTCGTATCATCCCCCTCCTCTTGAAAACGATTTGACCTCAAATCTGATTCATCTGCAATGAAAGGCACAAGATCAGAAACATTGAAGCTTGAACTCACATTATACTTACCTTGAAGATCAATTTGGTAGGCGTTGTTGCTGATCTTCTGAACTATCTTGAAAGGTCCATCAATTCTGGGCATAAGTTTGGATTTCCTTTCAGCTGGAAATCTTTCTTTCCTCAAGTGAACCCACACGAGGTCTCCCACCTCAAATACCATTTCACATCTTCCTTTGTTGGCCTTTCTTGCATATTGTTGGGTTCTGGCCTCAATATTCTTCCTTGCATTCTCATGGATCTGTTTAACAATCTCAGCTTTTCTTTTTCCATCAATACTAGCTCTTTCACTTAAAGGCAAAGGGGTTAGATCCAAAGGAGATAAAGGATTGAAACCATACACAATTTGAAAAGGAGAATACTTAGAAGCAGAATGTACAGAATGGTTATATGCAAATTCAGCATGTGGTAAACATTCTTCCCATGTTCTAATATTTCGTTTGATTAATGCACGCAATAAAGTAGACAAGGTTCTATTAACTACTTCAGTTTGACCATCCGTTTGTGGGTGACATGTTGTAGAGAATACCAACTTAGTTCCTAACTTAGACCAAAGAGTTTTCCAAAAGTAACTCAAGAACTTAGTGTCTCTATCAGAAACTATGGTCCTAGGCATTCCATGTAAGCGAACTACCTCTTTAAAGAACAGATTGGCTATATGCAATGCATCATCAGTCTTGTGACATGCTATAAAATGAGCCATCTTAGAGAATTTATCAACCACAACAAAGATAGAATCCTTTCCTGTCTTAGTTCTAGGCAAACCAACCACAATGTCCATTGATATATCAATCCATGGATGAGTAGGAATGGGTAAAGGAGTGTACAAACTGTGGGGTTGAACCTTAGACTTAGCCTGTTTGCATAAGGCACATCTTGCACAGATTCTTTCTACGTGTCTCTTCATGTGTGGCCAATGGAAATGATCTTGCATTACTTTAAGAGTTTTGGAAACTCCAAAATGCCCCATCAGTCCACCTCCATAATCTATTATTATAAAATAGGAATCCTTCATGCTGATAGTATTTTCCTGAAGCAAACTTTCTGCTAGCAATGTATACATCTTTAAATTCAGGATCAGTTTCATATAGCTCTTTAAGTTGTTCAAAACCTAAGAACTTAACATCAAGAGTAGAGATTAAGGCATACCTCCTTGACAATGCATCTGCCACAACAGTCTCTTTACCTTGTTTGTATTTAATGACATACGGAAATGTTTCTATGAACTCAACCCACCGTGCCTTTTGTTCAGGTTCTGTTGGCCCTTTAAGTGCTTGAGTGACTCATGATCAGTGTGAATCACGAACTCCTTAGGCCACAAGTAGTGTTGCCAAGTTTGCAAATCACGCAAACCTTTCCTTGGACGTGGCATCTTGAGTGAAACAGGTCCTCTCTTTGCTCATGTTCTTTGGTTTTATTTTGTACGCTTAGGGTTCTTCTTGTCACCAATAATTCTCCTGCCATAGGAGGTACAAGATGCTCTTCTGAAGAATCAGAAAAGAATTCTTCTTCCTCAGATTCTATTTCACCATTATCCAACATAATCATGATCTTCTTGTTGGTGCATTCATTCGCATAATGCCCTCTTCCTTGGCATTTGAAACACTTCACATCTCTTGTTCTAGTAGATGTAGTAGCTTCAGATTTGCCCTTGACGTCTTGAGTGGTTGTTGAAGGTTTGGAATCAACTTTAGCAATCTGTTTTCCTTCCTTTTTGTAGCTAGGCTTATTGTTAGCTGCTCCATAGCTTGGCCTAGTATAACTTTTCCTTTTTAACTGTTGTTCCACCAGTATAGCTTTGTGCAACATTTCCTCTACCTCCACATAATGTTCCAGCTCCATTCTATCTTGAATGTCACGGTTAAGTCCTCCTAAAAATCTTGCCATAGTAGCTTCTCTGTCTTCTGAAATGTCTGTCCTGATCATGAGGGTTTCCAACTCCTGGAAATAGTCCTCAACACTTCGGCTTCCTTGATTGAGTCTCCTTAGCTTTTGGTGAAGCTCACGGTGGTAATGGCTGGGCACAAACCTTTTCCTCATTATGGCTTTCATCTCAGCCCATGTTTCTATTGGATACTCACCATTACGTCTTCTGGAAGTCACCAATTGATCCCACCAGCTGAGTGCATATTCATAAAACTCAGTAGCAGCTATGCGGACCTTGTTGAGCTCGGAATAGTGTTGACAATCAAACACCAGCTCGATCGTTTTCTCCCATTCCAGGTAAGTGTCTGGATCATTTTTGCCATAGAATGATGGTATCTTAAGTTTAAGACCTCCTAAGGTGTCATTAGGCTGACCCCTTTCTTCTCTTACACGCCTAGGCCTCCTTTGGGTTCTCCTACTTCCTTCACTGCCACGGCTATAGTAGGTGATGAGGACATCAGGTCGTACATCCAGCCAGGAGACCAGACTGGCCGACCAGGAAGCTTGCCCGAGACAGCTGGACCATCTGGCGCGCATGCCGGACCAGACAGTACCGCCGGACCCTCGACCTATAGGACCAGACCGGTCAACATCGCCGGCGGAGAGGCCCAAGCTTCCAGCACACTTGGTGGGGACGTGAATGACACCGCCGGTCCCCTGATGACACCGCCAACTCAGGGATCAACTTGGCCGGTCTTGAAGTCATTCCGGCCAGTACCGCGCACAATCCAGCCGGTACAGCCGATCCAGCCGAGTACACGCGCACTTCCACTTCTACACAAGAGGACTCGGACAAAATGAGCTACCAGCTCCAGGACATGCACTTAGAGGAAGTCTCAACACCAGTGGTACCTCAAGGAGCAATGACAAGAAGCAGATCAAGGGCGCTCTTCCACAAATTCAGCCTATGGGTCAACAAGCTACTAGAGGAAGATCCACTAAGGACAATGGGCCAAAAATACAAGGAAGAGTCCAATAGCTTCTCAACAACACAAAGGACATCAGAGACTTGGGCTTTAGTGGCAAGAGAGGTCAAGGCCCAGAGATTTGTAACCCTACTCCAAGTCAAAGACTAGGAGCAAGGCGCGTGCATGCCACAAGGACGGCCACCTTCCATTTCTTGGCCGTGAGGTGAGTTAAGGTAAGTTTACATTCGAATATATGCCTCTTTCTGTTTTGCAGGGTAGGATCTAGTTGCTTTACATTTTTTAGTCAAGAACATTTTAGGAATAGGTCCTTTTTCGGTTATGCACTTTTGTATCTTTTCCTTTTGTGCACTTTTGTAAACTTTCCTTTTTTCTTTATTTGTGTCGACCCTAGAAGGTCAAGCTGTCGAGCATATTAATAAGGCTCCTTCCAGCATTGTAGTTCGACAACCTTTTTGATTATTAATAAAGTAGAACTTTTTCCCTACAAGTTTTCTCTCTAAGAATCTTGGGCGCTTAGAACCTAGTTGAGACCAGCCCTCCTAGTTCTAAGTTTGTGATTTATCACGAGGTTCATCACCCCTCGTGTGGTTCACTTCACCCTTCCATCGTTACCAACCAGAAAACCCCTATCCAGAAGCCTAAGGTTGAGTTTCTCACCTAATCTTCTACAAACAGCCCACGCGCATACATCCTTGAATCAAGGCTTGTATCATTTTTGGTATCAGAGCTTAAAGCTCCTAAACCAGGTTGTTTCTATCCTTTTGCTTTTCTTATTTCTAGTTCTTGCATTAGTTTAAGTCGTATTCAAGAAAAAATAAAAAAAACAACATCAAACTCCAAACCGAGTGCATCTAGCCTCCTACGTGTATCACTAGGGTTTAGATTCACTTTTGCATTGTCTTTCACGTTTTCCTTTTTGTTTAATTCATATTTCCATTAATTTTAAGTTAAATTAAAAAGAAAAAGAAAAGAAAAGAAAAAGGAAAGAAAAGAGAATAGGAAAATACCCAAGATATTTCGAATTGGACAGCTAGCACAAGTTGTCTAGGAAGTTTCCTTTTTCTTGTAGTCGAATTTCCTTTCCTTAAGATTTTTCCTTTATGCATTTTTTTCAACCCATATAAAAAGAAAACCCTCCTAATAATTTAGGAGTACCCTAATTGTCTTCTTTCTTTGTAGCACACCATGGGAGAAGAGAATAGAGACGCAGTTGAAGCCATGATGGCCATGTTCACCACACTCCAAACACAACTCGCATCCATAGGCGAGAGGTTGGAGCGCGTGGAGAGACCAGTAAGATTCCAGGCCATAAGGCACGTGAGAGCTGAGCAAGACCGTCCTGAGGGTCCTGAGTACCTTAGGACACGGCACGAACAGGAGGAACCCCAGCCAGATGGAGATGAGGACACGCAACCTCATAACAATCACCATAGGCCGAGAGGACCTCCACGGCAACCAGAGGCAGAAGATGATGGCTTTGAGCCATATGGTCTTCACCAGAGACCAAGAATGCCTCCTAGACGTCATGAGGATGGAGATGAACACACCTACAACCGGTAATTCATCCTGATGTTAAACTAACTCCTCCAAGTTTTGCAGGAAAAGTAGACCCCGAGGCTTACCTAGATTGGGAGAAGCGAATGGATCATATCTTTGATCACTACAACCAACCAGGACCTAGGAGAGTCTCAATGGCAGTAGCAAAACTCACGGACAATGCCCTCATCTGGTGGGATCGTGAGGTATCTGACAGAAGGAGGAAGAGAATGAGACCCGTAGACTCATGGGTCGACATGAAAGACCTCATGCGACAAAGGTTTGTTCCACCTTACTTTCATAGGGATTTGCAACGACGTTTTCGTACTCTTAAGCAGGGTACCAGATCAGTAGAGGAGTACTATGAAGAGTTCGAGAAGTTAAGGAACAGATTGGAGCTCAATGATGATGAAGAAGCATTGATGGCACAATTCTTGGATGGACTCCAAGAAAGGATCAGCTGCAAGGTGGAAAGGCAAATCTACAACGACTTCAAGGACCTGTTCCACCTATCTGTGCAAGCTGAGCAGCACATCAAACGTAAGAGCCAAGACATCCGCAGCAAGCCGAAGATACCTTGGGCACCAAGCAACATGCCTAAGACCGTAGACAAAGGCAAAAGCGTAGAGATCGAGTCGAGGTTCAAAAGCAAGCCTCCTGAACCCACCCGTGACCAGAGAGAGCCTGATAAGTCTTCTAACCCTCAAAGATCACGTGACATAACTTGTTTCAAGTGCAGGGGACGTGGACACATCTCAAGGGAGTGCCCAAACAACCTAGTCATGCTGATTACGGAGGCAAGAGAATATGAGTCCCAAGATGAAGAGGACTATGAACCAGAAGGAGAATATGGTGACATTGAGTACCCTGATGTGGGGGAAGTGCTGGTCACTAGACGTATCCTCTGTGCAATGGTGGATCCTTCAGACACCATCCAAAGGGAGAACATCTTCCACAGCCGTTGCACCATCAAAGGAAAGGTATGTAACCTCATCATAGATGGTGGTTCTTGCACTAACGTTGCTAGTGCGTATATGGTTGATAAGCTAGGTCTAGAGAGGACACGGCATCCTCGACAATATAGACTGAGATGGCTTGATAACAAAGTGGAGCTCAAGATTCATGAGCAAGTCACTGTGCCATTCAGTGTGGGCAAGTATCAAGACCAAGTCGTGTGCGACGTGGTGCCCATGCAAGCTGGCCATCTTCTGCTAGGAAGACCATGACAGTTTGACAAAGAGACCAGGCATGATGGCCGAACCAATCTATACACCTTCGTGCATGACAAGAGAAAGGTCAGCCTAGCTCCTCTTACACCTGCCCAAGTACATGAGCTACAACTCCAAATGAGTAAGGAAAAGAAACTTGTCAAGTCTAACTTTCTTATTCAACCTAGTCATGTCCGGAGAGCTTTAGCCTCAAAGGACTTAATGTTACTAATGGTTTTCAAGGAAGTGTTGAGTATAGAACATGGACAGGTAGAGCTACCTCATGAAGTAGCAACACTCCTCAACAAATTCCAGGATGTATTTCCAGAGGAGATACCAGCAGGCTTGCCTCCTTTACGTGGCATAGAACACCAGATTGATCTAGTGCCCCGAGCAGCCCTGCCCAACCGGCCAGCCTACCGGATGAGTCCAGAGGAGTCCAAAGAGCTTGAGAAGCAAGTCAAGGAGCTCCTGGAGAAAGGATATGTTCGAGAGAGCCTCAGTCCATGTGCTGTACCAGTGCTGCTAGTGCCCAAGAAGGATGGGACTTGGCCCATGTGTGTGGACTGCCGAGCCATCAACAACATCACAGTCAAGTATAGGCATCCAATACCATGACTGGATGACATGCTAGATGAGCTGAGTGGAGCCACGGTCTTCTCCAAGATAGACCTCAAAAGTGGATACCACCAGGTAAGAATGAAGGAAGGTGATGAGTGGAAAACCGCTTTCAAGACAAAGCAAGGACTCTACGAGTGGACAGTCATGCCATTCGGCTTGACTAATGCCCCAAGCACCTTCATGTGCCTTATGAACCAAGTTCTTAGGGCGTACATCAGTAAGTTCATAGTAGTTTACTTTGATGACATTTTGGTTTATAGTAAGTGCCTACGGGAACACCTCACACATCTTGAGATGGTACTTAAAACCCTTCGACAGGAAGAGCTTTATGCCAATCTCAAGAAGTGCACCTTTTGTACAGATAAGCTTGTCTTTTTAGGTTTTGTAAGTTCACAGGGCCTACAGGTTGATGAAGAGAAGATTCGAGCCATACAAGAATGGCCAACACCAGGAAACATCAGCCAAGTGAGGAGCTTCCACGGACTGGCCAGCTTCTATAGGAGATTCGCCCAACTTCAGCAGTATTGCCTCACCACTGACGGCAGTGAAGAAGGGATTCAGCTGGGGAGAAGCTCAGGAGAAGGCATTCAGGCCTTGAAGGACAGCTTTACACATGCACCAGTGCTAGTCCTGCCCGACTTCAACAAGACGTTTGAAGTGGAGTGTGATGCCTCTAGAATAGGCATAGGAGCAGTGCTAACCCAAGGAGGGAGACAAGTGGCATACTTCAGTGAGAAGCTAGGTGGTGCCTCACTGAACTACCTCACTTATGACAAGGAGCTTTATGCCCTTGTCCGAGCATTGGAGACTTGGCAGCATTACTTGTTGTCCAAGGAGTTTGTGATCCACACTGATCACGAGACTCTCAAACACCTCAGAGGGCAAACCAATCTCAAGAGGAGACATGCCAGGTGGATGGAGTTCAAAGAGACCTTCCCGTACATCATCAAGTACAAGAAGGCAAAGACAATGTGGTAGCCGATGCCCTATCAAGGAGGTTTGCCTTGATATCAACCATGGAGGCAAAGGTCCTAGGATTCGAGCACATCAAGGATCTATACAAGGATGATCCTGACCTTGCTGAGAGCTACAAGGAGTGTAGCACAGGGAGTCATGGCAAATTCTACATCCATGAGGGATTCTGTTCAGAAAGAAGGCTGCATACCACAAGGATCACTAAGGGAGCTTATCATCCGAGAAGCTCATGGAGGAGGATCATGGGCCACTTTGGTGTCGACAAGACTCTAGCAGTGGTCAAGGAGCACTTCTACTGGCCACACATCAAGAGGACAGTAGAAGCTCTTTGTGCAAGATGCATCACTTGCAAGAAGGCAAAGTCCCGAGTGCAACCTCACGGGTTGTTCTCCCACTGCCCATACCTACGCATCCATGGGTGGACATCTCAATGGACTTTGTTCTAGGTCTGCCCAAGATCAACCACAAAGATGCAATCTTTGTAGTGGTGGACAGATTCTCCAAGATGGCACACTTCATCCCATGTGCCAATGTCAATGATGCCACACAAACAGCTGAGCTCTTCTTCAGGGAGATAGTACGCTTCATGGAGTGCCAAGGACCATCGTATCAGACAGGGACACCAAGTTCCTCAGCCATTTCTGGAGGACCCTTGGAGAAAGCTAGGCACGAAGCTACTCTTCTCAACCACTTGCCATCCTCAAACCGATGGCCAAACTGAAGTTGTCAACAGGACACTATCAACTCTTCTCAGAACTACACTAGGGAAAAACCTAAAAACTTGGGTGGAGTGCCTGCCATTCATTGAGTTCGCCTACAACCGAGCTGTGCACTCAGCAACCAAGAAGACACCATTTGAAGTGGTATAAGGTTTCAACCGTCTCACCCCATTGGAGCAAACACCACTGCCACCAGCTGAGATGACCAATCCAAAGCAGAGTTCATAAGGAGTTTACACCAGAAGGTAGCAGAAAACTTGGAGAAGAGGACCGGACAGTACGTGACTCATGCCAACAAAGGAAGAAAGGAGGTGATCTTTCAACCAGGCGATTGGGTGTGGCTACACCTACGGCAGGAGAGGTTCCCAAACCTAAGGAGTTCCAAGCTGGCACCAAGAGGAGATGGACCATTCAGGGTGCTCGAGAGGATCAACAACAACGCCTACCGGATCGAGCTACCAGGTGAGTTTAATGTGTCCAATACGTTTAATGTTACTGACTTGGCCCCTTTCCATGCAGATGAACCAGTTTTGAGGACAAAACCTACTGAAGAGAGAGGGAATGATGAGGACATCAGGTCGTACATCCAGCCAGGAGACCAGACTGGCCGACCAGGAAGCTTGCCCGAGACAGCAGGACCATCTGGCGCGCTTCTGCGGATTCAGTGCCATCACCTATAGGACAGACCGCCAACATCAGAGAGGCCCAAGCTTCGCACACTTGGTGGGGACGTGATGACACCTTCCCCTGATGACAGCCACTGGGATCAACTTGGTGTCTGATTGCCAGTATCACAAGACAATCCAGCTACAGCCATCCAGCCGAGCACAAAGACTTCCACTTCTACAGAGACTTTAAATGAGCTACCAGCTCCAGGACATGCACTTAGAGGAAGTCTCACATACCTCAAGGAGCAATGACAAGAAGCAGATCAAGGGCGCTCTTCCACAAATTCAGCCTATGGGTCAACAAGCTACTAGAGGAAGATCGACTAAGGACAATGGGCCAAAATACAAGGAAGAGTCCAATAGCTTCTCAACAACACAAGGGACATCAGAGACTTGGGCTTTAGTGGCAAGAGAGGTCAAGGCCCAGAGATTTGTAACCCTACTCCAAGTCGAAGACTAGGAGCAAGGCGCGTGCATGCCACAAGGACGACCACCTTCCATTTCTTGTCCGTGAGGTGAGTTAAGGTAAGTTTACATTCGAATATATGCCTCTTTCTGTTTTGCAGGGTGGGATCCAGTTGCTTTACATTTTTGGGTCAAG
>CM032162.1:38464320-38516362 GCA_018901935.1 Pugionium cornutum | reverse complement strand
ATGAACCTCGTGATAAATCCTCTTAGAGCTAACTGGTCTCAACTAGGTTCTAGCACAAGATTCTTAGAGAGAAAACTTGTTGGAAGAAAGTTCTACTTTATTAATATCAAAAGGTTGTCAAACTACAATGCCTGAAGGAGCCTTATTAATATGCTCGACAGCTTGACCTTCTAGGGTCGACTCAAATAAAGAAAAGGAAAGTTTACAAAAGTGCACAAAAGGAAAAGATACAAAAGTGTATAACCGAAAAATGACTTATTCCTAAAATGTTCTTGACTCAAAAATGTAAAGCATCTAGATTCTAACCTGCAAAACAGAAAGAGGCATATATTCGAATTGAAACTTACCTTAACTTACCTCACGGCCAAGAAATGGAAGGTGGCCGTCCTTGTGGTATGCACGCGCCTTGCTCCTAGTCTTCCACTTGGAGTAGGGTTAAGAATCTTTGGGCCCTGACCTCTCTTGCCACTAAAGCCCAAGTCTCTGATGTCCCTTGTGTTGTTGAGAAGCCATTGGACTCTTCCTTGCACTTTTGGCCCATTTTCCTTAGTCGATCTTCCTCTAGGAGCTTGTCGACCCATATGCTGAATTTGTGGAAGAGTGCCTTTGATCTGCTTCTTGTCATTGCTCCTTGAGGTACCACTGGTGTAGATACTTCCTCTAGGTGCATGTCCTGGAGCTGGTAGCTTATTTGGTCCGAGTCCTCTTGTGTAGAAGTGGAAATACGCGTGTACTTGGCTAGATCGGCTGTACCGGCTGGATCGGCTGTACCGGCTAGATCGGCTGTACAGGCTGGATTGTGCGAGGTACTGGCCGGAATGCCTTCTGGACCGGCCAAGTTGATCCCGGAGTTGGCGGCATCACCAGAGGGACCGGCGGTGTCATCCACGTCGCCACCAAGTGTGCCGGAAGCTTGGGCCTCTCCGCCGGCAATGCTGGTTGCTCTGGTCCTTGTGGTCGAGGGTCCGGCTGTACTGCTTGGGCCAGCAGGCATGCCAGATGGTCCGGCTGTCTCGGGCAAGCTTCCTGGTCGGCCAGTGTGGTCTCCTGGCTGGATGTACGACCTGATGTCCTTATCACACATCCTCAGTGCAATGGTGGATCCTTCAGAGACCATCCAAAGGGAGAATATCTTCCACAGCCGTTGCACCATCAAGGGCAAGGTATGTAACCTCATCATAATGGTGGTTCTTGCACTAACGTTGCTAGTGCATATATGGTTGATAAGCTAGGTATAGAGAAGACAAGGCATCGTCGACCATATAGACTGAGATGGCTCGATGACAAAGTGGAGTTCAAGATCCATGAACAAGTCACTGTGCCATTCAGTGTGGGCAAGTACCAAGACCAAGTCGTGTGTGACGTGGTGCCCATGCAAGCTGGCCATCTTCTGCTAGGAAGGCAATGGCAGTTTCACAAAGAGACCAGGCATGATGGCTGAAAAAATCTCTACACTTTTGTGCATGACAAAAGAAAGGTCAGCTTAGCTCCTGATGTAAGATTGAATATCAATCTCACAAGTGGTACGGCCGTGACTCGCAAGACCGAGAATCTCTCTTGGCTTAAGCGGGCAAGGGAACTAAAAGGAGGGGGTTTTGATGGAATCACACGATCAAAGGTGAACCAAGGGAGTTTGAATCTCTCAAACTAATCTGGCCGTGGCTTCAATAGAAAGGAAGTGAATCACACACTTAGTTTCTAAAGAATAAGAACAAGTTCAAAGACAAGGCTTTGAAGAAAATACTTTGTATTCAACTTTTATTTCAATGGTGGTCTATCTTTACAATGAGGTCGTGCTGAGCTTATATAGTGCTCTTAGCAATGGTCCTAAACCTAAAAAGGAGAAAAGGAAATCATATATTTAAAATATATGGCTGTTGGCCATTAATGTCTAGTTTGGCCAACAAGGAAAGTGTATATGCTTGAATCTTGAGAGCTTTGGGGCGAATGTAAGGTGTCTAGGTACATCCTGGATGCTTTGGAAAGTCTTCAATACGTGCCCAATTTGCAAGGAATAGAGATATTGCAATCTGAACACATTAAGTGCACTTCGGTCCATATATGGCAAGTCTTGGAGGAAAGGGATTCGCCTGATCCTCTGGTGGCTGGTGCATGGTAGGTTTATTTTGGGCTTCCTTAGGGCCTTAATAATATCTCCTGGACGCCATGTTTTGGTTTGCAAGTGATTAAACCAGTTGGCCATCTCACTTGCCATAAACGGCTCCAATCGGTTCATTTGAAGGCACGGATGGACCCGCCTGGTCCAAGGCGTGTTTGAGCTTCTAGAAGTGCTTAAGGGAACTCCTACAAGTACCAAAAAGTCTCCTGGTCGCCAAAGAAACGTTTGGAGACTTTCATATAAGGAAAGTTCCAAATATGGTAAGTTTCAAAAACTCCAATTTGATGTATGGTGCATGACTTGATCTGGCCTTGTTTTGGGTGAGCTGCATGTCGCCGCGTGTCCTCTGTGAGTCAGGATTATAGGCCAGGTTTGTTCTTGGCTGGCCGCTTCTTGGTTAAGCTTGGATTCATGAAGATACACCCATGTATCCTTTTGCGCGTATTTGGCCGCCTTTGTGTTCCTTGGGCCGGCCGGGCTGGGCAGTTTGCCGGGGGTTGTGCCGATGACCTCATCATACCCTCCTTCTTCGAAATGTTTTGTCCTCAAAACAGTTTGGCCTGCACATAGAGAAGGCAAGTTAATACATTGATTTACTTGTGGGTTTAGGGCATTACCTTGGTTTATGGCCCTTATATGGTTCGGATGTGGCCATGGTGCATCTGGCGGTTGCTCCATGATAAGAAAGGAAGAAATTACTCCTTTCCATTGCAGCTGGTTGCTTTGCTTTGCCTCCAAGGTGTTGGGTTCTCCATGGTCTCCTCTTGATTCCGAAAATCAGTTTAATGTAGGAGGTGGGTCTTCTTGATCTTTGTTGAATCCTTGCTTTGTTACACCTGTTTCAACAACTTTTGGCAAAGACAAGTGCATTATGCTAGTACTGGAAATTTCAAATTGAAGCTCCTTCATTGCCTTAACACTTTTAGGCTTAATATTTTCGAGTTCTACTTGTAAGCTTGTTATTAGTTGTCTAGTTGGGCATGTCTTAGCAAAGTGTCCTCTTTCTTGACATCTATAGCATATAATTTCATCTGTTTTCACATTGTTAGAGGACTTACCTGGCGTTTCCTTGGCGTGTATTCCAAGCAATGGCTTTGATGGTTTCATGTGTGCTATGGCTTGAGGCTTTTGAACTTGCTGGTCAATTTTTGGTTTGACCGTCGGCTTAGCTACCTTTTGTCCTTCTAAGGTGTTTGAAAACACGTTGTTCTGCTCAGAGCAGTAGGCAAGCTTGGGCTTATGAAAGGGCTGCATGTTTGGTGTAGACATCTCACTCCTTGATGCTGTTGGGTGCATAAGTTGTGTGGTGATGTTTCTGCGTGTTTGGTGCTTTTTCACAAACTCCCTATACATTCGTGCCTTAAGATCTCCCCAATCAAGGACTGGTTTGGTGTAGAAGGTCCGTGCATTTTCCTTCAACCACCAATTGTAGGCATCTCCAACAAGCATATCGACGGCATATGAAAGCTTCTCCTCTTTGGGGATGTTGTTTGAGCACAGCCATTGTTTCATGTTGGTTTCCCATCGGAGGTATTCATCTGGGTCCTTGTTGTACCCTGAAAAGGTTAGAGATTTGGAATTGTAAATATATACCTTACTGGTCTGATTCCTTGATCTAGTTGGAGTGGTGTAGGTTGGCACTCGGCTTGACACAACAAAGTGGCAAGGTGTAATTTTCTTTGGCCAGCTTCTGTCAATTGAATAGTATTCTGGTGGCTCTGGTTTGAGTTCTTCAACTTCTGTTTCATTGTCAAAATGATACTCTGGATATTCTTCATGCCATGTATCATATCCATTAGAATATTCTACGTCAGACAAGTCTTGGTCATAGTCCAGTGGTTCTGGTTCAAGGTTTTCTCCATCTGATTTTTCCCTAAAATCAGTCTTCAAATAGTATTGATTCCATGACTCTTCTGCATAGTCACACTCGCTGGTGCTTAGGCATTGATCATAGTCGTTGTCTAGACTACAATCAGTTTGTTGTATGGTCATGGCGTCTTCTTCTTCATCATAGTTCTCCATCATTAAATTGTGTACCTTGCACGACAATAAGAAGATATATCAGGCCCAAATCAACAAATAAGGAAACTACACTCTAGTGAATATATCATATAAACACATAAGTAGTAGTAAAAGGAAAATCGATACAAGTAAATATCTTGAGGTTTTTGTTTTTGTTTCTTTTGAAAACTAACTTTAATGCAAATAAAAGACAATATTTTTTTGGTTTTTGATATTTAAATTAATTTAGGACAAAAAAACAATATTCAATGAATCTTTCTTTTTTTTTTTAACTTTACTAATAACTAAATTCGAAAATAACAAAATGAGTGATGCTTATGTTTTTGGTTTTTTTGCTTATGATGAATGAAATTAAGTAAACATGAAATACAATTTTTTTGAGTTGGTTTTAGATTTATATGAAGAGCAAACAAAAAAAACAACAAGAAACAATGCAAATGAAGAATAAGAACAAATATTTTTATTTGGTTTTTTTTTATTAGATGTAAATAAGAAAAATGCAAAACAAAAGCATAACAAATAAAGGATAAAGGTTGGATTAACACAACCTGAGATCGGAGCTTTTAGCTCTGATACCAAATGATGTAAGATTGAATATCAATCTCACAAGCGGTACGGCCGTGACTCGCAAGACCGAGAATCTCTCTTGGCTTAAGCGGGCAAGGGAACTAAAAGGAGGGGGTTTTGATCGAATCACACGATCAAAGGTGAACCAAGGGAGTTTGAATCTCTCAAACTAATCTGGCCGTGGCTTCAATAGAAAGGAAGTGAATCACACACTTAGTTTCTAAAGAATAAGAACAAGTTCAAAGACAAGGCTTTGAAGAAAATACTTTGTATTCAACTTTTATTTCAATGGTGGTCTATCTTTACAATGTGGTCGTGCTGAGCTTATATAGTGCTCTTAGCAATGGTCCTAAACCTAAAAAGGAGAAAAGGAAATCATATATTTAAAATATATGGCTGTTGGCCATTAATGTCTAGTTTGGCCAACAAGGAAAGTGTATATGCTTGAATCTTGAGAGCTTTGGGGCGAATGTAAGGTGTCTAGGTGCATCCTGGATGCTTTGGAAAGTCTTCAATACGTGCCCAATTTGCAAGGAATAGAGATATTGCAATCTGAACACATTAAGTGCACTTCGGTCCATATATGGCAAGTCTTGGAGGAAAGAGATTCGCCTGATCATCTGGTGGCTGGTGCATGGTAGGTTTATTTTGGGCTTCCTTAGGGCCTTAGTAATATCTCCTGGACGCCATGTTTTGGTTTGCAAGTGATTAAACCAGTTGGCCATCTCACTTGCCATAAACGGCTCCAATCGGTTCATTTGAAGGCACGGATGGACCCGCCTGGTCCAAGGGGTGTTTGAGCTTCTAGAAGTGCTTAAGGGAACTCCTACAAGTACCAAAAAGTCTCCCGGTTGCCAAAGAAACGTTTGGAGACTTTCATATAAGGAAAGTTCCAAATATGGTAAGTTTCGAAAACTCCAATTTGATGTATGGTACATGACTTGATCTGGCCTTGTTTTGGGTGAGCTGCATGTCGCCGCGTGTCCTCTGTGAGTCAGGATTATAGGCCAGGTTTGTTCTTGGCTGGCCGCTTCTTGGTTAAGCTTGGATTCATGAAGATACACCCATGTATCCTTTTGCGCGTATTTGGCCGCCTTTGTGTTCCTTGGGCCGGCCGGGCTGGGCAGTTTGCCGGGGGTTGTGCCGATGACCTCATCAGCTCCTCTCACACCTGCCCAGGTACATGAGCTTCAACAGCAAATGAGTAAGAAAAAGAAGCTCATTAAATCAAATTTTCTTATTCAACCAAGTCATGTCCGGAGAGCTTTAGCCTCGAAGGATCTAATGCTACTAATGGTTTTCAAAGAAGTGTTGAATGTAGAGAAAGAACAGGTAGAGCTACCTCCTGAAGTATCAGCTCTCCTCAACAAGTTCCAGGATGTGTTCCCGGAAGAGATACCAGCAGGCTTACCTCCCCTACGAGGCATAGAGCACCAGATCGACCTCGTGCCCGGAGCAGCCCTGCCCAACCGGCCAGCCTAACGGATGAGTCCAGAGGAATCCAAGGAGCTTGAGAAGCAAGTCAAGGAGCTCCTGGAGAAAGGCTATGTTCGTGAGAGACTCAGTCCATGTGCCGTACCAGTGCTACTAGTGCCCAAGAAGGATGGGATTTGGCGTATGTGCGTGGACTGCCGAGCATTCAACAACATCACAGTCAAGTACCGGCATCCGATACCACAGCTGGATGACATGCTAGATGAGCTGAGTGGAGCCACGGTCTTCTCCAAGATAGACCTCAAGAGTGGATACCACCAGGTCAGGATGAAGGAAGGTGAGGAATGGAAGACTGCTTTCAAGACAAAGCAAGGGCTCTACGAGTGGATAGTCATGTCATTCGGCTTGACTAATGCCCCAAGCACCTTCATGCGCCTTATGAACCAAGTTCTTAGGGCGTACATCAGTAAGTTTGTAGTGGTTTACTTTGATGATATATTAGTTTATAGTAAGTGCCTTCGGGAACACCTCACACATTTTGAGATGGTACTTAAAACCCTTCGACAAGAAGAGCTTTATGCCAATCTCAAGAAGTGCATCTTTTGTACTGATAAACTTGTCTTTCTAGGTTTTGTTTTAAGTTCACGGGGCCTACAGGTTGATGAAGAGAAGATTCGAGCCATACAAGAATGGCCAACACCAAGCAACATCAGCCCAAGTGAGGAGCTTCCACGGACTTGCCAGCTTCTACAGAAGATTTGTGCCCAACTTCAGCAGTATTGCCTCACCATTGACGGCAGTAGTGAAGAAGAATATGGGATTCATCTGGGGAGAAGCTCAGGAGAAGGCATTCCAGGCCTTGAATGATAGCCTTACACATGCACCAGTGCTAGTCCTGCCCGACTTCAACAAGACGTTTGAAGTGGAGTGTGATGCCTCTGGAATAGGCATAGGAGCAGTGGTAACCCAAGGAGGGAGACCAGTGGAATACTTCAGTGAGATGCTAGGTGGTGCCTCACTGAACTACCCCACTTACGACAAGGAGTTTTATGCGCTTGTCCGAGCATTGGTGACTTGGCAGCATTACTTGCTGTCCAAGGAGTTTGTGATTCACACTGATCACGAGACTCTCAAACACCTCAGGGGGCAAACCAATCTCAAGAGGAGACATGCCAGGTGGATGGAGTTCATAGAGATCTTCCCGTACGTCATCAAGTACAAGAAGGGCAAAGACAATGTGGTAGCTGATGCACTATCAAGGAGGTTTGCCTTGATATCCACCATGGAGGCAAAGGTCCTAGGATTCGAGCACATCAAGGACCTATACAAGGATGATCCTGACTTTGCTGAGAGCTACAAGGAGTGCGGCACAGGCAGTCATGGCAAGTTTTACATCCATGAGGGATTCTTGTTCCGAGAGAGAAGGCTGTGCATACCACAAGGATCATTAAGGGAGCTTATCATCCGAGAAGCTCATGGAGGAGGACTCATGGGCAACTTTGGTGTCGACAAGACTCTAGCAGTGGCCAAGGAGCACTTCTACTGGCCACACATCAAGCGGACAGTAGAAGCTCATTGTGCAAGATGCATCACTTGCAAGAAGGCAAAGTCCCAAGTGCAACCTCACGGGTTGTATCTCCCACTGCCCATACCGATGCACCCATGGTGATGAGGACATCAGGTCGTACATCCAGCCAGGAGACCAGACTGGCCAAACAGGAAGCTTGCCCGAGACAGCAGGACCATCTGGCGCGCCTGCCGGACCAGACAGTACCGCCGGACCCTCGACCTATAGGACCAGACCGGTCAACATTGCCGGCGGAGAGGCCCAAGCTTCCGGCACACTTGGTGGGGACGTGGATGATACCACCGGTCCCCCTGATGACACCGCCGACTCCAGGATCAACTTGGCCGGTCCTGAAGTCATTCCGGCCAGTACCGCGCACAATCCAGCTGGTACAGCCGATCCAGCGGAGTACACGCGCACTTCCACTTCTACACAAGAGGAATCGGACCAAATGAGCTACCAGCTCCAGGACATGCACCTAGAAGAAGTATCTACACCAGTGGTACCTCCAGGAGCAATGACAAGAAGCAGGTCAAGAGCACTCTTCCACAAATTCAGCTTATGGGTCGACAAGCTCCTAGAGGAAGAGCAGCTAAGGACAATGAGCCAGAAGAGCAAATTAGAGTCCAAAGGCTTCTCAACAACACAAGGAACATCAGAGACGTGGGCTTTAGTGGCAAGAGAGGTCAGGGCCCAAAGATATCTAACCCTACTCAAAGTCGAAGACTAGGAGCAAGGCGCGTGCATGCCACAAGGACGGCCACCTTCCATTCTTGGCCGTGAGGTGAGTTAAGGTAAGTTTACATTCGAATATATGCCTCTTTCTGTTTTGCAGGGTAGGATCTAGTTGCTTTACATTTTTGAGTCAAGAACATTTTAGGAATAGGTCCTTTTTCGGTTATACACTTTTGTATCTTTTGCTTTTGTGCACTTTTGTAAACTTTCCTTTTCTTTGTTTGAGTCGACCCTAGAAGGTCAAGCTGTCGAGCATATTAATAAGGCTCCTTCCAGCATTGTAGTTCGACAACCTTTTGCTAATTAATAAAGATCGAATTTTCTTTACAAGTTATTCTCTCAAAGAAGCTTGTGCGCTTAGAACCTAGTTGAGACCAGCCCTCCTAGCTCTAAGTTTGTGATTTATCACGAGGTTCATCACCCCTCGTGTGGTTCACTTCACCCTTCCATCTTTTACCAACCAGAAAATCCCCATCCAGAAGCCTAAGGTTGAGTTTCTCACCTAATCTTCTACAAACAGCCCACGCGCATACATCCTTGAATCAAGGCTTGTATAATTTTGGTATCAGAGCTTAAAGCTCCTAAACCAGGTTGTTTCTATCCTTTTGCTTGTCTTATTTCTAGTTCTTGCATTAGTTTAAGTCGTATTCAAGAAAAATCAAAAAACAACATCAAACTCCAAACCGAGTGCATCTAGCCTCCTACGTGTATCACTAGGGTTTAGGTTCACTTTTGCATTATCATTCACGTTTTCCTTTTTGTTTAAGTCATATTTCCTTTATTTTTAAGTTTAATTAAAAGAAAAGAAAAAGAAAATAGAAAAGATACTAAAAGAATTCGAATTGGACAGCTAGCACAAGTTGTCTAGGAAGTTTCCTTTTTTTCGAATTTCCTTTCTTTAGAATTTTTCCTTTTGCATTTTTTCAAACCACATATAAAAAGAAAACCCTCCTAATAATTTAGGAGCACCCTAATTGTCTTCTTTCTTTGTAGCACACATGGGAGAAGAGAATAGAGACGCAACTGAAGCCATGATGGCCATGTTCACCACACTCCAAACACAACTCGCATCCATAGGCGAGAGGTTGGAGCGCGTGGAGAGACCAGTAAGATTCCAGGCCATAAGGCACGTGAGAGCTGAGCCAGAGCGTCCTGAGGGTCCTGAGTACCTTAGGACACGGCACGAACA
Organism: Pugionium cornutum; assembly: GCA_018901935.1. Taxonomy (NCBI): domain Eukaryota; kingdom Viridiplantae; phylum Streptophyta; class Magnoliopsida; order Brassicales; family Brassicaceae; genus Pugionium; species Pugionium cornutum. The sequence continues at coordinate 38,506,729 of CM032162.1, read as the reverse complement.
GGAGGAACCCCAGCCAGATGGAGATGAGGACACGCAACCTCATAACTATCACCATAGGCCGAGAGGACCTCCACGGCAACCAGAGGCAGAAGATGATGGCTTTGAGCCATATGGTCTTCACCAGAGACCAAGAATGCCTCCAAGACGTCATGAGGATGGAGATGAACACACCTATAACCGGGTAATTCATCCTGATGTTAAACTAACTCCTCCAACTTTTGCAGGAAAAGTAGACCCCGAGGCTTACCTAGATTGGGAGAAGCGAATGGATCATATCTTTGATCACTACAACCAACCAGGATCTAGGAGAGTCTCAATGGCAGTAGCACAACTCACGGACAATGCCCTCATCTGGTGGGATCGTGAGGTATCTGACATGATACAAGCCTTGATTCAAGGATGTATGCGTGTGGGCTGTTTGTAGAAGATTAGGTGAGAAACTCAACCTTAAGCTTCTGGATAGGGGTTTTCTGGTTGGTAAACGATGGAAGGGTGAAGTGAACCACACGAGGGGTGATGAAGCTCGTGATAAATCACAAACTTAGAGCTAGGAGGGCTGGTCTCAACTAGGTTCTAAGCGCACAAGATTCTTAGAGAGAAAACTTTAGGGAAAAAGTTCTACTTTATTAATAATCAAAAGGTTGTCGAACTACAATGCTGGAAGGAGCCTTATTAATATGCTCGACAGCTTGACCTTCTAGGGTCGACACAAATAAAGAAAAAGGAAAGTTTACAAAAGTGCACAAAAGGAAAAGATAGAAAAGTGCATAACCGAAAAAGGACCTATTCCTAAAATGTTCTTGACTCAAAAATGTAAAGCAACTAGATCCTACCCTGCAAAACAGAAAGAGGCATATATTCGAATGTAAACTTACCTTAACTCACCTCACGGCCAAGAAATGGAAGGTGGCCGTCCTTGTGGCATGCACGCGCCTTGCTCCTAGTCTTCGACTTGGGGTAGGGTTAAATATCTTTGGGCCCTGGCCTCTCTTGCCACTAAAGCCCAAGTCTCTGATGTTCCTTGTGTTGTTGAGAAGCCTTTGGACTCTAATTTGCTCTTCTGGCCCATTGTCCTTAGCTTCTCTTCCTCTAGAAGCTTGTCGACCCATAAGCTGAATTTGTGGAAGAGTGCTCTTTATCTGCTTCTTGTCATTGCTCCTGGAGGTACCACTGGTGTAGATACTTCCTCTAAGTGCATGTCCTGGAGCTGGTAGCTCATTTGGTCCGAGTCCTCTTGTGTAGAAGTGGAAGTGTGCGTGTACTCGGCTGGATGGCCTGTACCGGCTGGATTGTGCGCGGTACTGGCCGGAATGACTTCAGGACCGGCCAAGTTGATCCCGGAGTTGGCGGTGTCATCAGGGGGGCCGGCGGTGTCATTCACGTCCCCACCAAGTGTGCCGGAAGCTTGGGCCTCTCCGCCGGCGATGTTGACCGGTCTGGTCCTATAGGTCGAGGGTCCGGCGGTACTGTCTGGTCTGGCAGGCGCGCCAGATGGTCCTGCTGTCTCGGGCAAGCTTCCTAGTCGGCCAGTCTGGTCTCCTGGCGGGATGTACGACCTGATGTCCTCATCATGACAGAAGGAGGAAGAGAATGAGACCCGTAGACTCATGGGTCGACATGAAGGACCTCATGCGACAAAGGTATGTTCCACCTTACTTTCATAGGGATTTGCAACGACGTTTTCGTACTCTTAAGCAGGGTACCAGATCAGTAGAGGAGTACTATGAAGAGTTCGAGAAGTTAAGGAACAGATTGGAGCTCAATGATGATGAAGAAGCATTGATGGCACAATTCTTGGATGGACTCCAAGAAAGGATCAGCTGCAAGGTGGAAAGGCAAATCTACAACGACTTCAAGGACCTGTTCCACCTATCTGTGCAAGCTGAGCAGCACATCAAACGTAAGAGCCAAGACATCCGCAGCAAGCCGAAGATACCTTGGGCACCAAGCAACATGCCTAAGACCGTAGACAAAGGCAAAAGCGTAGAGATCGAGTCGAGGTTCAAAAGCAAGCCTCCTGAACCCACCCGTGACCAGAGAGAGCCTGATAAGTCTTCTAACCCTCAAAGATCACGTGACATAACTTGTTTCAAGTGCAGGGGACGTGGACACATCTCAAGGGAGTGCCCAAACAACCTAGTCATGCTGATTACGGAGGCAGGAGAATATGAGTCCCAAGATGAAGAGGACTATGAACCAGAAGGAGAATATGGTGACATTGAGTACCCTGATGTGGGGGAAGTGCTGGTCACTAGACGTATCCTCAGTGCAATGGTGGATCCTTCAGAGACCATCCAAAGGAGAACATCTTCCACAGCCGTTGCACCATCAAGGGAAAGGTATGTAACCTCATCATAGATGGTGGTTCTTGCACTAACGTTGCTAGTGCGTATATGGTTGATAAGCTAGGTCTAAAGAGGACACGGCATCCTCGACCATATATACTGAGATGGCTCGATGACAAAGTGGAGCTCAAGATTCATGAGCAAGTCACTGTGCCATTCAGTGTGGGCAAGTATCAAGACCAAGTCGTGTGCGACGTGGTGCCCATGCAAGCTGGCCATCTTCTGCTAGGAAGACCATGGCAGTTTGACAAAGAGACCAGGCATGATGGCAGAACCAATCTCTACACCTTCGTGCATGACAAGAGAAAGGTCAGCCTAGCTCCTTTTACACCTGCCCAAGTACATGAGCTACAACTCCAAATGAGTAAGGAAAAGAAACTTATCAAGTCTAATTTTCTTATTCAACCAAGTCATGTCCGGAGAGCTTTAGCCTCGAAGGATTTAATGTTACTAATGGTTTTCAAGGAAGTGTTGAGTATAGAACAGGGACAGGTAGAGCTACCTCCTGAAGTAGCAACTCTCCTCAACAAATTCCAGGATGTATTTCCAGAGGAGATACCAACAGGCTTGCCTCCTTTACGTGGCATAGAACACCAGATTGATCTAGTGCCCGGAGCAGCCCTACCCAACCGGCCAGCCTACCGGATGAGTCCAGAAGAGTCCAAGGAGCTTGAGAAGCAAGTCAAGGAACTCCTGGAGAAAGGATATGTTCGAGAGAGCCTCAGTCCATGTGCTGTACCAGTGCTACAAGTGCCCAAGAAGGATGGGACTTGGCGCATGTGCGTGGACTGCCGAGCAATCAACAACATCACAGTCAAGTATAGGCATCCAATACCACGACTGGATGACATGCTAGATGAGCTGAGTGGAGCCACGGTCTTCTCCAAGATAGACCTCAAAAGTGGATACCACCAGGTAAGAATGAAGGAAGGTGATGAGTGGAAGACTGCTTTCAAGACAAAGCAAGGGCTCTACGAGTGGACAGTCATGCCATTTGGCTTGACTAATGCCCCAAGCACCTTCATGCGCCTTATGAACCAAGTTCTTAGGGCGTACATCAGTAAGTTCGTAGTAGTTTACTTTGATGACATTTTGGTTTATAGTAAGTGCCTACGGGAACACCTCACACATCTTGAGATGGTACTTAAAACCCTTCGACAAGAAGAGCTTTATGCCAATCTCAAGAAGTGCTCCTTTTGTACTGATAAGCTTGTCTTTTTAGGTTTTGTTGTGAGTTCACAGGGCCTACAGGTTGATGAAGAGAAGATTCGAGCCATACAAGAATGGCCAACACCAGGAAACATCAGCCAAGTGAGGAGCTTCCACGGACTGGCCAGCTTCTATAGGAGATTCGTGCCCAACTTCAGCAGTATTGCCTCACCAACTGCAAAACAGAAAGAGGCATATATTCGAATGTAAACTTACCTTAACTCACCTCACGGCAATACTGCTGAAGTTGGGCACGAATCTCCTATAGAAGCTGCCCAGTCCGTGGAAGCTCCTCACTTGGCTGATGTTTCCTGGTGTTGGCCATTCTTGTATGGCTCGAATCTTCTCTTCATCAACCTGTAGGCCCTGTGAACTCACAACAAAACCTAAAAAGACAAGCTTATCTGTACAAAAGGTGCACTTCTTGAGATTGGCATAAAGCTCTTCTTGTCGAAGGGTTTTAAGTACCATCTCAAGATGTGTGAGGTGTTCCCGTAGGCACTTACTATAAACCAAAATGTCATCAAAGTAAACTACTATGAACTTACTGATGTACGCCCTAAGAACTTGGTTCATAAGGCACATGAAGGTGCTTGGGGCATTAGTCAAGCCAAATGGCATGACTGTCCACTCGTAGAGCCCTTGATTTGTCTTGAAAGCAGTCTTCCACTCATCACCTTCCTTCATTCTTACCTGGTGGTATCCACTTTTGAGGTCTATCTTGGAGAAGACCGTGGCTCCACTCAGCTCATCTAGCATGTCATCCAGTCGTGGTATTGGATGCCTATACTTGACTGTGATGTTGTTGATTGCTCGGCAGTCCCCACACATGCACCAAGTCCCATCCTTCTTGGGCACTAGTAGCACTGGTACAGCAAATGGACTGAGGCTTTCTCGAACATATCCTTTCTCCAGGAGTTCCTTGACTTGCTTCTCAAGCTCCTTGGACTCCTCTGGACTCATCCGGTAGGCTGGCCGGTTGGGTAGGGCTGCTCCGGGCACTAGATCAATCTGGTATTCTATGCCACGTAAAGTAGGCAAGCCTGCTGGTATCTCCTCTGGAAATACATCCTGGAATTTGTTGAGGAGAGTTGCTACTTCAGGAGGTAGCTCTACCTGTCCCTGTTCTATACTCAACACTTCCTTGAAAACCATTAGTAACATTAAATCCTTCGAGGCTAAAGCTCTCCGGACATGACTTGGTTGAATAAGAAAGTTAGACTTGACAAGTTTCTTTTCCTTACTCATTTGGAGTTGTAGCTCATGTACTTGGGCAGGTGTAAGAGGAGCTAGGCTGACCTTTCTCTTGTCATGCACGAAGGTGTAGAGATTGGTTCTGCCATCATGCCTGGTCTCTTTGTCAAACTGCCATGGTCTTCCTAGTAGAAGATGGCCCTTGCATGGGCACCACGTCGCACACGACTTGGTCTTGATACTTGCCACACTGAATGGCACAGTGACTTGCTCATGAATCTTGAGCTCCACTTTGTCATCGAGCCATCTCAGTATATATGGTCGAGGATGCCGTGTCCTCTCTAGACCTAGCTTATCAACCATATACGCACTAGCAACGTTAGTGCAAGAACCACCATCTATGATGAGGTTACATACCTTGCCCTCGATGGTGCAATGGCTGTGGAAGATGGTCTCTGAAGGATCCACCATTGCACTGAGGATGCGTCTAGTGACCAGCACTTCCCCCACATCAGGGTACTCAATGTCACCATATTCTCCTTCTGGTTCATAGTCCTCTTCATCTTGGGACTCATATTCTCCTGCCTCCGTAATCAGCATGACTAGGTTGTTTGGGCACTCCCTTGAGATGTGTCCACGTCCCCTGCACTTGAAACAAGTTATGTCACGTGATCTTTGAGGGTTAGAAGACTTATCAGGCTCTCTCTGGTCACGGGTGGGTTCAGGAGGCTTGCTTTTGAACCTCGACTCGATCTCTACGCTTTTGCCTTTGTCTACGGTCTTAGGCATGTTGCTTGGTGCCCAAGGTATCTTCGGCTTGCTGCGGATGTCTTGGCTCTTACGTTTGATGTGCTGCTCAGCTTGCACAGATAGGTGGAACAGGTCCTTGAAGTCGTTGTAGATTTGCCTTTCCACCTTGCAGCTGATCCTTTCTTGGAGTCCATCCAAGAATTGTGCCATCAATGCTTCTTCATCATCATTGAGCTCCAATCTGTTCCTTAACTTCTCGAACTCTTCATAGTACTCCTCTACTGATCTGGTACCCTGCTTAAGAGTACGAAACCGACGTTGCAAATCCCTATGAAAGTAAGGTGGAACAAACCTTTGTCGCATGAGGTCTTTCATGTCGACCCATGAGTCTACGGGTCTCATTCTATTCCTCCTTCTGTCAGATATCTCACGATCCCACCAGATGAGGGCATTGTCCGTGAGTTGTGCTACTGCCATTGAGACTCTCCTAGATCCTGGTTGGTTGTAGTGATCAAAGATATGATCCATTCGCTTCTCCCAATCTAGGTAAGCCTCGGGGTCTACTTTTCCTGCAAAAGTTGGAGGAGTTAGTTTAACATCAGGATGAATTACCCGGTTATAGGTGTGTTCATCTCCATCCTCATGACGTCTTGGAGGCATTCTTGGTCTCTGGTGAAGACCATATGGCTCAAAGCCATCATCTTCTGCCTCTGGTTGCCGTGGAGGTCCTCTCGGCCTATGGTGATAGTTATGAGGTTGCGTGTCCTCATCTCCATCTGGCTGGGGTTCCTCCTGTTCGTGCCGTGTCCTAAGGTACTCAGGACCCTCAGGACGGTCTTGCTCAGCTCTCACGTGCCTTATGGCCTGGAATCTTACTGGTATTTCCACGCGCTCCAACCTCTCGCCTATGGATGCGAGTTGTGTTTGGAGTGTGGTGAACATGGCCATCATGGCTTCTGCTGCGTCTCTATTCTCTTCTCCCATGGTGTGCTACAAAGAAAGAAGACAACATAGGGTGCTCCTAAATTATTAGGAGGGTTTTCTTTTTATATGGGGTTTGAAAAAAATGCAAAAAGGAAAAATCCTAAGGAAAGGAAATTCGACTACAAGAAAAAGGAAACTTCCTAGACAACTTGTGCTAGCTGTCCAATTCGAAATATCTTGGGTATTTTCCTATTCTCTTTTCTTTCCTTTTTCTTTTCTTTTCTTTTTCTTTTGTTTTCTTTTCTTTTTAATTTAACTTAAAATTAATGGAAATATGAATTAAACAAAAAGGAAAACGTGAATGGCAATGCAAAAGTGAATCTAAACCCTAGTGATACACGTAGGAGGCTAGATGCACTCGGTTTGGAGTTTGATGTTGTTTTTTTTATTTTTCTTGAATGCGACTTAAACTAATGCAAGAACTAAAAACAAGACAAGCAAAAGGATAGAAACAACCTGGTTTAGGAGCATTAAGCTCTGATACCAAAATGATACAAGCCTCGATTCAAGGCTTGGATGCGCGTGGGCCGTTTGTAGAAGATTAGGTGAGAAACTCGACCTTAGGCTTCTGGATATGGGTTTTCTGGTTGGTAAACGATGGAAGGGTGAAGTGAACCACACGAGGGGTGATGAACCTCGTGATAAATCACAAACTTAGAGCTAGGAGGGCTGGTCTCGACTAGGTTCTAAGCGCACAAGATTCTTAGAGAGAAAACTTGTTGGTAAAAAGTTCTACTTTATTAATATCAAAAAGGTTGTCGAACTACAATGCTGGAAGGAGCCTTATTAATATGCTCGACAGCTTGACCTACTAGGGTCGACTCAAATAAGAAAAGGAAAACTTACAAAAGTGCACAAAGGAAAAGATACAAAAGTGTATAACCGAAAAAAGACCTATTCCTAAAATGTTCTTGACTCCAAAATGTAAAGCAAGTAGATCCTACCCTGCAAAGCAGAAAGAGGCATATATTCGAATGTAAACTTACCTTAACTCACCTCACGGCCAAGAAATGGAAGGTGGCCGTCCTTGTGGCATGCACGCGCCTTGCTCCTAGTCTTCGACTTGGAGTAGGGTTAAGAATCTTTGGGCCCTGACCTCTCTTGCCACTAAAGCCCATGTCTCTGATGTCCCTTGTGTTGTTGAGAAGCTATTGGACTCTTCCTTGTATTTTTGGCCCATTGTCCTTAGTCGATCTTCCTCTAGAAGCTTGTCGACCCATAGGCTGAATTTGTGGAAGAGTGCCCTTCATATGCTTCTTGTCATTGCTCCTTGAGGTACCACTGGTGTAGAGACTTCCTCTAAGTGCATGTCCTGGAGCTGGTAGCTCATTTGGTCCGAGTCCTCTTGTGTAGAAGTGGAAGTGCGCGTGTACTCGGCTGGATCGGCTGTACCGGCTGGATTGTGCGCCGTACTGGCCGGAATGACTTAAGGATCGGCCAAGTTGATCCCAGAGACGGCGGTGTCATCAGAGGGACCGGCGGTGTCATTCACGTCCCCACCAAGTGTGCCGGAAGCTTGGGCCTCTCCGCCGGCAATGTTGACCGGTCTGGTCCTATAGGTCGAGGGTCCGGCGGTACTGTCTGGTCCGGCAGGCGCGCCAGATGGTCCTGCTGTCTCGGGCAAGCTTCCTGGTCGGCCAGTCTGGTCTCCTGGCTGGATGTACGACCTGATGTCCTCATCAGGCTCCTTCCAGCATTGTAGTTCGACAACCTTTTTGTTAATTAATAAAGATCGAATTTTCTTTACAAGTTATTCTCTCAAAGCAGCTTGTGCGCTTAGAACCTAGTTGAGACCAGCCCTCCTAGCTCTAAGTTTGTGATTTATCACGAGGTTCATCACCCCTCGTGTGGTTCACTTCACCCTTCCATCTTTTACCAACCAGAAAACCCCCCCCCCCCATCCAGAAGCCTAAGGTTGAGTTTCTCACCTAATCTTCTACAAACAGCCCACGCGCATACATCCTTGAATCAAGCCTTGTATCACATGGGTAGATATATCAATGGACTTTTTTCTAGGTCTGCCCAAGATCAACCACAAAGATGAAGATGCAATCTTTGTAGTGGTGGACAGATTCTCCAAGATGGCACACTTCATTCCGTGTGCCAATGTCAATGATGCCACGCAAACAGCCGAGCTGTTCTTCAGGGAGATCGTACGGCTTCATGGAGTGCCAACGACCATCGTATCAGACAGGGACACCAAGTTCCTCAGCCATTTCTGGAGGACCCTTTGGAGGAAGCTAGGCACGAAGCTACTCTTCTCTACCACCTGCCATCCTCAAACCGATGGCCAAACTGAAGTGTTCAAGGAAACTATAAACTCTTCTCAGGACTACACTAGGGAAGAACCTCAAGACTTGGGTGGAGTGCCTGCCATTCATAGAGTTCGCTTACAACTGAGCCATGGAATCAGCAACCAAGAAGACACCATTTGAAGTAGTATACGGCTTCAACCCTCTCACCCCATTGGAGCAAACGCCACAGCCACCAGCAGAGATGACCAACCTCATTGGTGCATCCAAGGCAGAGTTCATAAGGAAGTTACACCAGAAGGTAGCAGAGAACTTGGAGAAGAGGACCGGACAGTATGTGACTCATGCCAACAAGGGAAGAAAGGAGGTGATCTTTCAACCAGGCGATTGGGTGTGGCTACACCTACGGCAGGAGAGGTTCCCCAACCTAAGGAGTTCCAAGCTAGCACCAAGAGGAGATGGACCATTCAGAGTGCTGGAGAGGATCAACAACAACGCCTACCGGATCGAGCTCCCAGGTGAGTTTAATGTGTCCAACATGTTCAACGTAACTGACTTAGCCCCTTTCCATGCAGATGAACCAGTTTTGAGGTCAAAACCTAGTGAAGAGGGAGGGGATGATGAGGACATCAGGTCGTATGTCCGGCCAGGAGACCAGACTGGCCGACCAGGAAGCTTGCCTGAGACAGCCGGGCGATTTGGCACATCTGCCGGCCCAAGCGGTACCGCCGGACCCTCGACCAATAGGACTAGACAGATCAGCACTACCGGCGGAGAGGCCCAAGCTTCCGGCACAATTAGTGGCGACGTGGATGACACCGCCACCCCCCTTGGTGACGCCGCCAACTCCGGGAACAACTTGGCTGGTCCTGAAGGCATTCCGGCCAGTACCTCACATAGTCCAGCCGGTACAGCCGATCCAGCCGAGTACACGAGTATTTCAACTTCTACACAAGGAGACTCGGACAAGATAAGCTACCAGCTTCAGGACATGCATCTAGAGGAAGTCTCTACACCAGTGGTGCCACTAGGAGAAATGACCCCTAATGTGGTTCACTTCACCCCTCCATCGAATACCAACCCAAAAACCCCTATCCAAGAAGTCTAAGGTCGAGTTTCTCACCAAACCTTCTCCAACCAGCCCACGCGCATATAAGCCTTGAATCGAGGCTTGTATCAAGCAGGGTTAGGAATCTTTGGGCCCTGACCTCTCTTGCCACTAAAGCCCAAGTCTCTGATGTCCCTTGTGTTGTTGAGAAGCCTTTGGACTCTTCTTTGCACTTCTGGCCCATTGTCCTTAGTCGATCTTCCTCTAGGAGCTTGTCGAACCATAGGCTGAACTTGTGGAAGAGTGCTCTTGATCTGCTCCTTGTCATTGCTCCTGGTGGCACTACTGGTGTAGAGACTTCCTCTAGATGCATGTCCTGAAGCTGGTAGCTTATCTGGTCCGAGTCTCCTTGTGTAGATGTTGAAATGCTCGTGTACTCGGCTGGACCGGCTGTACCAGCTGGATTGTGCGAGGTGCTGGCCAGAATGTCTTCTGGATCGGCCAAGTTGATCCCGGAGCCAGCAGTGTCATCCACATCGCCACCAGTTGGGGCAGAGGTTTGGGCTTCTCCGCCGGCAATGTTGATCGGTCCGGTCCTGTTGGTCGAGGGTCCGGCGGAACCGCTTGGGCTGGCAGACGTACCAAATGGCCCGGCTGTCTCGGGAAAGCTCCCTGGTCGGCCAGTCTGGTCTCCTGGCCGGCCATACGAACTGATGTCCCCATCAGGCGGTGTCATCCACGTCGCCTCAAGTTGGGACGGAGGTTTGGGCCTATTCGCCGACAATGTTGATCGGTCCGGCCCGGTTGGTCGAAGATCCGGCGGTACCGCTTGGCCCGGCAGACGTGCCAAATGGCCCGGCTGTCTCGGGCAAGCTCCCTGGTCGGCCAGTCTGGTCTCCTGGCTGGCCATACGACCTGATGGCCCCATCATCCCCTCCCTCTTTTGTAGGTTTTGACCTCAAAACTGGTTCATCTGCATGGAAAGGGGCTAAGTCAGTTACGTTGAACATGTTAGACACATTAAACTCACCTGGAAGCTCGATCCGGTAGGCGTTGTTGTTGATCCTCTCCAGAACTCTGAATGGTCCATCTCCTCTTGGTGCTAGCTTGGAACTACTTAGGTTGGGGAACCTCTCCTGCCTTAGGTGTAGCCACACCCAATCGCCTGGTTGAAAAATCACCTCCTTTCTTCCCTTGTTAGCATGATTCACGTACTGCCCGGTCCTCTTCTCCACGTTCTCTGCTACCTTCTGGTGTAACTTCCTTATGAACTCTGCCTTCGATGCTCCGTTGAGGTTGGTCATCTCTGCTGGTGGCAGTGGGGTTTGCTCTAATGGTGTGATAGGGCTGAAGCCGTATACTACTTCAAAGGGTGTCTTCTTGGTTGCTGAGTGCATGGTTTGGTTGTAATCGAACTCTATGAATGGCAGGCACTCCACCCAAGTCTTGAGGTTCTTCCCTAGTGTAGTCCTGAGAAGAGTTGACAATGTCCGGTTGACAACTTCAGTTTGGCCATCGGTTTGAGGATGGCAGGTGGTAGAGAAGAGTAGCTTCGTGCCTAGCTTCCTCCAAAGGGTCCTCCAGAAATGGCTAAAGAACTTGGTGTCCTTGTGATACAAGCCTTGATTCAAGGATGTATGCGCGTGGGCTGTTTGGAGAAGTGTAGGTGAGAAACTGGACCTTAGACTTCTTGGATAGGGGTTTTTGGGTTGGTATTCGATGGAAAGGTGAAGTGAACCACACGAGGGGTGATGAACCTCGTGATAAATCACAAACTTAGAGCTAGGAGGGCTGGTCTCAACTAGGTTCTAAGGGCACAAGTCTCTTGAGAGAATAACTTGTTGGGGAAAAAGTTCTATCTTTATTAATATCAAAAAGGTTGTCAAACTACAATGCTGTAAGGAGCCTTATTAATATGCTCGACAGCTTGACCTTCTAGGGTCGACTCAAATAAAGAAAAAGAAAGTTTACAAAAGTGCACAAAAGGAAAAGATACAAAAGTGTATAACCGAAGAAGGACCTATTCCTAAAATATTCTTGACTCAAAAATGTAAAGCATCTAGATTCTACCCTGCAAAACAGAAAGAGGCATATATTCGAATTGAAACTTACCTTAACTTACCTCACGGCCAAGAAATGGAAGGTGGCAGTCCTTGTGGCATGCACGCGCCTTGCTCCTAGTCTTCGACTTGGAGTAGGGTTAAGAATCTTTGGGCCCTGACCTCTCTTGCCACTAAAGCCCAAGTCTCTGATGTTCCTTGTGTTGTTGAGAAGCCATTGGACTCTTCCTTGCACTTTTGGCCCATTGTCCTTAGTCGATCTTCCTCTAGGAGCTTGTCGACCCATATGCTGAATTTGTGGAAGAGTGTCCTTGATCTGCTTCTTGTCATTGCTCCTTGAGGTACCACTGGTGTAGATACTTCTTCTAGGTGCATGTCCTGGAGCTGGTAGCTCATTTGGTCCGAGTCCTCTTGTGTGGAAGTGGAAATGCGCGTGTACTCGGCTGGATCGGCTGTACCGGCTGGATTGTGCGCGGTACTGGCCGGGATGCCTTCAAGACCAGACAAGTTGATCCCAGAGTTGGCGGCATCACCAGAGGGACCGGCAGTGTCATCCACGTCGCCACCAAGTGTGCCGGAAGCTTGGGCCTCTCCGCCGGCAATGCTGACCGGTCTGGTCCTATAGGTCGAGGGTCCGGCGGTACTGCCTGGTCCGGCAGACGTGCCAGATGGTCCTGCTGTCTCGGGCAAGCTTCCTGGTCGGCTAGTCTGGTCTCCTGGCTGGATGTACGACCTGATGTCCTCGTCATCCCCTCCCTCTTCATTACGTTTTGTCCTCAAATTTTGTTCATCTGCATGGAAAGGGGCTAAGTCAGTAACATTGAACGTATTGGACACATTAAACTCACCTGGGAGCTCGATCCGGTAGGCGTTGTTGTTGATCCTATCGAGCACTTCGAATGGTCCATCTCCTCTTGGTGCTAGCTTGGAACTCCTTAGGTTTGGGAACCTCTCCTGCCGTAGGTGTAGCCACACCCAATCGCCTGGTTGAAAGATCACCTCCTTTCTTCCCTTGTTGGCATGAGTCACATACTGTCCGGTCCTCTTCTCCAAGTTTTCTGCTACCTTCTGGTGCAACCTCCTTATGAACTCTGCCTTGGATGCTCCGTTGAGGTTGGTCATCTCAGCTAGTGGTAGTGGCGTTTGCTCCAATGGGGTGAGAGGGTTGAAACCGTATACTACTTCAAATGGTGTCTTCTTGGTTGCTGAGTGCACGGCTCGGTTGTAAGCGAACTCTATGAATGGCAGGCACTCCACCCAAGTCTTTAGGTTCTTCCCTAGTGTAGTCCTGAGAAGAGTTGATAGTGTCCTGTTGACAACTTCAGTTTGTCCATCGGTTTGAGGATGGCAGGTGGTAGAGAAGAGTAGCTTCGTGCCTAGCTTTCTCCAAAGGGTCCTCCAGAAATGGCTGAGGAACTTGGTGTCCCTGTCTGATACGATGGTCCTTGGCACTCCACGAAGCCGTACTATCTCCCTGAAGAACAGCTCAGCTGTTTGTGTGGCGTCATTGACATTGGCACATGGAATGAAGTGTGCCATCTTGGAGAATCTGTCCACCACTACAAAGATTGCATCTTTGTGGTTGATCTTGGGCAGACCTAGAACAAAGTCCATTGAGATGTCCACCCATGGATGTGTAGGTATGGGCAGTGGGAGATACAACCCGTGAGGTTGCACTCGGGACTTTGCCTTCTTGCAAGTGATGCATCTTGCACAATGAGCTTCTACTGTCCGCTTGATGTGTGGCCAGTAGAAGTGCTCCTTGGCCACTGCTAGAGTCTTGTCGACACCAAAGTTGCCCATGAGTCCTCCTCCATGAGCTTCTCGGATGATAAGCTCCCTTAATGATCCTTGTGGTATGCACAGCCTTCTCTCTCGGAACAAGAATCCCTCATGGATGTAAAACTTGCCATGACTGCCTGTGCCGCACTCCTTGTAGCTCTCAGCAAAGTCAGGATCATCCTTGTATAGGTCCTTGATGTGCTCGAATCCTAGGACCTTTGCCTCCATGGTGGATATCAAGGCAAACCTCCTTGATAGTGCATCAGCTACCACATTGTCTTTGCCCTTCTTGTACTTGATGACGTACGGGAAGATCTCTATGAACTCCATCCACCTGGCATGTCTCCTCTTGAGATTGGTTTGCCCCCTGAGGTGTTTGAGAGTCTCGTGATCAGTGTGAATCACAAACTCCTTGGACAGCAAGTAATGCTGCCAAGTCACCAATGCTCGGACAAGCGCATAAAACTCCTTGTCGTAAGTGGGGTAGTTCAGTGAGGCACCACCTAGCATCTCACTGAAGTATTCCACTGGTCTCCCTCCTTGGGTTACCACTGCTCCTATGCCTATTCCAGAGGCATCACACTCCACTTCAAACGTCTTGTTGAAGTCGGGCAGGACTAGCACTGGTGCATGTGTAAGGCTATCATTCAAGGCCTGGAATGCCTTCTCCTGAGCTTCTCCCCAGATGAATCCCATATTCTTCTTCACTACTGCCGTCAATGGTGAGGCAATACTGCTGAAGTTGGGCACAAATCTTCTGTAGAAGCTGGCAAGTCCGTGGAAGCTCCTCACTTGGGCTGATGTTGCTTGGTGTTGGCCATTCTTGTATGGCTCGAATCTTCTCTTCATCAACCTGTAGGCCCCGTGAACTTAAAACAAAACCTAGAAAGACAAGTTTATCAGTACAAAAGATGCACTTCTTGAGATTGGCATAAAGCTCTTCTTGTCGAAGGGTTTTAAGTACCATCTCAAGATGTGTGAGGTGTTCCCGTAGGCACTTAGTATAAACTAATATATCATCAAAGTAAACCACTACAAACTTACTGATGTACGCCCTAAGAACTTGGTTCATAAGGCGCATGAAGGTGCTTGCGGCATTAGTCAAGCCGAATGGCATGACTGTCCACTCGTATAGCCCTTGCTTTTTCTTGAAAGCAGTCTTCCATTCATCACCTTCCTTCATCCTGACCTGGTGGTATCCACTCTTGAGGTCTATCTTGGAGAAGACCGTGGCTCCACTCAGCTCATCTAGCATGTCATCCAGCCATGGTATCGGATGCCGGTACTTGACTGTGATGTTGTTGATTGCTCGGCAGTCTACGCACATGCGCCAAGTCTCATCCTTCTTGGGCACTAGTAGCACTGGTACGGCACATGGACTGAGGCTCTCTCGAACATAGCCTTTCTCCAGGAGCTACTTGACTTGCTTCTCAAGCTCCTTGGACTCCTCTGGACTCATCCGGTATGCTGGTCGGTTGGGCAGGGCTGCTCCGGGCACTAGGTCGATCTGGTGTTCTATGCCACGTAAAGGAGGCAAGGCTGCTGGTATCTCCTCTGGGAACACATCCTGGAACTTGTTGAGGAGATTTGCCACTTCATGAGGTAGCTCTACCTGTTCTTTTTCTACATTCAACACTTCTTTGAAAACCATTAGTAGCATTATATCCTTCGAGGCTAAAGCTCTCCGGACATGACTCGGTTGAATAAGAAAACTAGATTTAATGAGCTTCTTTTCCTTACTCATTTGCTGTTGAAGCTCATGTACCTGGGCAGGTGTAAGCGGAGCTAGGCTGACCTTTCTCCTGTCATGCACAAAAGTGTAGAGATTGGTTCGGCCAACATGCCTGGTCTCCTTGTCAAACTGCCAAGGCCTTCCTAACAGAAGATGGCCAGCTTGCATGGGCACCACGTCGCACACGACTTGGTCTTGGTCATGCCCACAATGAATGGCACAGTGACTTGCTCATGGATCTTGAGCTCCACTTTGTCATCGAGCAATCTCAGTCTATATGGTCGAGGATGTCTTGTCTTCTCTAGACCAAGCTTATCAACCATATATGCACTAGCAACGTTAGTGCAAGAACCACCATCTATGATGAGGTTACATACCTTGCCCTCGATGGTGCAATGGCTGTGGAAGATGGTCTCTGAAGGATCCACCATTGCACTGAGGATGCGTCTAGTGACCAGCACTTCCCCCACATCAGGGTACTCAATGTCACCGTATTCTTCTTCTGGTTCATAGTCCTCTTCGTCTTGGGACTCATACTCTCCAGCCTCTGTAATCAGCATGACCCGGTTGTTTGGGCACTCCCTTGAGATGTGTCAACGACCCGTACACTTGAAACAAGTGATGTCATGTGATCTTTGAGGGTTAGAAGACTGACTAGGCTCTCTCTGGTCACTGGTGGGTTCAGGAGGCTTGCTCTTGAACCTTGACTCGATCGCTATGCTCTTGCCTTTGTCTACGGGCTTGGGAATGTTGCTTGGTTCCCAAGGCGTCTTAGGCTTGCTGTGGATGTCTTGGCTCTTACGTTTGATCTGCTTCTCAGCATGGACAGATAGGTGGAACAAGTCTTTGAAGTCGTTGTAGATTTGCCTTTCCACCTTGCGGCTGATTCTCTCTTGGAGTCCATCCAAGAATTGTGCCATCAATGCTTCTTCATCATCATTGAGTTCCAGCTTGTTCCTTAGCTTCTCGAACTCTTCATAGTAGTCCTCTACTGATCTGGTACCCTGCTTAAGAGTACAAAAACGACGTTGCAAGTCCCTGTGAAAGTAAGGTGGAACAAACCTTTGTCGCATGACATCTTTCATGTCGACCCATGAGTCTATGGGCCTCATTCTCTTCCTCCTTCTGTCAGATACCTCATGCTCCCACCAGATGAGGGCATTGTCCATGAGTTGTGCTACTGCCATTGAGACTCTCCTAGGCCTTGGTTGGTTGTAATGATCAAAGATATGATCCATTCTTCTCTCCCAATCAAGGTAAGCCTCGGGGTCTACTTTTCCTGCAAAACTTGGAAGAGTTAGCTTAACATCAGGATGAGTTACCCGGTTGTAGGCGTGTTCATCTCCATCCTCATGATGTCTAGGAGGCATCCTTGGTCTTTGGTGAAGACCATATGGCTCGAAGCCATCATCTTCTGCGTCTAGTTGCCGTGGAGGTCCTCTCGGCCTATGGTGATAGTTATGAGGTGGTGCGTCCTCATCTCCATCTGGTTGGGGCTCCTCCTGTTCGTGCCGTGTCCTAAGGTGCTCAGGACTCTCAGGACGGTCTTGCTCAGCTCTCACGTGCCTTATGGCTTGGAATCTCACAAGCCTCTCCACGCGCTCCAATCTCTCGCCTATGGATGCGAGTTGCGTTTGGAGGGTGGTGAACATGGCCATCATGGCTTCGGTTGCTTCTCTATTTTCTTCTGCCATTGCGTACTACAAAGATAGAAGACAAGTTATGCTGCTCCTAAATTATTAGGAGGGTTTTCTTTTATAAGGGGATTCGAAAAATGCAAAAAGGAAAAAATCTGAGAATTGCAAATTCGAAAATATGAAGATTTGAATAAAAGGAAACTTTCTTGACAACTATTGCTAGCTGTCCAATTCGAATCCTTTAGGTATTTTTCCTATTTTCTTTTTCTTTTCTTTTTAATTTAACTTAAAAATAATGGAAATATGATTCTAATAAAAGGGAAAGTCGAATATAGCAATGCAAGAATGATTCTAGAACCTAGTGATGCACGTAGGATCTAGATGCACTCGGTATGAGTTTATATGTTATTTTTTTTTATTTTCTTGAATGGAACTTAAACTAATGCAATAACAAGAAACAAAACAAGCTAAAGGATAGAAACAACCTGGTTTAGGAGCTTTAAGCTCTGATACCAAAAGATGTAAGATTGAATATCAATCTCACAAGTGGTACGGCCGTGACTCGCAAGACCGAGAATCTCTCTTGGCTTAAGCGGGCAAGGGAACTAAAAGGAGGGGGTTTTGATCGAATCACACGATCAAAGGTGAACCAAGGGAGTTTGAATCTCTCAAACTAACATGGTCGTGGCTTCAATAGAAAGGAAGTGAATCACACACTTTATTTCTAAAGAACAAGAACAAGACTCAAAGACAAGGCTTTGAAGAAAATACTTTGTATTCAAATTTAATTTCAATGGTGGTCCTATTGGTCGAGGGTCCGGCGGTACTGCTTGGGCCGACAGACGTGCCAGATGGCCCAGCTATCTCGGGCAAGCTCCCTTGTCGGCCAGTCTGGTCTCCTGGCTGGACATACGACCTTAGGTCCTCATCAGAGAGGTTTTAGAAAGTATGAATGTTTGATTGTGAAAAATGAGGGAAAATCATCACGTTTTTATATAATTTTTTTGCAACCACGTATATGATCGCAAATCAGTGGCAAAATTTGCGACTGATTTGCGACCACCAAATAATTTGGTGGGAATCGAAAGCTTTCAAACTCCCTCCAAATTAATTCGTGGTCGCAAAATCAGTGGCAAATTTGCCACTGATTTGCGACCACGGTTAATTTATTCGGAAAAAACCATTGTGGTCTCAAACTAGTGGCAAATTTTCCACTAATTTGCGACCACGGTTAATTTATTCAAAAAAAACATGTGGTTGCAAATCAGTGGCAAATTTGCCACTGATTTGCGACCACGTTTAATTTATTCAAAAAAAAATTGTGGTCTCAAATCAGTAGCAAATTTGCCACTGATTTATGACCACGGGTAATTTATTCGGAAAAAAAATACATGGTTGAAAATCAGTGGCAAATTTGCCACTGATTTGCGACCACAATTAATTTATTCGAAAAATAAACTTGTGGTCACAAATCAGTGGCAAATTTGCCACTGATTTGCAACCACGGTTAATTTATTCGAAAAAAACAATTGTGGTCTCAAATCAGTGGCAAATTTGCCACTGGTTTGCGACCATGGTTAATTTATACGAAAAAACATGTGGTTGCAAATCAGTGGCAAATTTGCCACTGATTTGCGACCACAGGTAATTTATTCGAAAAAAAACATATGGTTGCAAATTAGTGGCAAATTTGCCACTGATTTGCGACCACAAGTAATAATTGTGACTAATTTGCCACCACATTCTCAATGTAGTGGCAAAGTGGTGGCAAATCAGTCATGAATAATACTCTAAACCCTAAATTTTTTGATTTTGGTAAATATATTGAATTATATAAGATTGATAACTTGATTATAAGTTGTACAAACTTCAATTACTAAGAAAACAACAACATTTACCAAATTTACCAAATTTACAAATCATTTACCTAAAACACTTAAAACATTTCCTTAACCTTATATCTTTTATATACATTTCAAATGTTCTCTAAAATTTAAATGAATACAAGTATGATTTTTTTATATGTGGTCACTTATAATGGATAGTACTTACCTAAAAATGCAAATAAAAGTTGTAAATGTGGAAAATACTTAGAGAAAATGTGAATTTACTCTATGTGATTGCAAATCAGTCGCTATTTTGCGACTGATTTGTGAGTGCAGTTCAAATTTCGATCTTGTGGTTGCAAATTAGTGGCAAATTTGCCACTGATTTGCGACCACAAATAATAATTGTGACTAATTTCCCACCACAATCTCAATGCAGTGGCAAAGTGGTGGCAAATCAGTCACAAATAATACCCTAAACACTAAATTTTATGATTTTGGTAAATAAATTAAATTATATAAGATTGATAACTTGATTATAAGTTGTACAAATTTCAATTAATAAAAAACAACAACATTTACCAAATTTTCCAAATTTACAAATCATTTACCTAAAACACTTAACACATTTCCTTAACCTTATATCTCATACATTTCAATTGTTCTCTAAAATTTAAATGAATACAAATATGATTTTGTATATATGTGGTCACTTATAATGGTTAGTACTTACATAAAAATGCAAATAGAAGTTGTAAATGTCAAAAATACTTAGGAAAAATGTGAATTTACCCTATGTGGTCGCAAATCAGTCGCTATTTTGCGGCTGATTTGTGACTACAGTTCAAATTTTGATCTTGTGGTCGCAAATCAGTGGCAAATTCGCCACTGATTTGCAACTGCAAACACCAGTCGCAAAAGAGTCGCAATTGAGTCTCTTAATGGTTGCGTATTGCAACCAATATGCGACTACAGGTTTTAGTCACACTTTTGCGACCGCTTTGCGACTACATCTCCGTAGTCGCAAATTGGTCGCAAAATCGTGTCAAATGTGGTCGCAAATTTTGCGAGTACGTATGTGGTCGCAAATTTTGCGAGTACGTATGTGGTCGCAAAATGCAGTGGCATTTTGGCAGTTTTCTTGTAGTGTAGGGTGATAGTTATGAGGCGGTGCGTCCTCATCTCCATCTGGCTAGGGTTCCTCCTGTTCGTGCCGTGTCCTAAGGTGCTCAAGACCCTCAGCACGGTCTTGCTCAGCCCTCACGTGCCTTATGGCATGGAATCTCACAGGCCTCTCCACGCGCTCCAACCTCTCGCCGATTGATGCGAGTTACGTTTGGAGGGTGGTGAACATGGCCATCATGGCCTCGGCTGCATCTCTATTTTCTTCTGCCATTGTGTACTACAAAGAAAAGATCAAGTTACTCTGCTCCTAGAATCGATTAGGAGGGTTTATTATATAGGGGAATTTGAAAAAATGCAAAAAGGAAAAACTGGGAAATGGAAAATTCGAAAAATTGGAAGATTTGAAAAAATGGAAACTTTCTAACAACTAGTGCTAGCTGTCTTGCTCGAATTCTTTTGGTATTTTTCCTATTTTCTTTTTCTTTTCTTTTTAATTTAACTTAAAATAATGGAAATATGATTTAAGCAAAAAAAAAACGTAAATTTCAATGCAAGAGTGAAACTAAGCTCTAGTGATACACGTTGAAGCTAGATGCACTCGGTTTAGAGTTTGATGTTATTTTTTTTTATTTTTCTTGAATGCAACTTAAACTAATGCAAGAACTAATAACAAAACCAGTTAAAGGATAGAAACAACCTTGTTTAGGAGCTTTAAGCTCTGATACCAAAATGATACAAGCCTCGATTCAAGGCTTGGATGCGCGTGGGCTGTTTGGAAATGTTTAGGTGAGAAACTCGATCTTAAGCTTTTGGATAGGGGTTTTCTGGTTGGTATTGGATGGAAGGGTGAAGTGAACCACACGAGGGGTGATGAACCTCGTGATAAATCACAAACTTAGAGCTAGGAGAGCTGGTCTCGACTAGGTTCTAAGCGCACAAGTCTCTTAGAGAGAAAAACTTGTAGAAGAAAATTCGCTCTTTATTAGTTATCAAAAAGGTTGTTGAACTACAATGCTGGATGGAGCCTTAATAATATGCTCGACAGCTTGACCTTCTAGGGTCGACTCAAAAAAAGAAATGGAAAATTTACAAAAGTGCACAAATGGAAAACTTACAAAAGTGCATAACCGAAAAAGTACCTATTCCTAAAATATCTTTGACTCAAAAATGTAAATGATCTAAATCCTACCCTGTAAAACAGAAAGAGGCAAATAATTAATTTGAAAACTTACCTTTCTTACCTCACGGCTAAGAAATCGAAGGTGGCCGTCCTTATGGCATGCACGCACCTTGCTCCTAGTTTTCGACTTGTAGTAGGGTTAGGAATCTTTGGGCCCTGACCTCTCTTGCCACTAAAGCCCAAGTCTCTGAAGTCCCTTGCATTTTTGAGAAGCCTTTGGACTCCTCTTTTCACTTCTGGCCCAATGTCCTTTGTTGATCACCCTCTAGGAGCTTGTCGACCCATAAGCTGAATTTGTGGTAGAGTGGCCTTGATATGCTCCTTGTCATTGCTCCTGGTGGCACTACTGGTGTAAAGACTTCCTCTAGATGCCTGTCCTGAAGCTGGTAGCTTATCTGGTCTGAGTCTCCTAGTGTAGGTGTTGAAATGCCCGTTCTCTCGGCTGGATCAGTTGTACCGGCTGGACTGTGTGAGATACTGGCCGAAATGTCTTCTGCTCTGGCCAAGTTGATTCCGGAGCCGGCGTCGTTACTAATTGGACCAGCAGTGTCATCCACGTTGCCTCTAGTTGGGCCGGAGGTTTGGGCCTCTTCACCGACAATGTTGATCGGTCCTGCCTGGTTGGTCGAAGATCCAGCGGTACCGCTTGGGCCGGCATACTTGCCAAATGGCCCGGCTGTCTCAGGTAAGCTCCCTGGTCGGCCAGTCTGGTCTTCTGGCCGGCCATTCGATCTGATGTTCCCATCACTTAGGATCGGTTTAAGGGACGACGGAAAAAGGATAATTCTCTGAATTTTTCTTAAGGCAATATTCGGAAAGTGTTAGACTGAGTGAACTAGGGATCGTGAACTTGGGATCGGGAGGCCGACACTGACGGTACGCGATTAAGGGCTAAATGTGGTCGAGGTTAGTAATCCCTTACCCTTTTCTTTCTTGGATTCCTCTTTGTTGGTGGTTCGGTGATCAAGAGAATCCAAGGGCCCTAGTTGGGTAAACTTGGCCGAGTGGTCGGGAATTGGGTGATACCTTCCTGGTCAGATAATTGGCCTGGTCTGCCCTAGACTGGATCGTGTCTTTCAGGGCGAATATCGGTTGGCCAAAGGATTGGGTGATTCCTACCATGGCCGGTTGGTCGATCAGTTCTGCCCAAGGCCGAACTGAGTGTGTCTTGGTCGAATTTTAACTTAAACTTAGAGAATTGACGGGTTTCGCATGAATTGCATTCATTCATGCATATTATAAAGCCTTAACGAGTAATACTGGTTAAGTCCATGTTAATTATGCTCCTTTGGTCTTTTTCAGGAAAAGATGGTGATCGTGGTAAGGATTTGGGTTCAGCACAAGGCTGGTGGCCGGAGTATATGTGATGAGGAGATCAGGTTGTACATCCAGCCAGGAGACAAGACTGGCCGACCAGGAAGCTTGCCCGAGACAGCCGGGCCATCTGGCATGCCTGCCGGTCCAAGCAGTACCGCCGGACCCTCGACCAATAGGACCAGACCAACCAGCATTGCCGGCGGAGAGGCCCAAGCTTCCGGCACACTTGGTGGTGACGTGGATGACACCGCCAGTCCCCTTGGTGATGCCACCAACTCCGGGATCAACTTGGCCTGTCCTGAAGGCATTCCAGCCAGTACCTCGCACAGTCCAGCCGGTACAGCCGATCCAGCCAAGTGCACGAGCATTTCAACTTCTACACAAGGAAACTCGGACCAGATAAGCTACCAGCTTCAGAAAATGCATCTAGAGGAAGTATCCACACCAGTAGTGCCAGCAGGAGCAATGACAAGGAGTAGATCATGAGCACTCTTCCACAAGTTCAGCTTATGGGTGGACAAGCTCCTAGAGGAAGATCGACTAAGGACAATGGGCCAGAAGTGCAAAGAAGAGTCCAAAGGCTTCTCAACAACACAAGGGACATCAGAGACTTGGGCTTTAGTGGCAAGAGAGGTCAGGGCCCAAAGATTTCTAACCCTACTCCAAGTCGAAGACTAGGTTCAAGGCGCGTGCATGCCACAAGGACGGCCACCTTCCATTTCTTGGCCGTGAGGTAAGTAAGATAAGTTTTCAATAAGAATATTTGCCTCTTTCTGTTTTGCAGGGTAGGATCTAGAATAATTATTTTTATTGAGTCAAAGACATTTTAGGAATAGGTCCTTTTTCGATTATACACTTTTGTATCTTTTCCTTTTGTGCACTTTTGTAAGTTTTCCTTTTCTTATTTGAGTCGACCCTAGAAGGTCAAGCTGTCGAGCATATTAATAAGGCTCCTTCCAGCATTGTAGTTCGACAACCTTTTTGATAATTAATAAATATCGAATTTTCTTTCAGCAAGTTATTCTCTCAAGAGACTTGTGCGCTTAGAACCTAGTTGAGACCAGCCCTCCTAGCTCTAAGTTTGTGATTTATCACGAAGTTCATCACCCCTCGTGTGGTTCACTTCACCCTTCCATCTTTTACCAACCAGAAAACCCCCATCCATAAGCCTAGGGTTGAGTTTCTCACGTAATCTTCTCCAAACAGCCCACGCGCATCCAAGCCTTGGATCGAGGCTTGTATCATTTTTGGTGACAGAGCTTAAAGCTCCTAAACTAGGTTGTTTCTATCCTTTAGCTTGTCTTGTTTCTTGTTCATGCATTAGTTTAAGTTTCATTCCAGAAAATCAAAAAAATAACATCTAAGTTCATACCGAGTGCATCTAGTTCCTACGTGCATCACTAGGTTCTAGAATCATTCTTGCATTGCTATATTCGACTTTCCTTTTTGTTAGAATCATATTTCTATTATTTTTAAGTTAAATTAAAAGAATAGAAAAAGAAAAGAAAAGAAAATAGGAAAAATACCAAAAGATTTCGAATTGGACAGCTAGCAATAGTTGTCAAGAAAATTTCCTTTTATTCAAATCTCCATATTTTCGAATTTTTCATTCCTTAGAACTTTCCTTTTTGCATTTTTTTGAATCCCTTATGAAAAGAAAACCCTCCTAATAATTTAGTAGTATCATAACTTATCTTCGTTCTTTGTAGCACACAATGGCAGAAGAAAATAGAGAAGCAACCGAAGCCATGATGGCCATGTTCACCACCCTCCAAACGCAACTCGCATCCATAGGCGAGAGATTGGAGCGCGTGGAGAGGCCTGTGAGATTCCAGGCAATAAGGCACGTGAGAGCTGAGCAAGACCGTGCTGAGTGTCCTGAGCACCTTAGGACACAGCACGAACAGGAGGAGCCCCAGCCAGATGGAGATGAGGACACACAACCTCATAACTATCACCATAGGCCGAGAGGACCTCCACGGCAACCAGAGGCAGAAGATGATGGCTTCGAGCCATATGGTCTTAACCAGAGACCAAGGATGCCTCCTAGACATCATGAGGATGGAGATGAACACACCTACAACCGGGTAACTCATCCTGATGTTAAGCTAACTCCTCCAAGTTTTACAGGAAAAGTAGCCCCCGAGACTTACCAAGATTGGGAGAGAAGAATGGATCATATCTTTGATCATTACAACCAACCAGGGCCTAGGAGAGTCTCAATGGCAGTAGCACAATTCACGGACAATGCCCTCATCTGGTGGGATCATGAGGTATCTGACAGAAGGAGGAAAATAATGAGGCCCATAGACTCATGGGTCGACATGAAGGATGTCATGCGACAAAGGTTTGTTCCACCTTCCTTTCATAGGGACTTGCAACGTCGTTTTTGTACTCTTAAGCAGGGTACCAGATCAGTAGAGGAGTACTATGAAGATTTCGAGAAGCTAAGGAACAGATTGGAGCTCAATGATGATGAAGAAGCATTGATGGCATAATTCTTGGATGGACTCCAAGAAAGAATCAGCCGCAAGGTGGAAAGGCAAATCTACAATGACTTCAAAGACTTATTCCACCTATCTGTCCAGGCTGAGCAGCACATCAAACATAAGAGCCAAGACATCCGCAGCAAGCCTAAGACACCTTGGGCACCAAGCAACATGCCCAACCCCGTAGACAAAGGCAAGAGCATAGAGATCGAGTCAAGGTTCAAGAGCAAGCCTCCTGAACCCTCCCGTGACCAGAGAGAGCCTAGTAAATCTTCTAACCCTCAAAGATCACGTGACATCACTTGTTTCAAGTGTAGGGGTCGTGGACACATCTCAAGGGAGTGCCCAAACAACCGGGTCATGCTGATTACGGAGGCTGGAGAATATGAGTCCCAAGATGAAGAGGACTATGAACAAGAAGAAGAATATGGTGACATTGAGTACCCTGATGTGGGGGAAGTGCTGGTCACTAGACGCATCCTCAGTGCAATGGTGGATCCTTCAGAGACCATCCAAAGGGAGAACATCTTCCACAGCCGTTGCACCGTCAAGGGAAAGGTATGTAACCTCATCATAGATGGTGGTTCTTGCACTAACGTTGCTAGTGCATATATGGTTGATAAGCTTGGTCTAGAGAAGACAAGACATCCTCGACCATATAGACTGAGATTGCTCGATGACAAAGTGGAGCTCAAGATCCATGAGCAAGTCACTGTGCCATTCAGTGTGGGCATGACCAAGACCAAGTCGTGTGCGACGTGGTGCCCATGCAAGCTGGCCATCTTCTGTTAGGAAGGCCTTGGCAGTTTGACAAGGAGACCAGGCATGTTGGCCGAACCAATCTCTACACTTTTGTGCATGACAGGAGAAAGGTCAGCCTAGCTCCGCTTACACCTGCCCAGGTACATGAGCTTCAACAGCAAATGAGTAAGGAAAAGAAGCTCATTAAATCTAGTTTTCTTATTCAACCGAGTCATGTCCGGAGAGCTTTAGCCTCGAAGGATATAATGCTACTAATGGTTTTCAAAGAAGTGTTGAATGTAGAAAAAGAACAGGTAGAGCTACCTCATGAAGTGGCAAATCTCCTCAACAAGTTCCAGGATGTGTTCCCAGAGGAGATACCAGCAGCCTTGCCTCCTTTACGTGGCATAGAACACCAGATCGACCTAGTGCCCGGAGCAGCCCTGCCCAACCGACCAGCATACCGGATGAGTCCAGAGGAGTCCAAGGAGCTTGAGAAGCAAGTCAAGTAGCTCCTGGAGAAAGGCTATGTTCGAGAGAGCCTCAGTCCATGTGCCGTACCAGTGCTACTAGTGCCCAAGAAGGATGGGACTTCGCGCATGTGCGTGGACTGCCGAGCAATCAACAACATCACAGTCAAGTACCGGCATCCAATACCACGGATGGATGACATGGTAGATGAGCTGAGTGGAGCCACGGTCGTCTCTAAGATAGACCTCAAGAGTGGATACCACCAGGTCAGGATGAAAGAAGGTGATGAATGGAAGACTGCTTTCAAGACAAAGCAAGGGCTCTACGAGTGGACAGTCATGCCATTTGGCTTGACTAATGCCCCAAGCACCTTCATGCGCCTTATGAACCAAGTTCTTAGGGCGTACATCAGTAAGTTTGTAGTAATTTACTTTGATGACATCTTGGTTTATAGTAAGTGCCTACGGGAACACCTCACACATCTTGAGATGGTACTTAAAACCCTTCGACAAGAAGAGCTTTATGCCAATCTCAAGAAGTGCATCTTTCGTACTGAGAAACTTGTCTTTTTAGGTTTTGTTGTAAGTGCACAGGGCCTACAGGTTGATGAAGAGAAGATTCGAGCCATACAAGAGTGGCCAACACCAAGCAACATCAGCCAAGTGAGGAGCTTCCACGGACTGGCCAGCTTCTATATAAGATTCGTGCCCAACTTCAGCAGTATTGCCTCACCATTGATGGCAGTAGTGAAGAAGAACGTGGGATTCAGCTGGGGAGAAGCTCAGGAGAAGGCATTCCAGGCCTTGAAGGACAGCCTTACACATGCACCAGTGCTAGTCCTGCCCGACTTCAACAAGACGTTTGAAGTGGAGTGTGATGCCTCTGGAATAGGCATAGGAGCAGTGCTAACCCAAGGAGGGAGACCAGTGGCATACTTCAGTGAGAAGCTAGGTGGTGCCTCACTGAACTACCCCACTTATGACAAGGAGCTTTATGCCCTTGTCCGAGCATTGGAGACTTGGCAGCATTACTTGCTGTCCAAGGAGTTTGTGATCCACACTGATCATGAGACTTTCAAACACCTCAGAGGGCAAACCAATCTCAAGAGGAGACATGCCAGGTGGATGGAGTTCATAGAGACCTTCCCGTACGTCATCAAGTACAAGAAGGGCAAAGACAATGTGGTAGCCAATGCACTATCAAGGAAGTTTGCCTTGATATCAACCATGGAGGTAAAGGTCCTAGGACTCGAGCACATCAAGGACCTATACAAGGATGATCCTGACTTGCTGAGAGCTACAAGGAGTGTGGCACAGGGAGTCATGGCAAGTTTTACATCCATGAGGGATTCTTGTTCCGAGAAAGAAGGCTGTGCATACCATAAGGATCATTGAGGGAGCTTATCATCCGAGAAGCTCATGGAGGAGGACTCATGGGCCACTTTGGTGTCGACAAGACTCTAGCAGTGGTCAAGGAGCACTTCTACTGGCCACACATCAAGAGGACAGTAGAAGCTCATTGTGCAAGATGCATCACTTGCAAGAAGGCAAAGTCCCGAGTGCAACCCCACGGGTTGTATCTCCCACTTCCCATGCCTACACATCCATGGGTGGACATTTCAATGGACTTTGTTCTAGGTCTGCCCAAGATCAACCACAAAGATGCAATCTTTGTAGTGGTGGACAGATTCTCCAAGATGGCATACTTCATTCCGTGTGCCAATGTCAATGATGCCACGCAAACAGCTGAGCTGTTCTTCAAGGAGATATTACGGCTTCATGGAGTGCCAAGGACCATCGTATGAGACAGGGACACCAAGTTCCTAAGCCATTTCTGGAGTACCCTTTGGAGGAAGCTAGGCACGAAGCTACTCTTCTCTACCACCTGCCATCCTCAAACCGATGGCCAAACTGAAGTTGTCAACAGGACACTATCAACTCTTCTCAGGACTACACTAGGGAAGAACCTCAAGACTTGGGTGGAGTGCCTGCCATTCATAGAGTTTGCTTACAACCGAGCCGTTCACTCAGCAACCAAGAAGATACCATTTGAAGTAGTATACGGCTTCAACCTTCTCACCCCATTGGAGCAAACGCCACTGCCACCAGCAGAGATGACCAACCTCAACGGAGCATCCAAGGAGGAGTTCATAAAGAAATTACACCAAAAAGGTAGCAGAAAACTTGGAGAAGAGGACTGGGCAGTACGTTACTCATGCCAACAAGGGAAAAAAGGAGGTGATCTTTCCACCAGGCGATTGGGTGTGGCTACACCTACGGCAGGAGAGGTTCCCAAACCTAAGAAGTTCCCAGCTAGCACCAAGAGGAGATGGACCATTAAGAGTGCTTGAGAGGATCAACAACAACGCCTACCGGATCGAGCTCCCAGGTGAGTTTAATGTGTCCAACACGTTCAACGTAACTGACTTAGCCCCTTTCCATGCAGATGAACAAGTTTTGAGGACAAAACCTACTGAAGAGGGAGGGGAGGATGAGGACATCAGGTCGTACATCCAGCCAGGAGACCAGACTGGCCGACCAGGAAGCTTGCCCGAGACAGCCGGGCCATCTGGCATGCCTACCGGTCCAAGCAGTACTGCCGGACCCTCGACCAATAGGACCAGACCAACCAGCATTGCCGGCGGAGAGGCCCAAGCTTCTGGCACACTTGGTGGCGATGTGGATGACACCGCCGGTCCCCTTGGTGATGCCATCAACTCTGGGATCAACTTGGCCGGTCCTGAAGGCATTCCGGCCAGTACCTCACACAGTCCAGCCGGTACAGCAAATCCAGCCGAGTGCACGAGCATTTCAACTTCTACACAAGGAAACTCGGACCAGAT
Source organism: Pugionium cornutum (assembly GCA_018901935.1). Classification (NCBI taxonomy): domain Eukaryota; kingdom Viridiplantae; phylum Streptophyta; class Magnoliopsida; order Brassicales; family Brassicaceae; genus Pugionium; species Pugionium cornutum. The sequence continues at coordinate 38,477,745 of CM032162.1, read as the reverse complement.
AAGCTACCAGCTTCAGGACATGCATCTAGAGGAAGTATCCACACCAGTAGTGCCACCAGGAGCAATGACAAGGAGTAGATCAAGAGCACTCTTCCACAAGTTCAGCTTATGGGTGGACAAGCTCCTAGAGGAAGATCGACTAAGGACAATGAGCCAGAAGTGCAAAGAAGAGTCCAAAGGCTTCTCAACAACACAAGGGACATCAGAGACTTGGGCTTTAGTGGCAAGAGAGGTCAGGGCCCAAAGATTCCTAACCCTACTCCAAGTCAAAGACTAGGATCAAGGCGCGTGCATGCCACAAGGATGGCCACCTTCCATTTCTTGGCCGTGAGGTAAGTAAGGTAAGTTTTCAATAAGAATATTTGGCTCTTTCTGTTTTGCAGGGTAGGATCTAGAATATTTACTTTTATTGAGTCAAAGACATTTTAGGAATATGTCCTTTTTCGATTATACACTTTTGTATCTTTTCCTTTTGTGCACTTTTGTAAGTTTTCCTTTTCTTATTTGAGTCGACCCTAGAAGGTCAAGCTGTCGAGCATATTAATAAGGCTCCTTCCAGCATTGTAGTTCGACAACCTTTTTGATAATTAATAAAGATCAAATTTTCTTTCAGCAAGTTATTCTCTCAAGAGACTTGTGCGCTTAGAACCTAGTTGAGACCAGCCCTCCTAGCTCTAAGTTTGTGATTTATCACGAGGTTCATCACCTCTCGTGTGGTTCACTTCACCCTTCCATCTTTTACCAACCAGAAAACCCCCATCCAGAAGCCTAAGGTTGAGTTTCTCACCTAATCTTCTCCAAACAGTCCACACGCATCCAAGCCTTGAATCGAGGCTTTTATCAATATGGGTAGTGTATTGGTCCGGATAGTTAAGATTGTTTGAATGTGTAAGCCTTCGGGAAAACTCTCATGTTGTAACGAATCCTATTCTTATAGTTCAATAAAAATCCAGATCTATTATATTATGATTCTGATAACAACTCTAAAAATTCATGAATGTTATAATAACTCGAATTTAGACTTAGCATAAATAAAGGACTCTAAAACATGGACCTTAGACTCGAAATTCCTTAGTTAATCCGAAAGGGAACAACCTCTTCGGACTGATAATACGGGAAGGGGTGTTTGAGGCCCACTCATGGTAAAGGCTGCCAAAGTCCATATATTTTGCTTATTAGCCATTGAGATGCTAAAATTCCATGAATTTTGCGTCCTGGGTGGTAATGAGGGCATAGAACCAACTTAAGGCGTCGGCTATCTTTTCCCTTTCTGTACTTGATGACATAGGAAAATATATCTATGTACCCTGGCCACCTTGCATGCCTACTTTTGAGTGTTGTTTGACCTTGGGATGAATCAAGATTTCATGGTTTTTGTGTATGACGAATTCTCTGGCCAAAAATTAGTGTTTCCAAATTTGGAGTGTCCTTACAACGGCGTAGCTCCTTGTCATAGGTAGATACCTAGAGGATGATGTCGACTATCGGCCATAAGGACGAGACACTAGGCCGATAGCACCCCCATGGCATCATGAAGAGGATGAGGACTTCATGACCAACGGGCCACAACACAGTGATGTCAAACCAACACCTCCTAGTTTTACAAGAAAAGTATACCCTAGAGCCTATCTTGATTGGAGCGTAGGATGGATCATATCTTTGATTACTGCAACCAACCAGGACCAAAGAGAATCTCCATGGTCGTGGCTCAGCTCACGGACAACACCTTGATATAATGTGACCAAGATGTCCCTGATCGTAGGAGGAAGAGGGTAAGGCCCAATTCATGGGTCAATATGAGGGACCTAATGCGATAAAGGTTTGTACCATCTTATTTGCATAGAGACTTAAAACATTGTTTTAAAACTCTTAAACAGGAAATAAAGTCGGTAGAAGAGTACTATGAGGAGTTCAAAATCTAAGAACTGGCTCAAACTCAATGAAGATGAGGAGGCACTAAGGCCCAATTTCTGGATTGTTTCCAAGAAAGAGTCAGGTGTAAGGTGGAGAGGCAAATCTACAATGATTGCAAGGATCTCTTTCACCTATATGTTCGGGCTGAGCAGAACATATACCGTAAGAACAATGACATACACAACTTGCCTAAATCACCTTGGGCACCAAACAATGGCGACGGAAAGGCCATAGACAAGGGCAAAGGGATTGAGATAGAATCCTGGATCAAAAGCAATGTGACTGAACCAGCTTGAGGTACCCTCAAGCCGAGGAAGGTAAGTCTTTCAACCCCCAACGTTCTCGAGACATTATATGCTTAAGTGTAGGGAACGCGGCTACATCCCAAGGGTGTGTCCAAATCAAGAGGTCATGTTAATCACAAAGGCTGTAGAGTACGAATCTCAAGATGAGAATGAGGCTAAACCAGAAGAGAATATGGAGACATAGAGTACCCTAACGTAGGATAAGTATTGGTGACACGATGCATAGTAAGTGGTATGGTCGATCCCGCCAAGACCATTAAAGGTGAAAACATATTCCAGAGATGGTGCAGACCTAAAGGCAAGGTATGTAATATCATTATTAATGGTGGATCTTCCACTAACGTGGCAAGCGCCTATATGGTCGAAAAGCTAGGTCTTGAGAGGACTAATCACCCTCCGCCGTACTGGCTAAGATGGCTCGATGACAAGGTTGACCTAATGATCCATGAACGTGTGGTGGTACCATTTAGTGTGGGCTTTTACCAAGATCAGGTCATGTGTGATGTAGTACCGATGGAAGCTGGGCACCTCCTATTAGGAAGGCCATGGCAATTTGATCGGGAAACCAAAAATGATGGTCGGACCATCTTGTACACTTTTGTACATAACCAAAGAAAGGTTAGTCTTGCTCCCTTACTCCTGCCCAAGTTCAGGGATTTCAGCTTCAAACAAGTGACGAAAACAACCTTACCATATCTAACTTTCTAGTCCAACCAAGCCATGTCTACGAGCTTTGTCCCATAAGGACTTAATGATACTAGTGATCTTTGAAGAAGTTTTGAGTGAAGGAAATGATGATATAGAGGTACCCCAAGAAGTGTCCGACCTTCTTAGCTAGTTCAAGGATGTCTTCCAGAAGACATACTAGCCGGCATAGCTCCATTGTGCGGTATTAAACACCAGATCGATCTCGTGCCCAGGGCTGCCTTACCCCACTGGCCTACCTATAGCATAAGTTCAGAGTATTCTATGGATTTTTACAAGCAAGTGAAGGAGCTCCTGCACAAAAGATATGTACGGGAGAGCTTTAGTCCATGCGCCATACCAGTAATTCTACTACCAAAGAAGGATAGAATATGGTGAATGTGCATAGGCTGCCAGGCTATAACATCACTGATAAGAACCGGCACCCCATACCACAATTGGAAGATATACTAGATGAGCTAAATGGAGCCATTGTCTTTTCAAAGATCAACCTCAATCAAGTGCGAATGAAAGAAATAGATAAGTGGAAAACCATCTTCAAAACCAAACAAGGGGTATACGAGTGGAAAGTCATGCCTTTCGGATTGACCAACGCCCGTATCACCTTCAAGCGCCTTATGAACCAAGTTATAAGGTCATACATCATTAAGTTTTTCGTAGTCAACCTTGATGATATACTAGTTTACACAAAATGTTTAAATGATCATGTATCACATCTTGAGATAGTGCTAAATACACTTCAGCAATAAGAGCTTTACCCCAATATCAAGAAGTGCATATTTTGTACTGATAAGTTGGTTTTCATAGGTTTTGTTGTAAGTTCACAAGGCATACAGGTTGATAAGGAGAAGATTCGAGTGCCAACACTCAGAAACATCTGCCAAGTAAAGAGCTCCCATAGATTTACCAGCTTCTACCGGCGGTTTGTGCCAAAATTCAGCAGCAAAGCTTCTCCTTTGGCGGCAGTTTTGAAAAAGAATGTGAGATTTAGTTGGAGAGACGGCCAAAAAAAGTTGTTTCAAGTTTTAAAGGACATACTCATTCACTAGTGTTAGTTTTTCTCAATTTCAACAAAATCTTTTAAAGTGGAGTGTGATGTTTCAGAAATTGTCATAGGCGCAGTACTAACCCAAAGAAACTGGCATGTGGCATATTTCACTAAGAAATTAGGTGGTTCCTCACGTAAGGATTTCTATGCCTTGGTAATGACAAGGAAGTTATATCAAAGATGCATGTTAAAAATTATATACTGGAAATGAAATGGTAATTAGTATTAGTATATCACATTAGTGGATCATTCAAGTTATAATTACTGGTATTGAAATAAAAATTTATTAAATGTAACGTGAATTCCTAACTCATATTATTAAAATCCAAATAGAATTGTTATTGATCATAGAGTAAAATTCAAATCGACGAAGAAAATCTATATATCAACATGGATGATTAGGTTATTTACTACAAAATCGAAAATGAAATGAGAGCTTAGTATTACAATAGTGATGAGCTAACACACTTATATCCAATTAGTTTTGACTTTTAACTGATTTCAATGACTTTAACACACTTATTAGGTTTGAAAAACTAAATAAATGTTGCAAAAAAAAACCTTAATAATAAATGCTTTCGAGTCTGACTTATATCCATGACCGGTTATTAGTAGCTACACTGATTTTTTTTTTATAAAAATCCTTTATATCTTAACGCCCACGTTAGCCTTTTATATGATGTGAAAACATATATTTACAGAGATTTGAGTCACTAATTAATATACATATATGATAGCCAGGCTTGCCTTATATCGACTGACTTGAAATTTGAAGAATGGTGTTTGGCTGTTTGAACATGGAAAAACGTTAATATAAGAGCTATTAGTTTTATAAAAAATAAGCATATTTTTTTAAAATCACATTACGGTGAATAATATATTGGATTAGGATTGCGCTTATGACAAGACACAGAGTTCAAATCCATATCCACCTTGTTTTAATATATTGGATTTTGGACAATTGGCAACACTATTTATTGTACAAAGAATTTGTGATTCATACCAATCACGAGATCTCAAACCACCAACAAGGACAATCTACCTTCGAAAGGAGTCATGCCAATAGATGGAATACATCGATACCTTCTCATTTGTTATAAATTATAAAAAAAGGCAAAGATAATATTGTGGCCGATGCACTATCAAGAAGATATGTGATAACCATGGTTTTTTGCATTGTTTCACCATGTATTTCACATATTTTTTTTGTCTTCATTACATTTAAAATTACATTCTATAATTTATCGCATGCATTGTTTTTATTTTGCATACCTTCTCGATGTTTTCAGTTATAACAAGAAGTTAAACGGGATCAAGTGACGGAGAAATGGCCGAAGACCCTCCTAGAGGGCACTAGATTGGCCATCCGGCTGATCTTGGAAGGCCGAGCCACACACCCATCACCTGCACATGCTTGATCGTCGTGACCTGCTGAGCTAGCCCATCTGCTCTTAGCCATATGATCGGCCATCAGGCCAATCGTACCTGTCCATTCTGGCAATACATACGAGCAAGCTCATGGCCCATCATGAGATTGGATATCAGGTCGATCTTGGACCTAGAATGCTAAGGCTTCCGAGCATATTAAGAAGACTCCTTCATCATTGTAGTTCCACAACGTTTTCCTCATATCAATATCTAATCGAATTTTCTTTCAAAAAGTCTTTGCGCCCAAAGTTCTCTTAATATCTCTAAATATAGTCGAGACACAGACTCCTAAAGTTAGATATGTGATTTATCATGGGGCCTCCCACATCTCGCGTGGTTCACTTTATCCCACCACCCCAAACACTCACAAAAACTATCTTAAGAATCTTCAGAACGAGTTTCTCACCCAAGCTCCTTGCACCCAGTCTGAGGGCAAGACGGCCACTATCCCAAACTTTTATCATTTTTCGTATCAGAGCCCAATCTCATAGAAATTAGGTTGTCTCTATCTTTTCTTAGTTTTTTTGAAAAAAAATTTTGCATTACTGTAGTCATTCACATTATAAACAATTATAAACAAAACCGATTGGCACCTTGTTTCACCAATGCACATCGTTAGGTCTTACAGTCCAAAAAAGAAAATTTAGTTCAATTACATCTTAGTTGTCTTTTCAGTTTTTTTTTCTAAGTTGTATTTCCATTACCATTAATTTTTAAAAAATATATAAAATGAAAACAACCAAAAAGCCTAAAGAAAATCGACTAAAACATTAGGAGAATTTCCTTTTTATCACTTTTCTTTTTCTCATTATTTCCTTTTTTTCCTTATTGCCTTTTTTCTTATTTTACCTTTTGTTACAAAATTTCCCTATTATAAAAGCTAACTCCTGTAATAAATCTTGTATCAATTCACCCTTTCATACTTTCACACACAATGGTAGAGAATAGAACTCAAGACGCAACCGAAGTCCTGATTGCTATGTTCAACACACTACAAACTGAAGCGTACTACTTCCCTAGGCCACGGCCAGAATAGGAAGGTCCCACCTAGATGAAGAAGAAGGCGACCGGCCTCATGGCTTCAACCCTAGGCCGAGAGGACTCCCATGACAACCAAAGGAGGAAGATGATGGTTACCAGTCATACGGCCACAACCCAAGGCAAATAATACCTCCAAAGCATCAAGAAGATGGAGAGGACTACACGTACAACCAGGTATCTCATCAAGATGTTAAACTAACTCCTCCACGTTTTGCAGGAAAAGTATACCCGAGGTCTATCTAGATTGGGAGTGAAAGATGAATCATATCTTTTATCATTAAAACCAGCCAGAGCCTAGGAGGATGTCCATGGCTGTATCTCAGCTCACAGACAATGCTCACATTTGGTGGGATCGTGAGGTCTCTGACCGAAGAAAGAAGAGACTAAGGCCCGTAAACTCATGGGTCGACATGAAAGATCTCATAAGGGAAAGGTTTATCCATCCTTACTTTCATAGAGATTTTTAATGGCGTTTTTGAATTCTTATGGAGGGCACAAGGTCAGTAGAAGAGTACTACGAAGGATTCGAGAGACTAAGAAATAAGCTGGAGCTAATGATGATAAGTAGGCATTGATGGCTGAATTCTTGGATGGCTTGCGATAGAGGATCATCCGGAAGGTAGAAAGGAAAATCTACATCGACTTCAAGGACCTTTTTCACCTTTCTGTCCTAGCTGAACAGCACATCAAATGCAAAGGCCAGGACCTACGCAACAGGCGTAAGACACCTTGGGCGCCAAAACATAGCAGCAGCAAGACAATGGACAAAGGCTTGGACCTTGAGATCGAGTCAAGATTCAAGAGCAAGGCCCAAGAATCAACTCATGACCAACAAGCCGAGCCAAGTAAGTCTTCCAACCCTAGAAGCTCACGTGACCTAACTTGTTTCAAGTGTAGGGGGCGGAACCACATTTCAAGGGAGTGCCGAAACAACCGAGTCATGTTTATAATGGAGGTTAGAGAGTACGAGTCTCAGGATGAAAAAGAGATGGTGCCAGAAGGAGAGTATGGTGAGATAGAGTATACAGACATGGGAGAAGTGTTAGTTACACGACGCATCTTAAGTGTATTGGTCAACCCAACCAAGACCATTCAAAGAGAAAACATCTTCCACAGCCGATACACCATCAAAGGAAAGGTATTTAACCTCATAATAGATGGTGGCTCTTGCACTAATGTGGGTGGTGCATACATGGTTGATAATCTAGGTGTTGAGAAGACTAAGCACCCATACAGGCTAAGATGGCTGGATAACAATGTTGAGCTCAAAATCCATGAGCGTGTGATGGTATCATTTTGTCTGGGCCGTTACGAAGATCAAGTCATCTGTGATGCGGTACCGATGCAAGCCGGCCACTTTCTATTAGGAAAGTGATGGCAGTTTGATCGAGAAACAAAGCATGATAGCAGGACCAACTTGTACACGTTTGTACATGACAAAAGGAAGGTCAGCCTGGCCCCTCTTACTCTTGCCAAGTACATCAACTCCAATTTCAAATGAGTACGGAGAAGAGCTTGATTAAATAAAACTTTCTTATCCAACCAAGTCATGTACAAAGAGCTTTGGCCTCTAAGGACTTGATGCTTCTAATGGTCTTTAAGGAGGTATTGAGTGCAGGAAAAGAAGAAATAGAGGTACCGCCTAGAGTGGCCGACTTACTTAACCAGTTCAAGGATGTGTTCCCTGAGGAAATATCAGCCGGCATGCATCCATTACATGGCATTGAGCATCAAATTGGTCTCATGCCTGGAGCCGCCTTACCCAACTGGCCATCATACAGATTGAGCCCAGAAGAATCCAACAAGCTTGATTGATAGGTTAAGAAGCTCCTATAGAAAAGGTATGTTCGCGAGAGTCTCAGCCCATGTGTTGTACCAGTGTTTTTGGTTCTAAAGAAAGATGGAACATGGTGCATGTGCGTGGACTGCCGGGCCATCAACAACATCACGTCAAGTACCGGCACCACATACCCCGGTTGATTGACATGCTGGATGAGCTAAGTGGAGCAACAATATTCTCAAAAATAGACCTCAAAAGTGGATACCACCAGGTCAGAATAAAGGAGGGTGATGAATGGAAGACTTTCTTCAAGACTAAGGGTTGTACGAGTGGACAGTCATGCCATTTTTCTTGACTAATGCCCCCAAGAACCTTCATGCGGCTTATGAACCTAGTTCTTCGGACGTACACCACTAAGTTTGTTGTGGTTTATTTTGATGACATATTAGTTTATAGTAAGTGTTTCAAAGACCATATTTCACATTTTGAGATGGTGCTCAGAACCCTTGGGCAAGAACAGCGCTACGCCAATCTCAAGAAGTGCATCTTTTGTACTTATAAACATGTCTTCCTAGGTTTTCTTGTAAGTTCACAGGGCCTACAAGTTTATGAGGAAACGATCTGAGCCATACAGGAGTAGCCAACACCCGGCAACATCAGCCAAGTGAGAAGCTTTAGACTGGCCACCTTCTACATGTGGTTCATGCCAAACTTCAGCAGTATTGCCTCCCCCTTAACGGTGGTTGTGTAGAAGAACGTGGGAATCAGGTGGGGAGAAGCCCAAAACAATGCGTTCCAAGCCTCGAAGGAGAGCCTCACTCATGCCTCGGTGTTAGTCTTGCCTGACTTCAACAAGACTTTTGAAGTGCAGTGCGATGCTTTAGGCATTGGCATAGGCGCGGTCCTGACACAAGCAGGCCAACCAGTTGCCTACATCAGTGAGAAGCTGATGAGGACATCAGGTCGTACATCCAGCCAGGAGACCAGACTGGCCGACCAGGAAGCTTGCCCGAGATAGCCGGACCATTTGGCACGCCTGCCGGACCAGGCAGTACCGCCGGACCCTCGACCACAAGGACCAGAGCAACCAGCATTGCCGGCGGAGAGGCCCAAGCTTCCGGCACACTTGGTGGCGACGTGGATGACACCGCTGGTCCCTCTGGTGATGCTGCCAACTCCGGGATCAACTTGGCTGGTCCTGAAGGCATTCCGGCCAGTACCTCGCACAATCCAGCCGGTACAGCCGATCCATCCGAGTACACGTGCATTTCCACTTCTACACAAGAGGACGCGGACCAAATGAGCTACCAGCTCCAGGACATGCACCTAGAGGAAGTATCTACACCAGTGGTACCTCAAGGAGCAATGACAAGAAGCAGATCAAGGGTACTCTTCCACAAATTCAGCTTATGGGTCGACAAGCTCCTAGAGGAAGATTGACTAAGGACAATGGGCCAAAAATGCAAGCAAGAGTCCAATGGCTTCTCAACAACACAAGGGACATCAGAGACATGGGCTTTAGTGGCAAGAGAGGTCAGGGCCCAAAGATTCTTAACCCTACTCAAAGTCGAAGACTAGGAGCAAGGCGCGTGCATGCCACAAGGACGGCCACCTTCCATTTCTTGGCCATGAGGTAAGTTAAGGTAAGTTTCAATTGGAATATATGCCTCTTTCTGTTTTGCAGGGTAGGATCTAGAATATTTACTTTTATTGAGTCAACGACATTTAGGAATAGGTCCTTTTTCGATTATACACTTTTGTATCTTTTCCTTTTGTGCACTTTTGTAAGTTTTCCTTTTCTTATTTGGGTCGACCATAGAAGGTCAAGCTGTCGAGCATATTAATAAGGCTCCTTCCAGCATTGTAGTTCGACAACCTTTTTGATATTAATAAAGATAGAACTTTTTCCCCAACAAGTTTTCTCTCAAGAATCTTGTGCGCTTAGAATCTAGTTGAGACCAGCCCTCCTAGCTCTAAGTTTGTGATTTATCACGAGGTTCATCACCCCTCGTGTGGTTCACTTCACCTTTCCATTGAATACCAACCCAAAAAATCCTAATAATTTAGGAGCATCCTAACTTGTCTTCTTTCTTTGTAGCACACAATGGCAGAAGAAAATAGAGAAGTAACCGAAGCCATGATGGCCATGTTCACCACACTCCAAACACAACTCGCATCCATAGGCGAGAGGTTGGAGCGCGTGGAAAGACCGGTGAGATTCCAGGCCATAAGGCACGTGAGAGCTGAGCAAGACCGTCCTGAGGGTCCTGAGCACCTTAGGACATGGCACGAACAGGAGGAACCCCAGCCAGATGGAGATGAGGACACACAACCTCATAACTATCACCATAGGCCGAGAGGATCTCCACGGCAACCAGGGGCAGAAGATGATGGCTTTGAGCCATATGGTCTTCACCAGAGACCAAGAATGCCTCCTAGACATCATGAGGATGGACATGAACACGCCTATAACTGGGTAACTCATCCTGATGTTAAGCTAACTCCTCCAAGTTTTGCAGGAAAAGTAGACCCCGAGGCTTACCTAGATTGGGAGAGAAGAATGGATCATATCTTTGACCATTACAACCAACCAGCACCTAGGAGAGTCTCAATGGCAGTAGCACAACTCACGGACAATGCCCTCATCTGGTGGGATTGTGATGTATGAGACAGAAGGAGGAAGAGAATGAGGCCCATAGTCTCATGGGTCGACATGAAAGACCTCATGCGACAAAGGTTTGTTCCACCTTACTTTCATAGAGACTTGCAACGTTGTTTTCGTACTCTTAAGCAGGGTACCAGATCAGTAGAGGAGTACTATGAAGAGTTCGAGAAGCTAAGGAACAGATTAGAGCTCAATGATGATGAAGAAGCATTGATGGCACAATTCTTGGATGGACTCCAAGAAAGAATCAGCTGCAAGGTGGAGAGGCAAATCTACAATGACTTCAAAGACTTGTTCCACCTATCTGTCCAGGCTGAGCAGCACATCAAACGTAAGAGCCAAGACATCCGCAGCAAGCCTAAGACACCTTGGGCACCAAGCAACATGCCCAAGCCCGTAGACAAAGGCAAGATCATAGAGATCGAGTCAAGGTTCAAGAGCAAGCTTCCTGAACCCACCCGTGACCAGAGAGAGCCTGGTATGTCTTCTAACCCTCAAAGATCACGTGACACCACTTGTTTCAAGTGTAGGGTCGTGGACACATCTCAAGAGAGTGCCCAAACAACCGGGTCATGTTGATTACGGAGGCTGGAGAATATGAGTCCCAAGATGAAGAGGACTATGAACCAGAAGAGGGGTATGGTGACATTGAGTACCCTGATGTGGGGGAAGTGCTGGTCACTAGACGCATTCTCAGTGCAATGGTGGATCCTTCAGAGACCATCCAAAGGGAGAACATCTTCCACAGCCGTTGCACCATCAAGGGCAAGGTATGTAACCTCATCATAGATGGTGGTTCTTGCACTAACGTTGCTAGTGCGTATATGGTTGATAAGCTAGGTCTAGAGAGGACACGGCATCCTCGACCATATAGACTGAGATGGCTGGATGACAAAGTGGAGCTCAAGATTCATGAGCAAGTCACTGTGCCATTCAGTGTGGGCAAGTACCAAGACCAAGTCGTGTGCGACGTGGTGCCCATGCAAGCTGGCCATCTTCTACTAGGAAGACCATGGCAGTTTGACAAAGAGACCAGGCATGATGGCCGAACCAATCTCTACACTTTTGTGCATGACAAAAGAAAGGTCAGCTTGGCTCCCCTTACACATGCCCAGGTACATGAGCTACAACTCCAAATGAGTAAGGAAAAGAAACTTATCAAGTCTAATTTTCTTATTCAACCAAGCCATGTCCGGAGAGCTTTAGCCTCAAAGGATTTAATGTTACTAATGGATTTCAAGGAAGTGTTGAGTGTAGAAAAAGGACAGGTAGAGCTACCTCCTAAAGTAGCAACTCTTCTCAACAAGTTCCAGGATGTATTTCCAGAGGAGATACCAGCAGGCTTGCCTCCTTTACGTGGCATAGAACACCAGATTGATCTAGTGCCCGGAGCAGCCCTGCCCAACCGACCAGCCTACCAGATGAGTCCAGAGCAGTCCAAGGAGCTTGAGAAGCAAGTCAAGGAGCTCCTGGAGAAAGGATATGTTCGAGAGAGCCTCAGTCCATGTGCCGTACCAGTGCTACTAGTGCCCAAGAAGGATGGGACTTGGCGCATGTGCGTGGACTGCCGAGCAATCAACAACATCACAGTCAAGTACCGGCATCCAATACCACGACTGGATGACATGCTAGATGAGCTGAGTGGAGCCACGGTCTTCCAAGATAGACCTCAAAAGTGGATACCACCAGGTCAGGATGAAGGAAGGTGATGAGTGGAAGACTGCTTTCAAGACAAAGCAAGGGCTCTACGAGTGGACAGTCATGCCATTCGGCTTGACTAATGCCCCAAGCACCTTCATGCCTTATGAACCAAGTTCTTAGGGCGTACATCAGTAAGTTTGTAGTAGTTTACTTTGATGACATACTAGTTTATAGTAAGTGCCTACGGGAACACCTAACACATCTTGAGATGGTACTTAAAACCCTTCGACAAGAAGAGCTTTATGCCAATCTCAAGAAGTGCACCTTTTGTACTGATAAGCGTGTCTTTTTAGGTTTTGTTGTAAGTTCACAGGGCCTACAGGTTGATGAAGAGAAGATTCGAGCCATACAAGAATGGCCAACACCAGGCAACATCAGCCAAGTAAGGAGCTTCCACGGACTGGCCAACTTCTATAAGAGATTTGTGCCCAACTTCAGCAGTATTGCCTCACCACTGACGGCAGTAGTGAAGAAGAACGTGGGATTCAGCTGGGGAGAAGCTCAGGAGAAGGCATTCAAGGCCTTGAGTGGAGTGTGATGCCTCTGGAATAGGCATAGGAGCAGTGCTAACCCAAGGAGGGAGACCAGTGGCATACTTCAGTGAGAAGCTAGGTGGTGCCTCACTGAACTACCCCACTTACGACAAGGAGCTGTTTGCCCTTGTCCGAGTATTGGAGACTTGGCAGCATTACTTGCTGTCCAAGGAGTTTGTGATCCACACTGATCATGAGACTCTCAAACACCCCAGAGGGCAAACCAATCTCAAGAGGAGACATGCCAAGTGGATGGAGTTCATAGAGACCTTCCCGTACGTCATCAAGTACAAGAAGGGCAAAGA
>CM032162.1:38419115-38463820 GCA_018901935.1 Pugionium cornutum | reverse complement strand
CCGGTCCCTCTGATGACACCGCCGACTCGGGATCAACTTGGCCGGTCCTGAAGTCATTCCGGCCAGTACCACGCACAATCCAGCCGGTACAGCCGATCCAGCTGAGTACACGCGCACTTCCACTTCTACACAAGAGGACTCGGACCAAATGAGCTACCAGCTCCAGAGGAAGTATCTACACCAGTGGTACCCCCAGGAGCAATGACAAGAAGCAGATCAAAAGCACTCTTCCACAAATTCAGCTTATGGGTCGACAAGCTTCTAGAGGAAGAGCAGCTAAGGACAATGGGCCAGAAGAGCAAATTAGAGTCCAAAGGCTTCTCAACAACACAAGGAACATCAGAGACTTGGGCTTTAGTGGCAAGGGAGGTCAGGGCCCAAAGATATTTAACCCTACTCCAAGTCGAAGACTAGGAGCAAGGCGCGTGCATGCCACAAGGACGGCCACCTTCCATTTCTTGGCCGTGAGGTGAGTTAAGGTAAGTTTACATTCGAATATATGCCTCTTTCTGTTTTTCAGGGTAGGATCTAGTTGCTTTACATTTTTGAGTCAAGAACATTTTAGGAATAGGTCCTTTTTCGGTTATACACTTTTGTATTTTTCCTTTTGTGCACTTTTGTAAACTTTCCTTTTTCTTATTTGAGTCGACCCTAGTAGGTCAAGCTGTTGAGCATATTAATAAGGCTCCTTCCAGCATTGTAGTTCGACAACCTTTTGATTATTAATAAAGTAGAACTTTTCCCCTACGAGCTTTCTCTCAAGAGAGACTTGTGCGCTTAGAACCTAGTTGAGACCAGCCCTCCTAGCTCTAAGTTTGTGATTTATCACGAGGTTCATCACCCCTCGTGTGGTTCACTTCACCCTTCCATCGTTTACCAACCAGAAAACCTCTATCCAGAAGCCTAAGGTCGAGTTTCTCACCTAATCTTCTACAAACAGCCCACGCGCATCCAAGCCTTGAATCGAGGCTTGTATCATTTTGGTATCAGAGCTTAAAGCTCCTAAACCAGGTTGATTCTATCCTTTTGCTTGTCTTATTTCTATTTCTTGCATTAGTTTAAGTCGCATTCAAGAAAAATAAAAAAAACAACATCAAACTCCAAACCGAATGCATCTAGCCTCCTACGTGTATCACTAGGGTTTAGGTTCACTTTGCATTATCATTCACGTTTTCCTTTTTGTTTAAGTCATATTTCCTTTATTTTTAAGTTTAATTAAAAAGAAAAGAAAAAGAAAATAGAAAAGATACTAAAAGAATTCGAATTGGACAGCTAGCACAAGTTGTTTAGGAAGTTTCCTTTTTCTCTTGTAGTCGAATTTCCTTTCTTTAAAATTTTTCCTTTTGCATTTTTTCAAACCACATATAAAAAGAAAACTCTCCTAATAATTTAGGAGCACCCTAATTGTCTTCTTTCTTTGTAGCACACATGAGAGAAGAGAATAGAGACGCAGCTGGAGCCATGATGGCCATGTTCACCACACTCCAAACACAACTCGCATCCATAGGCGAGAGATTGGAGCGCGTGGAAAGACCGGTGAGATTCCAGGCCATAAGGCACGTGAGAGCTGAGCAAGACCGTCCTGAGGGTCCTGAGCACCTTAGGACACTGCACGAACAGGAGGAACCCCAGCCAGATGGAGATGAGGACACACAACCTCATAACTATCACCATAGGCCGAGAGGACCTCCACGGCAACCAGAGGCAGAAGATGATGGCTTTAAGCCATATGGTCTTCACCAGAGACCAAGAATGCCTCCTAGATGTCATGAGGATGGAGATGAACACACCTATAACCGGGTAATTCATCCTGATGTTAAACTAAATCCTCCAACTTTTGCAGGAAAAGTAGACCCCGAGGCTTACCTAGATTGGGAGAAGCGAATGGATCATATCTTTGATCACTACAACCAACCAGGACCTAGGAGAGTCTCAATGGCAGTAGCACAACTCACGGACAATGCCCTCATCTGGTGGGATCGTGAGGTATCTGACAGAAGGAGGAAGAGAATGAGGCCCGTAGACTCATGGGTGGACATGAAAGACCTCATGCGACAAAGGTATGTTCCACCTTACTTCCATAGGGATTTGCAACGACGTTTTCGTACTCTTGAGCAGGGTACCAGATCAGTAGAGGAGTACTATGAAGAGTTCGAGAGGTTAAGGAACAGATTGGAGCTCAATGATGATGAAGAAGCATTGATGGCGCAATTCTTGGATGGACTCCAAGAAAGGATCAGCTGCAAGGTGGAAGGCAAATCTACAACGACTTCAAGGACTTGTTCCACCTATCTGTGCAAGCTGAACAGCACATCAAACGTAAGAGCCAAGACATCCGCAGCAAGCCTAAGACACCTTGGGCACCAAGCAACATGCCTAAGACCGTAGACAAAGGCAAAAGCGTAGAGATCGAGTCAAGGTTCAAGAGCAAGCCTCCTGAACCCACCCGTGACCAGAGAGGGCCTGGTAAGTCTTCTAACCCTCAAAGATCACGTGACATAACTTGTTTCAAGTGTAGGGGACGTGGACACATCTCAAGGGAGTGCCCAAACAACCGAGTCATGCTGATTACGGAGGCAGGAGAATATGAGTCCCAAGATGAAGAGGACAATGAACCAGAAGGAGAGTACGGTGACATTGAGTACCCTGATGTGGGGGAAGTGCTGGTCACTAGACGTATCCTCAGTGCAATGGTGGATCCTTCAGAGACCATCCAAAGGGAGAACATCTTCCACAGCCGTTGCACCATCAAGGGCAAGGTATGTAACCTCATCATAGATGGTGGTTCTTGCACTAACGTTGCTAGTGCGTATATGGTTGATAAGCTAGGTCTAGAGAGGACACGGCATCCTCGACCATATAGACTGAGATGGCTCGATGACAAAGTGAGCTCAAGATTCATGAGCAAGTCACTGTGCCATTCAGTGTGGGCAAGTACCAAGACCAGGTCGTGTGCGACCTGGTGCCCATGCAAGCTGGCCATCTTCTACTAGGAAGACCATGGCAATTTGACAAAGAGACCAGGCATGATGGCCGAACCAATACCACGACTGGATGACATGCTAGATGAGCTGAGTTGAGCCACGGTCTTCTCCAAGATAGACCTCAAAAGTGGATACCACCAGGTAAGAATGAAGGAAGGTGATGAGTGGAAAACCGCTTTCAAGACAAAGCAAGGACTCTACGAGTGGACAGTCATGCCATTTGGCTTGACTAATGCCCCAAGCACCTTCATGCGCCTTATGAACCAAGTTCTTAGGGCGTACATCAGTAAGTTCGTAGTAGTTTACTTTGATGACATTTTGGTTTATAGTAAGTGCCTACGGGAACACCTCACACATCTTGAGATGGTACTTAAAACCCTTCGACAAGAAGAGCTTTATGCCAATCTCAAGAAGTGCACCTTTTGTACTGATAAGCGTGTCTTTTTAGGTTTTGTTGTAAGTTCACAGGGCCTACAGGTTGATGAAGAGAAGATTCGAGCCATACAAGAATGGCCAACACCAGGAAACATCAGCCAAGTAAGGAGCTTCCACGGACTGGCCAGCTTCTATAGGAGATTCGTGCCCAACTTCAGCAGTATTGCCTCACCACTGATGGCAGTAGTGAAGAAGAACGTGGGATTCAGCTGGGGAGAAGCTCAGGAGAAGGCATTCCAGGCCTTTAAAGACAGCCTTACACATGCACCAGTGCTAGTCCTGCCCGACTTCAACAAGACGTTTGAAGTGGAGTGTGATGCCTCTGGAATAGGCATAGGAGCAGTGCTAACCCAAGGAGGGAGACCAGTGGCATACTTCAGTGAGAAGCTAGGTGGTGCCTCACTGAACTACCCCACTTATGACAAGGAGCTTTATGCCCTTGTCCGAGCATTGGAGACTTGGCAGCATTACTTGCTGTCCAAGGAGTTTGTGATCCACACTGATCATGAGACTTTCAAACACCTCAGAGGGCAAACCAATCTCAAGAGGAGACATGCCAGGTGGATGGAGTTCATAAAGACCTTCCCGTACATCATCAAGTACAAAAAGGGCAAAGACAATGTGGTTGCCGATGCACTATCAAGGAGGTTTGCCTTGATATCAACCATGGAGGCAAAGGTCCTAGGATTCGAGCACATCAAGGATCTATACAAGGATGATCCTGACCTTGCTGAGAGCTACAAGGAGTGTAGCACAGGGAGTCATGGCAAATTCTACATCCATGAGGGATTCTTGTTCCGAGAAAGAAGGCTGTGCATACCACAGGGATCACTAAGGGAGCTTATCATCCGAGAAGCTCATGGAGGAGGACTCATGGGCCACTTTGGTGTCGACAAGACTCTAGCAGTGGTCAAGGAGCACTTCTACTGGCCACACATCAAGAGGACAGTAGAAGCTCATTGTGCAAGATGCATCACTTGCAAGAAGGCAAAGTCCCGAGTGCAACCCCACGGGTTGTATCTCCCACTTCCCATGCCTACACATCCATGGGTGGACATTTCAATGGACTTTGTTCTAGGTCTGCCCAAGATCAACCACAAAGATGCAATCTTTGTAGTGGTGGACAGATTCTCCAAGATGGCACACTTCATTCCATGTGCCAATGTCAATGATGCCACACAAACAGCTGAGCTGTTCTTTAGGGAGATAGTACGGCTTCATGGAGTGCCAAGGACCATCGTATCAGACAGGGACACCAAGTTCCTCAGCCACTTCTGGAGGACCCTTTGGAGAAAGCTAGGCATGAAGCTACTCTTCTCTACCACCTGCCATCTTCAAACCGATGGCTAAGCTGAAGTTGTCAACAGGACACTATCAACTCTTCTCAGAACTACACTAGGGAAGAACCTAAAGACTTGGGTGGAGTGCCTGCCATTCATTGAGTTCGCCTACAACCGAGCCGTGCACTCAGCAACCAAGAAGACCCCATTTGAAGTGGTATACGGTTTCAACCCTCTCACCCCATTGGAGCAAACACCACTGCCACCAGCTGAGATGACCAACCTCAACGGAGCATCCAAAGCAGAGTTCATAAGGAGGTTACACCAGAAGGTAGCAGAGAACTTGGAGAAGAGGACCGGACAGTACGTGACTCATGCCAACAAAGGAAGAAAGGAGGTGATCTTTCAACCAGGCGATTGGGTGTGGCTACACCTACGGTAGGAGAGGTTCCCAAACCTAAGGAGTTCCAAGCTAGCACCAAGAGGAGATGGACCATTCAGAGTGCTCGAGAGGATCAACAACAACGCCTACCGGATCGAGCTGCCAGGTGAGTTTAATGTGTCCAATACGTTCAATGTTACTGACTTGGCCCCTTTCCATGCAAATGATCCAGTTTTGAGGACAAAACCTACTGAAGAGGGAGGGAATGATGAGGACATCAGGTCGTACATCCAGCCAGGTGACCAGACTGGCCGACCAGGAAGCTTGCCCGAGACAGCAGGACCATCTGGCGCGCCTGCCGGACCAGACAGTACCGCCGGACCTTCGACCTATAAGACCAGACCGGTCAACATCGCCGGCGGAGAGGCCCAAGCTTCCGGCAAACTTGGTGGGGACGTGGATGATTACGGAGGCTGGAGAATATGAGTCCCAAGATAAAGAGGACTATGAACCAGAAGAGGAGTATGGTGACATTGAGTACCCTGATGTGGGGGAAGTACTGGTCACTAGATGCCTCCTCAGTGCAATGGTGGATCCTTCAGAGACCATCCAAAGGGTGAACATCTTCCACAGCCGTTGCAATATCAAGGGCAAGGTATGTAACCTCATCATAGATAGTGGTTCTTGCACTAACGTTGCTAGTGCATATATGGTTGATAAGCTAGGTCTAGAGAAAACAAGGCATCCTCGACCATATAGACTGAGATGGCTGGATGACAAAGTAGAGCTCAAGATCCATGAGCAAGTCAGTGTGCCATTCAGTGTGGGCAAGTACCAAGACCAAGTCGTGTACGACGTGGTGCCCATGCAAGCTGGCCATCTTCTGCTAGGAAGACCATGGCAGTTTGACAAAGAGACCAGGCATGATGGCTGAACCAATCTCTACACTTCTGTGCATGACAAAAGAAAGGTCAGCTTGGCTCCTCTTACACCTGCCCAGGTACATGAGCTACAACTCCAAATGAGTAAGGAAAAGAAACTTATCAAGTCTAATTTTCTTATTCAACCAAGCCATGTCCAGAGAGCTTTTGCCTCGAAGGATTTAATGTTACTAATGGTTTTCAAGGAAGTGTTGAGTGTAGAAAAATGACAGGTAGAGCTACCTCCTGAAGTAGCAACTCTCCTCAACAAGTTCCAAGATGTATTTCCAGAGGAGATACCAGCAGGCTTGCCTCCTTTACATGGCATAGAACACCAGATCGATCTAGTGCCCGGAGCACCCCTGCCCAACCGGCCAGCCTACAGGATGAGTCCAGAGGAGTCCAAGGAGCTTGAGAAGCAAGTCAAGGAGCTCCTGGAGAAAGGATTTGTTCGAGAGAGCCTCAGTCCATGTGCCGTACCAGTGCTACTAGTGCCCAAGAAGGATGGGACTTCGCGCATGTGCGTGGACTGCCGAGCAATCAACAACATCACAGTCAAGTACCGGCATCCAATACCACGGATGGATGACATGGTAGATGAGCTGAGTGGAGCCACGGTCGTCTCTAAGATAGACCTCAAGAGTGGATACCACCAGGTCAGGATGAAAGAAGGTGATGAATGGAAGACTGCTTTCAAGACAAAGCAAGGGCTCTACGAGTGGACAGTCATGCCATTTGGCTTGACTAATGCCCCAAGCACCTTCATGCGCCTTATGAACCAAGTTCTTAGGGCGTACATCAGTAAGTTTGTAGTAATTTACTTTGATGACATCTTGGTTTATAGTAAGTGCCTACGGGAACACCTCACACATCTTGAGATGGTACTTAAAACCCTTCGACAAGAAGAGCTTTATGCCAATCTCAAGAAGTGCACCTTTTGTACTGGCCACACATCAAGAGGATAGTAGAAGCTCATTGTGCAAGATCCATCACTTGCAAGAAGGCAAAGTCCCGAGTGCAACCTCACGGGTTGTATCTCCCACTGCCCAAACCCACACATCCATGGGTGGACATCTCAATAGACTTTGTTCTAGGTCTGCCCAAGATCAACCACAAAGATGCAATCTTTGTAGTGGTGGACAGATTCTCCAAGATGGCACACTTCATTCCATGTGCCAATGTCAATGATGCCACACAAACAGCTGAGCTGTTCTTTAGGGAGATAGTACGGCTTCATGGAGTGCCAAGGACCATCGTATCAGACAGGGACACCAAGTTCCTCAGCCACTTCTGGAGGACCCTTTGGAGAAAGCTAGGCATGAAGCTACTCTTCTCTACCACCTGCCATCTTCAAACCGATGGCTAAGCTGAAGTTGTCAACAGGACACTATCAACTCTTCTCAGAACTACACTAGGGAAGAACCTAAAGACTTGGGTGGAGTGCCTGCCATTCATAGAGTTTGCTTACAACCGAGCCATGCACTCAGCAACCAAGAAGACACCATTTGAAGTAGTATACGGCTTCAACCCTCTCACCCCATTGGAGCAAATGCCACTGCCACCAGCAGAGATGACCAACTTCAACGGAGCATCCAAGGCAGAGTTCATAAGGAAGTTACACCAGAAGGTAGCAGAAAACTTGGAGAAGAGGACCGGACAGTACGTGACTCATGCCAACAAGGGAAGAAAGGAGGTGATCTTTCAACCAGGCGATTGGGTGTGGCTACACCTACGGCAGGAGAGGTTCCCAAACCTAAGGAGTTCCAAGCTAGCACCAAGAGGAGATGGACCATTCAGAGTGCTCGAGAGGATCAACAACAACGCCTATGGGATGTAGCTACCAGGTGAGTTTAATGTGTCCAATACGTTCAATGTTACTGACTTAGCCCCTTTCCATGCAGATGAACCAGTTTTGGGGACAAAACCTACTGAAGAGGGAGGGAATGATGAGGACATCAGGTCGTACATCCAGCCAGGAGACCAGATTGGCCGACCAGGAAGCTTGCCCGAGACAGCCGGACCATCTGACACGCCTGCCGGTCCAAGCAGTACCGCCGGACCCTCGACCAATAGGACCAGAGCAACCAGCATTGCCGGCGGAGAGGGCCAAGTTTCTGGCACACTTGGTGGGGACGTGGATGACACCGCTGGTCCCCTTGGTGATGCCACCAACTCTGGGATCAACTTGGCCGGTCCTGAAGGAATTCCGGCCAGTACCTCGCACAGTCCAGCCGGTACAGCCGATCCAGCCGAGTGCACAAGCAATTCAACTTCCACACAAGGAAACTCAGACCAGATAAGCTACCAGCTTCAGGACATGCATCTAGAGGAAGTATCCACACCAGTAGTGCCACCAGGAGCAATGACAAGAAGCAGATCAAGGGCACTCTTCCACAAATTCAGCTTATGGGTGGACAAGCTCCTAGAGGAAGATCAGCTAAGGACAATGGGCCAGAAGGGCAAAGTAGAGTCCAAAGGCTTCTCAAAAACACAAGGAACATCAGAGACTTGGGCTTTAGTGGCAAGAGAGGTCATGCCACTAAAGTGATACAAATATGATTGTTTAACCGTACTCCAAGTCGAAGACTAGGAGCAAGGCGCGTGCATGCCACAAGGATGGCCACCTTCCATTTCTTGGCCGTGAGGTAAGTTAAGGTAAGTTTCAATTCGAATATATGCCTCTTTCTGTTTTGCAGGGTAGGATCTAGATGCTTTACATTTTTGAGTCAAGAACATTTTAGGAATAGGTCCTTTTTCGGTTATGCACTTTTGTATCTTTCCTTTTGTGCACTTTTTTAAACTTTCCTTTTCTTTGTTTGAGTCGACCCTAGAAGGTCAAGCTGTCGAGCATATTAATAAGGCTCCTTCCAGCATTGTAGTTCGACAACCTTTTTGATATTAATAAAGATAGAACTTTTTCCCCAACAAGTTTTCTCTCAAGAATCTTGTGCGCTTAGAATCTAGTTGAGACCAGCCCTCCTAACTATAAGTTTGTGATTTATCACGAGGTTCATTACCCCTCGTGTGGTTCACTTCACCTTTCCATCGAATACCAACCCAAAAACCCCTATCCAAGAAGTCTAAGGTCGAGTTTCTCACCTAAACTTCTCCAAACAGCCCACGCGCATACATCCTTGAATCAAGGCTTGTATCACTAAGTGTCCGACTTGCCAACTGGTCAAGGCAGAACTCCAAGTTCCGAGTGGGTTGATAAAAAACTTACCCATCCCAGAATGGAAGTGGGACCATATCACAATGGATTTTGTGAGTGGGCTACCAAGTACCAAGGCACGGGACGATGCTATATGGGTGGTCGTGGATAGGCTGACCAAGTCGGCACACTTCCTGGCTATCCAGAAAACGGATGGGCCGAAATAATTGCGGTACGTTATGTGGAAGAGATAGTCCGATTGCCTGGAATCCCGGTAAGCATTGTCTCCGATCCACGATTCACGACCCATTTTTGGAAGCCATTCCAAAAGACCTTAGGAACAAGGGTGAACATGAGTACAATTTACTACCCCCAAACAGATGGGCAATCCGAATGAACCATCCAGACACTCGAGGACATGTTGCGGGCATGTGTTTTCGATTGGGTCAGATCTTGGGAAAAATATCAGCCCTTGGCCGAATTCTCATACAACAATAGCTTCAAATTGAGCATTAGAATGTCTCCTTATGAAGCATTGTATGGACGACCTTGTCGGACCCCATTGTGTTGGACCGAAGTGGGGGAGCGTAGGACTTTTGGACAAGATATTGTGGATGAAACCACTAAGAAGATCAAGTTCTTAAGGATCAAGATAAAGGAGGCGCAAGATAGACAGAAAAGTTATGTGGACAAACGAAGAAGAAATTTGAAGTTTGAGGTAGGTGATTGGGTATATCTGTAAACAATCACATTTAAGGGAAGAAATCGAATTTCGAAGAGTTGGAAATTGAATCCAAGGTACTTAGGCCCGTTTAAAGTCACAGAAAGAGTTGGGTTAGTTGCATACAAACTAGACTTACCACCCGAAATGGAGATATTCCATAATGTCTTCCATGTGTCGCAACTAAGGAAGTGCCTATCGGACCAAGACATAGTCCTTCCCGAAACACCTACTGAACTAATGGAAAATCTAACCTTAGAAGCAACTCTCTGGTTCGGATCATTGACCGAATGGAAAGAGTTACCAGAAGGAAGGTGGTTCGGATGCTCAAGGTAGTACGGAAGTGCAATGGGACCAAAGAAATGACTTCGGAAACCGAAGACAAAATAAAGGCCGAATTTCCTAAGTGGTTCGAGGAGTGGGATACAAACCAGATACTTGGCCGTAATTCGAGGATGAATCCACTTCAAGTGTGGGAGACTTGTAACACGCCCGATCCTCAGTAAGGATTAGTTGGGCGAGCTGTCCGGCAGTTGGGCGAGCTGGTCGGCAGTTGGCCGAGCTGGCCGGCAGATGGGCGAGCTGGCCCCCAGCTGGGTGAGCTGGCCGGCAGCTGGGTGAGCTGGCCCGCAGATGGGCGAGCTAGCCGGCGGATGGGCGAGTTGGCCGGCAGTTGGGTGAGCTGGCCGGCAGTTGGACGAGCTGGTTGGTAGCTGGGTCAACTGGCCAGCTAGCACTGGCTCGGGCAGTTGGTGCCGAACCGGTGCCACGACCAGGCACAACGGTTCGACTGAAAATGTTGATTGGTCGAACAAAAGCCATGACTATTTATGAAAACCGACCACGGGCCCTATAAATATGAGCAAGTTCAGCTTATGGGTCGACAAGCTCCTAGAGGAAGATCGACTAAGGACAATGGGCCAGAAGTGCAAAGAAGAGTCCAAAGGCTTCTCAAAAATGCAAGGGACTTCAGAGACTTGGGCTTTAGTGGCAAGAGAGGTCAGGGCCCAAAGATTCCTAACCCTACTCCAAGTCGAAGACTAGGAGCAAGGCGCGTGCATGCCACAAGGACGGCCACCTTCCATTTCTTGGCTGTGAGGTAAGTAAGGTAAGTTTCAATTCGAATATATGCCTCTTTCTGTTTGCAGCGTGGGATCTAGATTGTTTACATTTTTGAGTCAAAAACATTTTAGGAATAGGTCCTTTTTCGGTTATGCACTTTTGTATCTTTTCCATTTGTGCACTTTTGTAAACTTTCCTTTTCTTTATTTGAGTTGACCCTAGAAGGTCAAGCTGTCGAGCATATTAATAAGGCTCCTTCCAGCATTGTAGTTCAACAACCTTTTTGCTAATTAATAAAGATCGAATTTTCTTACAAGTTTTCTCTCTAAGAATCTTGTGCGCTTAGAACCTAGTTGAGACCAGCCCTCCTAGCTCTAAGTTTGTGATTTATCACGAGGTTCATCACCCCTCGTGTGGTTCACTTCACCCTTCCATCAGATACCAACCCAAAAACCCCTATCCAAGAAGTCTAAGGTCGAGCTTCTCACCTAACCTTCTCCAAACAGCCCACGCGCATATAAGCCTTGAATCGAGGCTTGTATCAGATAGACTATGGCATTTAAGAGGCAGCATGTCACCAAGATTTCTCCTATGTTGTGGTATTCTATGTCTCTGTATTCACCTTCTGGCTCGGCCTCTTTCTCATCATTGAGACTCATACTCTCTGGAATCCGTGAACAACAGGATTCGTTGGTTTGGGCATCCTCCTGATGTATGCCCACGTCCCCTACACTTAAAACATGTGATATCTCAGGAAAGTTGATGGTTTAAGAGCTTAGCTGCCTTGGTTCTGCGGTCTTGGGCTGGGCTAATGGTCTTTCCTTTGAACCGTGACATGATTTCGATCATCTTTCCCTTGCCTACTGCCTTGTTGCTGCCTTTAATTGGTACCTAATCAGTCTTAGGACGGTTACGTAGATCATTGGTCTTGATAAGTTGTTCCATCTGTATGGAAAGGTAGAATAAGTTCTTGAAACCATTGTAGATTTGCCTCTCTACCTTAACTCTGATCCTTTCTTGCAAGCTGTCTAAAAACTGGGCCACTAGGACCATTTGATCGTCATTGAGTTCTAACTGGTTCCAAAGCTTCTGAAATTATTCATAGTATTCTTCTATGAAATGTAGGCATGCAAGATGGCCAGAGTACACAAAGAAATTTCCACCCAGGAGGCGAAATTCATGGGGTTTTAGCATCTCAAGGGCTAATATGCAAAATATATGGACTTTGGCAGCCTTTACCATGACTGTGCCCAAGTTGCCTCGGGCTAGTTCTATCAACATGAATGCTATTTGTTTGAGACTTCTGGCAATGCATTCCTCGAGGTTCCATGCGAGAACTACTCATCCAAGAGTCTCATGGAGAAAGCTTAATGGGTAATTTCAGAATTGGTAAGACATTGAGTATCCTTAGTAAACACTTCTTTTGGCCAAACATCAAAAGTAATGTGGCACGATTTTTCTCAAGATGCATAACATGTCTAAAAGAAAAATCTATGTCCTATCCTTATGGTTTATATATGCCTTTACCTACTGCTAACATGCTTAGGGTATGTGTATCCATGGATTTTATACTAAGTTCACCCAAACCGCAGCATAAGGATTTTGTACTTGTTATGGTGGACTAATTTTCAAAGACGTCCAACTTCATACCATGTTCTGAGACCAATGATGCCACACAAACGGCCAAAATATTTGTCACACAAGTGGTCCGTCTACATGGCTTGCCCGAGTCCATTGTGTTGTACATGGACACTAAGTTCCTGAGTCATTTTTTGAGGACCGTTTGAAGAAAACTAGGCACCAAACTGCTTTTCTCCACCACTTGTCACCTCCAAAAAATGATCAAACCGATGTTGTCAACTAAACCTTATCAATCCTTTTGAGGGCCACGATTAGTAACAATTAAAAAAATTAGTTGGATTGTATATCTTTTGTTAAATTTGGTTATACTTGTATAAGACACTATCCTACTAAGTTTTCACCTTTTGAGAGTTATGGTTTTAAACCAATCACACCATTGGACCTCTCACCATTACCACATTCGGACTATTCCAACAGAGAGCCTATCTTTTGTTAAATTTGGTTATAATTGTACAAGACACTATCCTACTAAGTTTTCACCTTTTGAGAGTTATGGTCTTAAGCAAATCACACCATTGGACCTCTCACCATAGGCACATTCGGAGCACTCCAACAGAGACGCAGTCACAAGGCTAAGGCCATCACCAAACTACATTAGAATGTTAAGGAGAACACAGAGAAAAGGAGCATACAATACAAACTCTCAAGGGACAAATGAGGCAAAGAAGTTATCTTTTGACTCAGCGATTACATATGGTTACATAAAAGGACCAAAAGGTTCTCTAACCAAAGGAAATCCAAGATAACACCAAGAGGAGATGGACCATCTTGGAATGCATAATGGAAAACTCCTAGGGCCTTGAATTGTCGAGTGAGTTAAACATCTCCTGGACTTTCAATGTTTATGATTTAGCTCATTTCCATGTAGGTAAACAACTTCTACTTTCAAAACCTCTTCAATAGGGAGGTGAAGAGGAAGAACTCAACCCAAACAGCCCGGCCTGCGAGCACAACATCACCCAAGTGCCGATCATGAGAACCCACTAATGACCCAAACAAGCATAAGGAGGGTAAGGCACAATTTTAACACAGTCATTAGAGAATATAATCAACATGAAGGATCACAAAGACCTTGAACATCTAATAAGGAGACTCTAACCCGAGCTAGTCAGACCGGGGTGATGGGGTTTCAAATTTTAATCCCTATACAACGTCAAGTGCATAACAATGAAAGTAGTATTTGGGTATCAAATCCAAAGGGAAGATACAATACCACATTAGGAATACATGAAACACCAAAATTTAAGTAGTTTTCCTAGTTATCTAACTATAGAGAAAATATTGACAAGTTTAATTCAATGATCAAAGCATATGGACCATGGGCAAGGCATTCGACTCAGGGTGATTATCTGCTAATTAAAAATGCTACATGTTCAATTAAATATAACCATAAGACATAGAACACTTCCTAATAGATTAATCCACTCTCGTGACAATAGACTTGTACTAGTCTATTGATTAATCAAATTTTTTGAACAGTAACCAATTGGGTAGTAATGTTTAAGTTCAAGTCTATCTTAGTCTACTAATCACCTTAAATATCAACTCTCGTTGGATGTGAAAAGCATGATTAGGTTTTACCTAAACTTTTTGTTAAACACCTTTGGGTCGCAAAATATCGTAACTCTAGGAATTGATTAGCTACTTCAATCCTACCATTAAGCACATCTTAATCATGAGGAATTGTAATCTAATCAATCTAAACATCAATAATCAACATCTAATCCCCCTAATCTACCTTAACCACAACCCATATAGGTACACCTACTCACACATAATCATAGAAACAACAAAAACAATGAAATAAGATAACAAAACATAACGTAAGAGATAGGGATAAGGAATTTTTCACCGGAATTGAAAAGTTGCAAGAACAAAAATCAAAGTTGCAAGGAGACTCCTAAAACTCGGCAAAGAGTAATAAGAGAAGGGAAAACTTAGGTTAATTGTGATCTATACGGGTTTATATCGTATCCCTAAGAAACTCGCATAGGCACAAGATTGGCCGTGAACGGCCTGGGCTATCGATCGTTGGCCTGATCGCTGGGTGAGCACACAGGTATGGCAGTCTACATGGGTGATCAGCTTGGGCAATCGGTTAACTGGCCGATCGCTGGGCGAGCAAGCAGGACAGGGAAATTGGCTGTTGGGCCGATCTCTGGGTGAGCAGGAAGGACTGGCCGATCTACCTGGGCAATCAGCCTAGGCGACTGGCCAATTGGGCGATCGCTAGGCCAGCGGGTAGGGATTGGAGATCTACCTGGGTGATCGGCCAACAATCCAATCGCGTGAACTCCATTAGGCGGCAAGCAGATGTTCATCTCACTTGTTCTATCTCATTCTCCAGTCTTTGGTTGCCTATGGCCAAGCTCCAATTGTCCCTTTTTGCACGTTGTACCTAAAAGCATTCGAGAAAACATGTAAAAGTCGAAATGCATGCCCTAAGCTATAGAATACAATGCTATATGAGAATGAATGTCCTAAAATGCTAATGAAAATAAATAAATTGATCGTGAAATGCAGGGTGAAACAATGAAAAAACCATGATTATCAGGGGGTCAACACCCAAAGAATAGGTGGGGAGGCCCAAAGAGCTATGTGCTTGCCAATTAAGCAATGCGACCCAAATAAAGGGAACGAGGCCTAAGAATCACCACGGTCAAGCTCCATCAAGTGGCTCCTTTAAAATTTGAAAGAGTCGCGACTTTATTTTTCATCAAAAAGACATATCATAAAGATGGTTGTGACCTACAGAGCGTATGAAGGACTTACCATATTTGAAAATATGCAGAGATAAAACACTTAATTCATTTTGAACAGTTTTTTCAGGTTCGAATAGAGCCCCAATCGACTCTAGGTTCTTAGGCATTCGATAGGAGAATATCTCTTTGCCTTTGTCTAAAGGCCGGTTGATACAAGACTTGAATCAAGGTCGTAACACGCGTGGACTGCTTGGAGAAGATTAGACGAGAAACTCGGCCTTATGCTTCTGGATGGGGGTTTTCTGGTGTGTATGGGATGGAGAGCTGAAGTGAACCACATGAGGGGTGATGAACCTCGTGATAAATCACAACTTAGAAGCTAGGAGGGCTGGTCTGAACTAGGGTTCTAATCAAGAGCTTTAGGAGAAAACTCTTAGGAAGAAAGTTCTATCTTTATTAATATCAAAAATTTGTTGAACTACAATGTTGAAGGAGACTTATTAATATGCTCGGCAGCCTTGACCTTCTAGGGTAGACTCAAAATAAAAATGGAAAAGTTATAAAAGTGCACAAGGAAAATTACAAAAAGGAAATAACCGAAAAAGGACAACTACCTAAATTGTTCTTGACTTAAAAATGTAAAACTACTAATTCCTATCCTGCAAAACAGAAAAGGCAAGTATATAATTGTAAACTTACCATTCTTACCTTTCCGCCAAGAAATGGAAGGTGGCCGACCTTGTGGCATGCACGTGCCTAGCTCCTAGTCTTTGACTTGGAGTAGGGTTATGAATTGTTGGGCCCTAACCACTTTTCCCATGAAAGCCCAAGTCTCTAGAGTCCTTTGTAATGTTGAGAAGCCTTTGGACTCTTCCTTGTACTCTTGGCCCAATGCTCCTTGTCGATTATCTTCCAGGAGGTTGTCTACCCACAAACTGAACTTGTGGAAGAGTGCCCTTGTTCTGCTCCTTGTCATTGCTCCTTGTGGCACCACTGGTGTAGAGAATTCATCCAGGTTCATGCCTTGAAGCTGATAGCTTACTTGACCCGAATCTCCTTGTGTAGATGTGGAAATGGTGGTGCAATCGGCTGGATCGGCTGGATGGTGCGAGGAGCTGGCCGAGCTGTCATCGGAGCCGGCCAGATCATTTTGTGAACCAGCGGCATCACCAGTTGGGCTGGCGGTGTTGCTCACGTCGCCGCCAGTTGGGCCGGAGGTTTGGGCCTCTTCGCCAGAAAAGTTGGCCAGCCTCGCCCAGCTGATCATAGGGCCGGCGGTACCGTTTGGGCTGGCAGACGCGCCAAATGGCCCGGCTGTCTCGGGCAAGCATTCTGGTCAGCCATTCTGGTCTTCTGACCGGCCAGACAATCTGATGCCCTCATCATCCTCTCCCCCTTCAGTAGGTTTTGACCTCAAAACTGGCTCATCTGTAAGGAAAGGAGCTAAATCAGTTACATTGAATGTGTTAGACACATTAAACTCACCTAGAAGTTCAATCCGGTAGGCGTTGTTGTTGATCCTCTCAAGCACTCTGAATGATCCATCTCCTCCTGGGGCCTGCTTGGAACTCCTTAGATTGGGGAATCTCTCTTGCCGTAGGTGTAGCCACACCCAATCGCCTGGTTGAAAAATTATCTCTCTTCTCCCCTTGTTGGCTGAGTCACGTACAGCCCGGTCCTCTTCTCCAGGTTCTCTGCTACCTTCTGGTGTATCTTCTTGAGGA
Source organism: Pugionium cornutum (assembly GCA_018901935.1). Taxonomy (NCBI): domain Eukaryota; kingdom Viridiplantae; phylum Streptophyta; class Magnoliopsida; order Brassicales; family Brassicaceae; genus Pugionium; species Pugionium cornutum. The sequence continues at coordinate 38,446,818 of CM032162.1, read as the reverse complement.
AATCTGCCTTGGATGCTCCATTGATGTTGGTCATTTCTGCTGGTGGCAGTGGTGTTTGCTCTAGGGGCGTTTGAGGGTTGAAACCGTAGACCACTTCAAAGGAGGTCTTCTTCGTGGTTGAATGCACTGCTCGGTTGTACGCAAACTCTATGAATTGCAGGCACTCCACCCATGTCATGAGGTTCTTCCCTAGCGTGGTCATGAGAAGAGTTGACAACGTCCGGTTGACTACTTCAGTTTGGCCATCGGTTTGAGGATGGCAGGTAGTAGAGAAGAGCATCTTTGTGCCTCGCTTTCTCCAGAGGGTCCTCCAGAAGTGGCTGAGAAACTTGGTGTCTCTATCTGACACGATGGTCCTTGGCACTCCATGAAGCCGTACTATCTCTCTAAAGAACAGTTCGGTTGTTTGCGTGGCATCATTAACATTGGCACATGGGATGAAATGTGCCATCTTGGAAAATCGGTCCACCACTACAAAGATAGCATCTTTGTGGTTGATCTTGGGCAGACCTAGAACGAGTCCATGGAAATGTCCATCCATGGATGTGTAGGTATGGGCAGTGGGAGATACAACCCGTGAGGGTGCACTCGGGACTTTGCCTTCTTGCACGTGATGCACCTTGCACAATGGGCTTCTACTGACCTCTTGATGTGTGGCCAGTAGAAGTGCTCCTTGACCACTGCTAGTGTCTTGTCAACACCAAAGTGGCCCATAAGACCTTCTCCATGAGCTTCTCGGCTGATAAGCTCTCGTAGCGATCCTTGTTGATGAGGACATCAGGTCGTACTTGATACAAGCCTTGATTCAAGGATGTATGTGCGTGGGCTGTTTGTAGAAGATTAGGTGAGAAACTCAACCTTAGGCTTCTGGATAGGGGTTTTCTGGTTGGTAAACGATGGAAGGGTGAAGTGAACCACACGAGGGGTGATGGACCTCGTGATAAATCACAAACTTAGAGCTAGGAGGGCTGGTCTCAACTATGTTCTAAGCGCAGATTCTTGAGAGAAAACTTGTAGGGAAAAAGTTCTACTTTATTAATAATCAAAAGGTTGTGAACTACAATGCTGGAAGGAGCCTTATTAATATGCTCAACAGCTTGACCTTCTAGGGTCGACACAAATAAAAGAAAAGGAAAGTTTACAAAAGTGCACAAAGGAAAAGATACAAAAGTGCATAACCGAAAAAGGACCTATTCCTAAAATGTTCTTGACTCAAAATGTAAAGCAACTAGATCCTACCCTGAAAAACAGAAAGAGGCATATATTCGAATGTAAACTTACCTTAACTCACCTCACGGCCAAGAAATGGAAGGTGGCCGTCCTTGTGGCATATGCGCTTGCTCCTGGTCTTGACTTGGAGTAGGGTTAAATATCTTTGGGCCCTGACCTCTCTTGCCACTAAAGCCCACGTCTCTGATGTTCCTTGTGTTGTTGAGAAGCCTTTGGACTCTAATTTGCTCTTCTGGCCCATTGTCCTTAGCTGCTCTTCCTCTAGAAGCTTGTTAAACCCATAAGCTGAATTTGTGGAAGAGTGCTCTTGATCTGCTTCTTGTCATTGCTCCTGGAGGTACCACTGGTGTAGATACTTCCTCTAAGTGCATGTCCTGGAGCTGGTAGCTCATTTGGTCCGAGTCCTCTTGTGTAGAAGTGGAAGTGTGCGTGTACTCGGCTGGATGGCCTGTACCGGCTGGATTGTGCGTACTGGCGGAATGACTTCAGGACCCGGCCAAGTTGATTGTCGGCGGTGTCATCAGGGGACGGCGGTGTCATTCACGTCCCCACCAAGTGTGCGGAAGCTTGGGCCTCTCCGATGTTGACGGTCTGGTCCTATGGGTGGTACTGTCTGGTCCAGGCGTGCCAGATGGCCCGGCTGTCTTGGGCAAGCTTCCTGGTCGGCCAGTCTGGTCTCCTGGCTGGATGTACGACCTGATGTCCTCATCATTCCCTCCCTCTTCAGTAGGTTTTGTCCTCAAAACTGGATCATTTGCATGGAAAGGGGCCAAGTCAGTAACATTGAACGTATTGGACACATTAAACTCACCTGGCAGCTCGATCCGGTAGGCGTTGTTGTTGATCCTCTCGAGCACTCTGAATGGTCCATCTCCTCTTGGTGCTAGCTTGGAACTCCTTAGGTTTGAGAACCTCTCCTGCCGTAGGTGTAGCCACACCCAATCGCCTGGTTGAAAGATCACCTCCTTTCTTCCTTTGTTGGCATGAGTCACGTACTGTCCGGTCCTCTTCTCCAAGTTTTCTGCTACCTTCTGGTGTAACCTCCTTATGAACTCAGCTTTGGATGCTCCGTTGAGGTTGGTCATCTCTGCTGGTGGCAGTGGTGTTTGCTCCAATGGGGTGAGAGGGTTGAAACCGTATACCACTTCAAATGGGGTCTTCTTGGTTGCTGAGTGCACGGCTCGGTTGTAGGCGAACTCAATGAATGGCAGGCACTCCACCCAAGTCTTTAGGTTCTTCCCTAGTGTTGTTCTGAGAAGAGTTGATAGGGTCCTGTTGACAACTTCAGTTTGGCCATCGGTTTGAGGATGGCAAGTGGTTGAGAAGAGTAGCTTCGTGCCTAGCTTTCTCCAAAGGGTCCTCCAGAAATGGCTGAGGAACTTGGTGTCCCTGTCTGATACGATGGTCCTTGGCACTCCATGAAGCCGTACTATCTCCCTAAAGAACAGCTCAGCTGTTTGTGTGGCATCATTGACATTGGCACATGGAATGAAGTGTGCCATCTTGGAGAATCTGTCCACCACTACAAAGATTGCATCTTTGTGGTTGATCTTGGGCAGACCTAGAACAAAGTCTATTGAGATGTCCACCCATGGATGTGTGGGTTTGGGCAGTGGGAGATACAACCCGTGAGGTTGCACTCGGGACTTTGCCTTCTTGCAAGTGATGGATCTTGCACAATGAGCTTCTACTATCCTCTTGATGTGTGGCCAGTACAAAAGGTGCACTTCTTGAGATTGGCATAAAGCTCTTCTTGTCGAAGGGTTTTAAGTACCATCTCAAGATGTGTGAGGTGTTCCCGTAGGCACTTACTATAAACCAAGATGTCATCAAAGTAAATTACTACAAACTTACTGATGTACGCCCTAAGAACTTGGTTCATAAGGCGCATGAAGGTGCTTGGGGCATTAGTCAAGCCAAATGGCATGACTGTCCACTCGTAGAGTCCTTGCTTTGTCTTGAAAGCGGTTTTCCACTCATCACCTTCCTTCATTCTTACCTGGTGGTATCCACTTTTGAGGTCTATCTTGGAGAAGACCGTGGCTCAACTCAGCTCATCTAGCATGTCATCCAGTCGTGGTATTGGTTCGGCCATCATGCCTGGTCTCTTTGTCAAATTGCCATGGTCTTCCTAGTAGAAGATGGCCAGCTTGCATGGGCACCAGGTCGCACACGACCTGGTCTTGGTACTTGCCCACACTGAATGGCACAGTGACTTGCTCATGAATCTTGAGCTCCACTTTGTCATCGAGCCATTTCAGTCTATATGGTCGAGGATGCCGTGTCCTCTCTAGACCTAGCTTATCAACCATATGCACTAACGTTAGTGCAAGAACCACCATCTATGATGAGGTTACATACCTTTCCCTTGATGGTGCCGGCTGTGGAAGATGTTCTCCCTTTGGATGGTCTCTGAAGGATCCACCATTGCACTGAGGATCGTCAGTGACCAGCACTTCCCCCATCAGGGTACTCAATGTCACCATATTCTCCTTCTGGCTCATAGTCCTCTTCATCTTGGGACTCATATTCTCCTCCCTCCGTAATCAGCATGACTGGGTTGTTTGGGCACTCCCTTGAGATGTGTCCACGTCCCCTGCACTTGAAACAAGTTATGTCACGTGATCTTTGAGGGTTAGAAGACTTACCAGGCTCTCTCTGGTCACGGGTGGGTTCAGGAGGCTTGCTCTTGAACCTTGACTCGATCTCTACGCTTTTGCCTTTGTCCACGGTCTTGGGCATGTTGCTTGGTGCCCAAGGTGTCTTAGGCTTGCTGCGGATGTCTTGGCTCTTACGTTTGATGTGCTGCTCAGCTTGCACAGATAGGTGGAACAAGTCTTTAAAGTCGTTGTAGATTTGTCTTTCCACCTTGCAGCTGATCCTTTCTTGGAGTCCATCCAAGAATTGTGCCATCAATGCTTCTTCATCATCATTGAGCTCCAATCTGTTCCTTAACTTCTCGAACTCTTCATAGTACTCCTCTACTGATCTGGAACACTGCTTAAGAGTACGAAAACGACGTTGCAAATCCCTATGAAAGTAAGGTGGAACAAACCTTTGTCGCATGAGGTCTTTCATGTCGACCCATGAGTCTACGGGTCTCATTCTCTTCCTCCTTCTGTCAGATACCTCACGATCCCACCAGATGAGGGCATTGTCGGTGAGTTGTGCTACTGCCATTGAGACTCTCCTAGGTCCTGGTTGGTTGTAGTGATCAAAGATATGATCCCTTCTCTTCTCCCAATCTAGGTAAGCCTCGGGGTCTACTTTTCCTGCAAAAGTTGGAGGAGTTAGTTTAACATCAGGATGAATTAGTTATAGGTGTTCATCTCCATCCTCATGACGTCTAGGAGGCATTCTTGGTCTCTGGTGAAGACCATATGGCTCAAAGCCATCATCTGCCTCTGGTTGCCGTGGAGGTCCTCTCGGCCTATGGTGATAGTTATGAGGTTGTGTGTCCTCATCTCCATCTGGCTGGGGTTCCTCCTGTGCCGTGTCCTAAGGTACTCAGGACCCTCAGGACGATCTGGCTCAGCTCTCACGTTATGGCCTGGAATCTTACTGGTCTCTCCACGGCTCCAACCTCTCTATGGATGCGAGTTGTGTTTGGAGTGTGGTGACCATGGCCATCATGGCTTCAGCTGCGTCTCTATTCTCTTCTCCCATGTGTGCTACAAAGAAAGAAGACAATTAGGGTTCTCCTAAATTATTAGGAGAGTTTTCTTTTTATATGTGGTTTGAAAAAATGCAAAAAGGAAAAATTCTAAAGAAAGGAAATTCGAAAAAAGGAAACTTCCTAGACAACTTGTGCTAGCTGTCCAATTCGAATTCTTTTAGTATCTTTTCTATTTTCTTTTTCTTTTCTTTTAATTAAACTTAAAAATAAAGGAAATATGACTTAAACAAAAAGGAAAACGTGAAAGACAATGCAAAAGTGAATCTAAACCCTAGTGATACACGTAGGAGGCTAGATGCACTCGGTTTGGAGTTTGATGTTGTTTTTTTTATTTTTCTTGAACACGACTTAAACTAATGCAAGAACTAGAAATAAGACAATAAAAAGGATAGAAACAACCTGGTTTAGGAGCTTTAAGCTCTGATACCAAAATGATACAAGCCTTGATTCAAGGATGATAGGCTGTTTGGGATTTTGAGAAAATCAACAGATGGATAGGGTGTTGGAAGATTGAACCACGAGGGGTGATGAACCTCGTGATAAATCACAAACTTAGAGCTAGGAGGGCTGGTCTCAACTAGGTTCTAAGCGCACAAGATTCTTAGAGAGAAAACTTGTAGGGAAAAAGTTCTACTTTATTATTAATCAAAAAGGTTGTCGAACTACAATGCTGGAAGGAGCCTTATTAATATGCTCGACAGCTTGACCTTCTAGGGTCGACCCAAATAAGAAAAGGAAAACTTACAAAAGTGCACAAAGGAAAAGATACAAAAGTGTATAATCGAAAAAGGACCTATTCCTAAAATGTTTTGACTCAATAAAAGTAAATATTCTAGATCCTACCCTGCAAAACAGAAAGAGGCAAATATTCTTATTGAAAACTTACCTTAACTTACCTCATGGCCAAGAAATGGAAGGTGGCCGTCCTTGTGGCATGCGCGCGCCTTGCTCCTAGTCTTCGACTTGGAGTAGGGTTAAAAATCTTTGGGCCCTGACCTCTCTTGCCACTAAAGCCCAAGTCTCTGATGTTCCTTGTATTGTTGAGAAGCCTTTGGACTCTACTTTGCTCTTCTGGCCCATCTTCCTTAGCTGATCTTCCTCTAGGAGCTTGTCAACCCATAAGCTGAATTTGTGGAAGAGTGCCCTTGATCTGCTTCTTGTCATTGCTCCTTGAGGTACCACTGGTGTAGATACTTCCTCTAGGTGCATGTCCTGGAGCTGGTAGCTCATTTGGTCCGAGTCCTCTTGTGTAGAAGTGGAATTGCGCGTGTACTCGGCTGGATCGGCTGTACCGGCTGGATTGTGCGAGGTACTGGCCGGAATGCGTTCAGGACCGGCCAAGTTGATCCATCGGCGGTGTCATCAGGACGGCGGTGTCATTCCGTCCCAAGTGTGCGAAGCTTGGGCCTCTCCGCTTCATGTTGACCGGTCTGGTCCTATGGTCGAGGTCGGTACTGTCTGGTCGGCAGGAGCCAGATGGTCCTGCTGTCTCGGGCAAGCTTCCTGGTCGGTCTGGTCTCCTGGCTGGATGTACGATGTCCTCCAGCTCCAAGAACAAGATCAGGCACAAGAAAACATAGTAAAATGTTCAACAAGTCTTTGGAGAGTCTCATAACAATCATAGAAGATTGAGGATTCCATGAAGCTGAACTTACTAAAGAATTACAAGAAGGAGACTATGAACAACTAAAGACTACAACAATTTCATTCCTTCCAGTTTTACAAGGCTTCAGCGATACAACATTGTTCATCATTGCTAAACAAACTTAAGAAGGCATTATAAGGAGCTACAAGAGACCAAGGTGCGTATTTAAAATTCCTATGTTTCAATTAACAAGTTTATTTGCTTGTTTTTGCAGGAATGTGAATGTTAGGTTTAAGAGTCTTTTATTTGTCATTACGTCCTAATGTCTTGTTGTTATTTTCACTTTATTCCTTCCATTATAATGTATTTTCAGCCCTAGAAGTCACCTGCTGATCGACTAGTATATAATGTCCCTTCTCATCATGTAATCACTTAAGTTTTATGAAATAAAAACCTAGTTTTTCTTCCTTTGATAGGAGATGACGCCTCCAGCCTTCTTGTGTGAGAATCCTTGAAGCTTCAGTGCTCTAGACTTATCACAGACCTTCCATAATCTGTGTGGCATCTCTCAATCCATTTCTCTACTCAATCCTCACTTAGATCCTTCAGAAAGTGCTCTACAACGAGCTGAAAGGTCACCATCAATCTGTTCAACAACCTAACACTCCTGAGTCTCTAAAAAGTGTTGTACAGCCAGCTAGAGCCTCTCCAGCAGTTCCCCATACTTGAACAAGTCCTCTTGTTCCTGCATCATAACTGAAGCATAATGCATGTCATCACACAGTTTTGGATACATTGGATTACTTGGAGGCTTTTTCATAGCTCTTTCAGTGTCAAATTTTGTCTCAATACAGGAAATTTAGCTAGCTTAACATGGGCATTGGATTCATGTCATTCTGAACTCTAAATTAAAAGTTACGGACAATTTACTGTGGACATATAACTTGACCAGCTACTCAAAACCATCATTCTAAACGGATCATTGGTGCTCCTTGAATAAATGCTAATAAATGAAGCATAATGTATGCCATCACGCAGTTTGGGATAGATTGGATTTCTTGGAGGCTTTGTCATAGCTATTTCGGTTTAAATTTTGTTACAATATTTAGAATTGAGCTAGCTTAATGTGGGTGTTGGATTCGTGTCATTTCGAACTCTAAATAAAAAGTAACGGACGACTTAGTGTGGACAAGACAAATTGATTGGCCAGTTAAAATGATAATTCTAAACTGATCATTGGTGCTCCTTGAGTAAAGGCTAATAAATGAAGCATAATGCATGGTATCACGGAGTTTTTGATAGATTGGATTACTTGAAGGCTTTTTCGTAGCTATTTCGGTCTGAAACTTTGTCACAATATAGAAAATTGAACTAGCTTAATGTGGTTGCTGTATTCGTGTCATTTTGAACTCTAAATCAAAAGTTCCATACGATTTGTGCGGACATTTCAAGTTGATCAGCCAGTTAAAATGATCATTCTAAACTGATCACTGGTGCTCCTTGAGTAAAGACTTATAAATTAAGAATAATGCATGGCATCACACAGTTAAGGATACATTGGATTACTTGAAGGCTTTGTCGTAGCCTTTGAATGTTAAATGTTTTCACAATATGGAAAACTGAGCTAGCTTAACATCGCGTTGCATTCGTGTCATTCTTAACTCAAATCAAAAGTTACAAACGATTTATTGCGGACATGTCAAGTTGATTGGCTAGTTAAAATGATCATTCTAAATAGATCTATGGTGCTCCTTTAGTAAAGGCTTATAAATGAAGCATAATGCATGGCATCACGCAGTTTGGGATACATTGGATTACTTGGAGGCTTTTTCATAACTCTTTTATTCTCAAATATTGTCACAATATGGAAAATTGTGCTAGCTTAACGTGGGCGTTGGATTCATGTCATTTTGAGCTCTAAATCGAAAGCAAAAGATGATTTAGTGCGGACATGTCAAGTTGATCAGCTATTTAAAACGATCCTTCAAAACTGATCATTGGTGCTCATTGAGCAAAGGTTTACAAATGAAGCATAATGCATGGCATCACACACTCTTGGATAGATTTGATTAGTTGGAGGTTTTGTCGTAGCTATTTTGATCTTAACTCTTGTCACAATATAGAAAATTGAGCTAGCTTAACGGGGGTGTTGGATTCGTGTGATTTTAAACACTAAAAAAAGTTGTGGAAAAGCTAAGTTGATCAGCCAGTCAAAATGATCATTCTAAACTGATCAGTTGTGCTCCTTGAGAAGGCTTATAAATGAAGCTTAATGCATGGCATCACATAGTTTGGGATAGATTGGATTACTTGGAGGCTTAGTCATAGCGAATTTGGTCTTAATTTTTTGTCACAGTATAGAAAATTAAACTAGCTTAACATGTGCAATGGATTCGTGTCATTTTGTACTCTAAATCAAAAGTTACGGATGATTTAGTCCGGGCATGTCAAGTTGATCGGCCAGTGAAAATGATCATTCTAAACTGATCATTAGTGCACCTCGAGTAAAGGCTTATAAATGAAGCATAATGCAAGGCATCATGCAGTTTAGGATAGATAGAATTACGTGGAGGCTTTTTCGTAGCTATTTCGGTCTTAAACTTTGTCACAATATAGGAAGCTGAACTACCTTAACGTGGGTGTTGGATTCGTGTTATTTTGAACTCTCAATCAAAACTTTCAGCCGATTTATGCGGACATGTAAGGATGATCGGCCAGTTAATTTGATCATTCTAAACTGATCATTGGTGTTCTTTGAGTAAAGGCTTATAAATTAAGAATAATACAAGGCATCACGTAGTTTGGGATACATTGGATTACTTGGAGACTTTGTCATAATTGTTTCAGTCTCAAATATTTTCAAAATATGGAAAATTGAGCTAGCTTAACATGGCATTGGATTCATGTCATTCTTATCTCTAAATCCAAAGCTACAGACGATTTAGTGTAGACATGTCAAGTTGATTAGCTAGTTAAAATGATCAATCTATATAGATCATTGGTGCTCCTTGAGTTATGGCTTATAAATGAAGCATAATGCATGGCATCACGGAGTTTGGGATACATTGGATTATTTGGAGGCTTTGTCGTAGCTCTTTAAGTCTTAAATGTTGTCACAATATGGAAAATCGAGCTAGCTTAACATCGCGTTGGATTCATGTCATTCTTAACTCTAAATCCAAAGCTACAAACGATTTAGTGTGGACATGTCAAGTTGATTAATAAGTTAAAATGATCATTCTATATAGATCATTGGTGCTCCTTGAGTTAAGACTTATAAATGAAGTATAATACATGGCATCACCGAGTTTGGGATACATTGGATTATTTGGAGGCTTGTCGTAGCTCTTTGAGTCTCAAATGTTGTCACAATATGGAAAATTTAGCTAGCTTAACGTGGGCATTGGATCCATATCATTTTGAGCTCTAAATCAAAAGTTAAAGATAATTTAATGTGGATATGTCAAGTTGATCAGCTAGTTAAAATGATCATTCTAAACTGATCATTCATGAAAAATCTAAATAAAAATTTACAAACAATTTTAGGGATGTCAATTGATATTAAGATCATTCTAAATAATCATTGGTTTCAGGTTTGAAATGAAGCTATGCATTCATGCAGTTTGGATACATTGTCATTTTTTAGTTTTCAATCTCAAATGTTTTCACAATATGGAAAATTGAGAAAACTTGGCGTGCGCGTTGGACTCATATAATTTTGAGCTCTAAATCAAAAGTTAAAAATGATTTAGTTCGGAAATGTCAATTTGATCAGCTAGTTAAAATGATCATTTTAAACTTATATTTGGTGCTCCTTGACTAAAGGCTAATAAATGAAACATAATGCATGACATCACGTAGTTTGGGATAGACTGGATTACTTGGAGGCTTTGTCATATCTATTTCTGTCTTAAATTATGTCATAGTGTAGAAAATTGAACTAGCTTAACATGGGCATTGGATTCGTGTCATTTTGAACTCTAAATCAAAAGTTACAAATGATTTAGTGCAGACATGTCAAGTTGATTGGCCAGTTAAAGTGATCGTTCTTAACTGATCATTGGTGCTCCTTGAGTAAAGGCTTATAAATGAAGCCTAATGCATGGCATCACGCCATTTGGGATACATTGAATTAATTGGAGGCTTTTTCTATGCGATTTCGGTCATGACAGTACAAGAAAACTACCAAAATGCAATTGCATTTTGGGACCACATTTGCCACGGATATGCGACCAATTTGTGACTATGGTGTAGTAGTCGTGGATTGGTCACAATTTGGGGACTAAAACCCGTAGTCACTAATCAGTCGCAATACGCAACCAATTTGCTACTACTATGCGACTACTACGCAACTTTGTGACTGATTAGTGACTGCTTGTGGAAGAATGACATGTTGGTTGCCTATTGGTCGCAAAATATGCGAACAATTTGCGAACACGGTTGGAGTGGCTCTTCAGTCACAAAGTAGTGGCAAAGGCACAACATAAAAAACATGTGCGAGGTAGGTATACCAACATTCAAGCGATTACATTGTTGTGGTCGCAAAGTAGTGGCAAAATATTATATATATATATATGCCGCCATGTCCCATTCCCTCATTTGTAGAATCAAAAAGAAAAAAACAACTTCAAACATATGGGGGAATTATAATAATTCGAGAGATGGGATGTACAAAAGGATTGATAATCAAACAAGAAATATATATCCTGAATTTGCAGAAGGCATGTAGCAGTTCATGAATTTTGCAAATAGTCAACCAATAGCTCAAAATAGCAGGGGTAAGTTTTTCTGTCCTTGTACTAATTGCAAAAATGATAAATTTCTCCATATAACTTGCCACCGGATATGTGTATGAAGGAAGAGTACTTGTTTCTAACAATTCTAAATTCGGGGCCAAATCATCTGTGCGCTAGTATGGATATATTCCTCCGACCTTTGATTGATGAGCTGAAAAATTGTGGTCTATGGGAGTTAATGCATACGATGTATCTCTAAATCAAAATTTCAATCTAAAAACGTGTTACTGTGGACGATAAGCGATTTTCCAACTTAGGGAATGTTGTCAGGATGGATAACGCATTGTAGACTGTCTTGTCCAATTTGTATGGATGATACGATGGCATTTTAATTACCAAATGGTAGAAAGGCGTGTTGGTTTGATTGTCACAGAAGGTTTCTTCCTAATGGTCATCCGCTAAAAAAAATAAAACAAATGTTTTAAAGGGGAATCCCGATTTGAATGACTATCCTCCACAATCATTGACAGACGAACAAGTTTTATACAAGCGAATAAAAACAGTCAATCCTCTAAGAAAATCTAACTGCAGAGGAAACGGTCATGAAAGTAATGAAGAAGGTTATGGAAGCTGGCACAATTAGCACAAAGAAAGGATATTTTGGGAGTTGCCGTAGTAGATGGATCTTAACTTTCGACATAATCTTGATGTGATGAATATAGACAAGAATTTCTCCGATAACATCATTAATACTGTTATGAATGTCAAGGATAAATCAAACGATACAGTTAAGTCAAGGTTGGATATTGCAAAGGTTTGCTCTTGAAAAGAGTTGCACGTGGATGGTCGGGGTAATGCTCCATTCCCTATATTTTGATCTAAACATGGCTCAGTGTTCTGAAAGTTAATCCCAAATATAACATTTTGGGGAAATACAAAAACAAAGACGAGATTGGCCTTTTGCAACAAGAAAATGATGGAGAGGTTGGTGGTTGAAGAGATAGAAGTGGATTGTTTGGTTGATTTCGATGTCGGAGATGACAAAATAGAAGATGAATTTCAGTGTAATATTTCCTCTTCATATTATGATGAGGACGAAGAGATGTAATATATTTGACTTTTATGTATTTTTTACATTTGATCCTTATATATTTTTGTAAAATGTTGTTGTTTCTAATTGAAGTTTTTTCTACAAGTCCAAATCATGTTATCAATCTTATATAATTCATAGTATTCACAAAAATCATATAATTTAGGTTTCAGGGCATTAATTGTGACTACTTTGACACCACATTGCCACCACATTGGGAATGTGGTGGCAAATTGGTCACAAAAATCATCTGTGGTCGCAAATCAGTCGCACATTTGCGACTAATTTGCGACCATGGGTTCAAAATTTCTATTGTTGTCACAAATTGCTCGCAAAATAGCGACCAGTTTGCGACTAAATATGATAAATTTACATTTTCCCAATGTACTTTTCTTATTTTCAACTTATTTTTGCATTTCTAGGTAAGTACTAATCATTATAGTTGGCCAAATATAAACAAAATTATATTTGTGTTGATGTAAATGTTAGAAAAATTTGAAGTGTATATAAGAGGTATAAGGTTAAGGGAATGTATTTAATGTTTTAGGGAAATGATATGTAAATTTAATAAATTTGTTAAATATTGTTGTTTACTTAGTAATTGAAGTTTTTACAACTCCTAATGATGTTATCAATCTTATATAATTCATGATATTCAGCAAAATCATATAATTTAAGTTTTAGGGAATTAATTGTGAATACTTTGCCACCACATTGCCACTACATGGGAAATGTGGTGGCAAATTGGACACAAAAAAACTCATGCTCGCAAATCAGTTGCAAATATGCAGCTGCTTTGCAACCACATATGAAAAAAGATATGTAAATCAGTGGCAAATCAGTGGCATTGATATGTAAATTTAGTAAATTTGGTAAATATTATTGTTTACTTAGTAATTAAACTTTTTACAACTCCTAATGATGTTATCAATCTTATATAATTCATGATATTCAGCAAAATCATATAATTTAAGGTTTAGGGAATTAATTGTGAATACTTTGCCACCACATTGCCACTACATGGGAAATGTGGTGGCAAATTGGACACAAAAATAACCCATGGTCGCAAATCAGTTGCAAATATGCAACTGTTTTGCAACCACACATGAAAAAGAATAAATTCAATAAAATAAACCGTGGTCGCAAATCAGTCACAAATTTATGACTGATTTGCGACCACGGTTTATTTTATTGAATTTAAATATGTGGTCGCAAATCAGCCACAAAAATGCGACTGATTTGCGACCACGTGTGCATTCGCTGAGAACCAAAAATTCTCGAAATTTATGATTCTCACCAAATTAACTTGGTGTGAGTTAAAATTTTTTGAGAATCTTCGATTCCCACCAAATTATTTGTGACTGATTTGTGACCACGTATTTAATTTTGCATTTCGCCACTGATTTACGACCATATGTGTGGTCTCAATAAAACTCTATAAATACGTGACTCATTTCTCTCATTCTCACACTTCAAACAATCCTAACCTTCTAAAATCCTCTCAAAAAACACTTCATCCAAATTCCAACACTTCAAACACTTCAAACCCAATGGCAAGTAGCGGTAGGTCGATGATAGGACATGGCAGACGATAAATCCCACCGTCTTCTGGCCTTGGTAACTCTTTGGCCTCCTCGAACCCCTCACCCACCACTTTTTTGCGGTATCCCGACTACAACCTCAATACACCTTCACTCTTCACACAGTTCCTATAACCGAACCGTGTAATCAGTTTCGGGAATCGGAGGAGCATGAAGAGGAAGAGGTTATGCCTTCTGAAACAGAAACGGGAGAAGAAACTATCACCTTAGATAGTTTGTTACAAACCCTGGGGCCGGACCAGTACCTCACACTGCTGTCTCCAGTGTCGGCACCAAAAATTACAAAAATTATTTCTTTTAAATTTATATAATTAAAATTTATTATTTAAAATTTATTATGTTTATTTGAGATTTAAAAACTTTAATATATTAAAAATATTAGGTTTGACTGGGACAAGGGGGCAATAACCCGTCAAATTTCAAAACATTTGAAAACAAATTTGACAGCCCCTATTAAAGTTGGACAGTCGTACCAGCTGAACGACAAGATTAATACTTCATCGAATTTGCGGTAAGAATATTTTTCAAAAAAAATTTTATTTAATAAAATTTAATAATTAATAAAGTTAATATATTTTAAATTTGCAAGCAATCGTTCACCTGGGATCCTGTGATCACCTTGGTGGTACTGAAGGAGTTTGACTCCGTCAGTGTAAGGCGGATGAAAGGGATGTTGAGCATGGTTCATACAACCGGCAAACGTCCAAGGTGGATTTCCCCTAGTCTATACAAAACAATGAAAGACTATTGGGAAACAAAAATGTCTAATGAGAGGAGTAGTAAGTCGTCCAATAACCGCAACTCCTCTTGGGATGGTCTTGGTCCACACAAGCATTTGTCGGGCCAAAAATCCAATATCCAGATCCAATAGAAAATGGTAAATAATATAAAAAAATTTAAATTTAAATTTAAATTTATTTGTTATTTATTAATAATTTATTTCAAAATTTAGAAAAATAATTTGGGATGTCCATTCTAAATTGTTGAGGTGTTTATAAAGACTCATACTCAGCAGGATAGTTCATATTTTGATTTGAAAGCTAAACAAATCGGTGAAGCATACGAACGCAACACACAAGAAAAGATGGTGATCGTGGAGGTCGATGCAATTGGAACGTGTGACGGTACTTCCCGTCAAATTCAGCTGACCCGAGATGAGAAGAATGAGATCTTCATTCACGTAAAAAAAAAATTTTTAAATTTTTTTTAGTTACACTAAATTTAATATACTAAATATTTTATACTAATTGTTTTATTATTATTTTTTTGTAGTCCTCCTTTGCGGATGACAGAGGCTATCTTTATGGACTCGGTAGCCTGAACAGCTCCCAATCCACTACCTCCGACTTTGTTGCACTTCAAGATCAATATTTAGCCGCGCAGCAGCAAATCGAAGAACAAAACGCATGTAATATGCCTATTAAAGATCAAAATGCACAGATGTTGGAAGCGAATCGGAGGATGAAACAAAGTTTTGAGAATGATTTGTGACTACGGATACAATGTAGTCGCAAATAAGTCACAAACATTTGTGACTGATTTGCGACCACGGTGAAAGACGTGGTCGCAAATCAGTCACAAAAGTTTGTGACCGATTTGCGACTACGGTTTTTGCAACCATTGATGTAATGGCAAAGTAGTCAAAACATTTTTTACTACAAACCAGTCACAAAGTAGTCGCAAATACATAGACCAATATTTGGTCGCAAATCAGTCGCAAAATGTACCACTATTACTGGGGTCACAAATCAGTCGCTAAAGTGCGACTAATTTGCGACCATAAAAATTTGTGATGAAACTTTTGCGACCACATATGTGATCGCAAAAGCCTTGTTTTCTTGTTCTGTAAACTTTGTCACAATCTAGAAAATTGAACTAGTTTAACGTGGGCATTGGATTCCTGTCATTTTGAACTCTAAATCAAAAGTTCCATATGATTTGTGCGGACATGTCAAGTTGATCCGCCAGTTAAAATGATCATTCTAAACTTACCATTGGTGCTCCTTGAGTAAAAGCTTATAAATGAAGAATAATGAATGGCATCATGCAGTTTGGGATACATTGGATTACTTGGAAGCTTTGTCGTACCTCTTTAAGTCTCAAATGATTTCACAATATGGAAAATTGAGCAAGCTTAACATGGCGTTGGATTCGTGTCATTCTAAACTCTAAATTAACAGTTACAAACAATTTAGTGCGGACATGTCAAGTTGATTTTCCAGTTAAAATGATAATTCTAAATAGACAATTGGTGGTCCTTGAGTAAAGGCTTATAAATGAAGGATAATGCAGGATATCACGAAGTTTGGGATACATTGGATTAGTTGGAGGCTTTGTAGCTCTTTCAGTCTCAAATGTTATCACAAGATGGAAAATTGAGCTAGCTTAACGTGGGTGTTGGCTTCATGTCATTTTGAGCTCTAAATCAAAAGTTAGAGAAGATTTAGTGCAGAAATGTCAAGTTGATCGGCAAGTAAATATGATCATTCTAAACTGATTATTGGTGCTCCTTGAGTAAAGGCTTATAAATGAAGTATAATGAATGGGATCATGCAGTTTGGGATACGTTGCATTACTTGGAGGTTTCATAGTAGCTCTTTCAGCCTCAAATGATGTCCCAATATGGAAAATTCAACTTGCTTAACGTGGGCATTGGACTCATATCAATTTGAGCTCTAAATCAAAAGTTAAAGACGATTGAGTGCGGCAATGTAAGTTGATCAGCTACATAAAATGATTATTCTGGTCCTTGAGTAAAGTCTTATAAATGAAGCATAAGGCATGGCATCACACAGTTTGGGATACATTGGATTACTTGGAGGCTTTCGTAGCTCTTTCGGTCTCTAATGTTGTCATAATATAGAAAATCGAGCTACCTTAACGTGGATGTTGGATTCTTGTCATTCTGAACTCTAAATCAAAAGTGACAGACGATTAAGTGCGGACATGTCAAGTTGATCGGCAAGTTAAAATGATCATTCTAAACTGATAATTGGTGCTACTTGAGTAAAGGCTTGTAAATGAAGCATAATGCATGGCATCACACACACTGGGATAGATTGGATTACTTGGAGGCTTTGTCGTAAGTCTTTCAGTTGTAAATTTTTTCAAAATATGGAAAATTGAGCTAGCATAACGTGGGCGGTTGGTTCATGTCATTTTGAGCTCTACATGAAAAGTTAAACACGATTTAGTGCGGACATGTCAAGATGATCAAATGGTTAAACTGATCATTCTAAACTGATCATTGGTGCTCCTTGAGTAAAGGCTTATAAATGAAGCATAATGCATGGCATCACGCATTTTGGGATACATTGGATTACTTGGAGGATTTTTTAGCTCATTCAGTCTCAAATATTGTCACAATATAGCAAATTCAGCTAGCTCAACATGGCGTTGGGATCGTGTCCTTCCGGACATGGTAGTTATCGGCCAGTTACGGACAATCAGAAGTTACGTATGATTTAGTGCGGACATGTCAAGGTTATTGGCCAGTTAAAATGATCATTCTATACTGATCATTGCTGCTCCTTGAGTAATGGCTTATAAATGAAGCATAATGCCTGGCATCATGCAATTTGGGATACATTGGATTACTTGGAGGCTTTTTCGTAGCTCTTTCAGTCTCAAATGTTTTCAAAATATGGAAAACTGAGCTAGCTTAACGTGCGCGTTGGACTCATATCATTTTGAGCTCTAACTCAATAGTTAAAGACGATTTAGAGCGTACATGTCAAGTTGATCAGTTAGTTAAAATGATCTTCTAACCTAATCATTGGCGATCCATGCGTAAAGGCTTATAAATGCATGGCTTTTCGTAGTTTAGGATAGATTGGATTACTTGGAGGCTTTTTCGTAGCTATCTCTGTCATAAATTTTGTCACAATATAGAAAATTGAACTAACTTAACGTGGGCATTGGATTCATGTCATTCTGAACTCTAAATCAAAAGTTACAGACGATTTAGTACAGACATGTCAAGTTGATCGACCAGTTAAATTGATCATTCTCAACTAATCACTGGTGCTCCTTGAGTAAAGGCTTATAAATGAAGCATGATGCATGACATCACTCAGTTTGGGCTACATTGGACTACTTGGAGGTTTTGTCGTAATTCTTTCAGTTTCGAACGTTGTCACAATATCGAAAACTGAGCTAGACTAACGTCGTCGTTTGATTCATGTCATTTGAGCTCTAAATCAAAAGTTACTGACGATTTAGTGCAGACATGTCAAGTTGATTGGCTAGTTAAAATGATCATTCTAAACTGATCATTGGTATTCCTTGAGTAAAGTCTTCTAAATGAAGCATAATGCATGGCATCACGTAATATGGGAGACATTGGATTACTTGGAGGCTTTGTCGTAGTGCTTTATTGAAAATTGAGCTAGAGTAACGTCGGTGTTGGATTCATGTCATTTTGAACTCAAAATCAAATGTTAAAGATGATTTAGTGCGGACATATTAAGTTGACCAGATAGTTAAAATGATCATTCTAAACTGATCATTGGTGCCCATTTACCAAAGGTTTACAAATGAAGCATAATGGATGGCATCATGCAGTTTTAGATAGAAGGATTACTTGAAAGCTTTGTCGTAGCTATTTTCGTCTAAAATTTAATCACGATATAGAAACTGAGCTACCTTAACATGGTCGTTTGATTCGTGTCATTCTGAACTCTAAATAAATTGATATGGACAATTTAGTACAGACATGTCAAGTTGATCGGCCAATTAAAATGATAATTCTAATTTGATCATTGGTGCTCCTTCAGTAAAGGCTTAAAAATTAAGCATAATGCATGACATCACGCAGTTTGGAGTACATTGGATAACTTGGAGGCTTTGTCGTATCACTTTCAGACTCAAATATTTTCACAATATTGAAATTGAGCTAGACTAACGTAGCCGTTAGATTTATGTGATTTTGAGCACTAAACAAAATGTTAGTGTTGATTTTGTGCAAGTATGTCAAGTTATTCATCTAATAAAATGATCATTCTAATTTGATAATTAGTGATCATTGAGCAAAGGTTTACAAATGAAGCATCATGCATAGCATCACCCAGTTTGGGATAGACTGGATTACTTGCAAGCTTTTTCCTAGCTATTTTGGTCCTAAAGTTTTTCTTAATATAGAATATTGAGCTAGCCTAACGTGGGCATTAGATTCTTGTCATTCTGAACTCTAAATAAAAAGTTACAAACGATTTAGTGTGGACATGGCAAGTTGATCGGATTGTTAAAATGATCATTCTAAACTGATCATTGGTGCTTCTTGATTAATGGCTTATAAATGAAGCATAATGCATGGCATCACGCTGTATGGGATACATTGGATTACTTCGAGGCTTTGTGGTAACTCTTTCAATCTCAAATGTTGTCACAATATTGAAAATTGAGCTAGACTAACGTGGCCGTTGAATTCATTGCATTTTGAGCTATAAATTAAATTTTAAAGATGATTTAGTGTTGACATGTCAAGTTGATCAGCTAATTAAAATGATCATTCTAAAATGATCTTTGGTGCTCATTGAGAAAGGTTTACGAATCAAGCATAATGCATGACATCACGCAATTTGGGATAGATTGGATTACTTGGAGGCTTTGTCGTACCTATTTCAGTATTAATCTTTGTCACAATATATAAAATTGAGCTAGCTTAACGTGGGCATTGGATTCATGTCATTCTGCACTCTAAATCAAAAGTTACGTAGGATTTAGTATGGACATGTCAAGTTTATCGGCTAGTTAAATTGATCATTCTAAGCTGATCATTCGTGCTCATTGAACAAAGGCTTACAAATGAAGCATAATGCATGGCATCACACAGTTTGGGATAGATTGGATTACTTGGAGGCTTTGTCCTAGCTCTTTCAGCCTCAAATGTTGTCACAGTATTGAAAACTGACCTAGATTAACATGGGCGTTTGATAAATGTCATTTTGAGCTCTAAATCAAATGTTACAGACGATTTATGGCGGACATGTCAAGTTGATCAGCTAGTTAAAATGATCATTATAAACTGATCATTGGTGATCATTGATTAAAGGTTTACAAATGAAGCATAATGCTAGGGATCACGAAGTGTGGGACAGATTTAATTAATTAGAGGTTTTTTCGTAGCTATTTTGATCTTAAATTTAATTATAATAAAGAAAACTGAGCTAGCTTAATGTGGGCGTTGGATTCGTGTCATTCTGAACTCTAAATCAAAAGTTACGAACGATTTAGTGGAGACATGTCAACTTGAGCGGCAGTTAAAATGATCATTCGAAACTCATCATTGGTACTCCTTGAGTAAATGCTTATAAAAGAAGCACAATTCGTTGCATCACACAGTTTGGGATACATCGGATTACTTCGAGGCTTTGTCGTAGCTCTTTCATTCTCAAATGTTGCCACAATATTTAAAATTGAGCTAGACTAATGTGGCCGTTTGATACATGGTGTTTTGAGCTCTAAATCAAATGTTAAAGACGATTGAGTGCGGATATGTCAAGTTGACCAGCCAGTTAAAATGATAATTCTAAACTGATAATTGGTGCTCCTTGAGTAAAGGCTTATAAATGAAGCATAATGCAGAACATCACACAGTTTGGGATACATTGGATTACTTACAGGCTTTGTCGTAACTCTTTCAGTCTCAAGTGTTGTCACAATATAGAAAATTGATCTAGATTAAAGTGGGCATGGGATTCATGTCGTTTGGAGCTTAAAATCAAATGTTACAGATGATTTAGTACGGACAGGTAAAGTTGAGGAGCTAGTTAAAATTATCATTCTAAACTGATCATTGGTTATCATAGAGCAAAGGTTTACAAATGAAGCATAATATATGGCATCACGCTGTTTGGGATAGATTGGATTACTTGGAGGCTTTGCATACCTATTTCTGTTATAAATTTTGTCACAATATAGAACATTGAGCTAGCTTAACATGGGTGTTGGATTCATGTCATTCTAAACTCTAAATCAAAAGTTACAAATGATTTAGTGCAGACATCTGAAATTGATCGGCTAGTTAAAATGATAAATTTAAACTGATCATTGGTGCTCCTTGAGTATAGGCTTATAAATGAAGCATAATGCATGGAATCACACTGTTTGCGATACATTGGATTATTTGGAGGTTTTGACATAGCTCTTTCAGCCTCAAATGTTTTCACAATATTAATAATTAAGCTAGATTAACGTGGGCATTGGATTCATGTCATTTTGAGCTCTAAATCAAATGTGACGGATGATTTTTTGCGGACATGTCAAGTTAATCAGCTAGTTAAAATTATCATTTTAAACTGATCATTGGTGTTTATTGAGCAAAGGTTTACAAATGAAGCATAATGCATGCAATCACGCAGATTGGGATAGATTTGATTACTTGGAGGATTTTGGTGTTAAATTTTTTCACAATAGAGAATATTTAGCTAGCTTAACGTGGGCGTTGAAACAATTTGTGTCATTCTGAACTCTAAATTGAAAGTAAAATAAGATTTAATGCGTACATGTCAAGTTGATAGACCAGTTAAAATAATCATTCTAAACTGATCATTGGTGCTCCTTGAGTAAAGGCTTATAAATGAAGCATAATGCAGGACATCACGAAATTTGGGATAGATTGGATTACTTGGAGGTTTTGCGTACCTATTTCTGTTATAAATTTTGTCACAATATAGAACATTGAGCTAGCTTAACATGGGTGTTGGATTCGTGTCATTCTAAACTCTAAATCAAAAGTTACAAATGATTTAGTGCAGACATCTGAAATTAATCGGCTAGTTAAAGTGATAAATTTAAACTGATAATTTGTGCTCCTTGAGTATAGGCTTATAAATGAAGCATAATGCATGGAATCACACTGTTTGCGATACATTGGATTATTTGGAGGTTTTGACATAGCTCTTTCAGCCTCAAATGTTGTCACAATATTAATAATTAAGCTAGATTAACGTGGGCATTGGATTCATGTCATTTTGAGCTCTAAATCAAATGTGACGGATGATTTTTTGCGGACATGTCAAGTTAATCAGCTAGTTAAAATTATCATTTTAAACTGATCATTGGTGTTTATTGAGCAAAGGTTTACAAATGAAGCATAATGCATGCAATCACACAGTTTGGGATAGATTTGATTACTTGGAGGATTTTGGTGTTAAATTTGTTCACAATAGAGAATATTTAGCTAGCTTAACGTGGGCGTTGAAACAATTTGTGTCATTCTGAACTCTAAATTGAAAGTTACATAAGATTTAATGCGTACATGTCAAGTTGATAGACCAGTTAAAATGATCATTCTAAACTGATCATTGGTGCTCCTTGAGTAAAGGCTTATAAATGAAGCATAATGCAGGACATCATGAAATTTGGGATACATTGGATTACTTGGAGGCTTTGTTGTAGCTCTTTCAGTCTCAAATGTTGTCACAATATTGAAAATTGAGCTAGATTAACATGGCGTTTGATTAATGTCATTTTGAGCTCTAAATCATATGTTATGGACGATTTAGTGCGGACATGTTAAGTTGATGAGCTAGGTAAAACGAATATTCTAAAGTTATCATTGGTGGTCATTGAGTAAAAGTTTACAAATGAAGCATAATGCATGGCATCACGCAGTTTGGGATGGATTTGATTACTTGGAGGCGTTGTCGTAGCTCTTTTAGTCTTAAACTTTGCCACCATATAGAATATTGAACTTGCTTAACGTGGGCATTCGATTCAGGTCATTCTGAAATCTAAAATCAAATATTACAAACGATTTAGTGCGGGTATGTGAAGTTGATCAGCTAGTCAAAATGCTTATTATAAACTGATCATTGGTGCTCATTGAGCAAAGGTTTACAAATGAAGCATAATGCATGCCAGCACAGAGTTTGAGACACATTGGATTACTTGGAGGCTTTTTCGTAGCAATTTCGGTTTTAAAGTCTGTAAAAATATAGAAAATTGAGCTAGCTTAACGTGGACGTTGGATTCTTGTCATTATGAACTCTAAATAAAAAATAACAGACGATTTAGTGTGGACATGTCATGTTGATCGACCACTTAAAATGATAATTCCAAACTGATCATGGGTACTCCTTGAGTAAAAGCTTATAAATGAAGCATAATGCATGGCATCACGCAGTTTGGGATACATTGGATTACTTGGAGGCTTTGTTGTAGCTCTTTCAATATCAAATGTTGTCAAAATATTGAAAATTAAGGTAGATTAACGTGGGCGTTAGATTCATGTCATTTTGAGCTCTAAATCAAAAGTGAAAGACTATTTAGTGGGAACATGGACAGTTGATCAGCTAGTTAAAGTGATCATTATTGCTCCTTGAGTAAAGGGCTTATAAATGAACCATTATGCATGGTATTACGCAGTTTGGGATACATTAGATTACTTAGAGGCCTTCTCGTAGCTCTTTCAGTCTCAAATATTTCAACAATGTGGAAATATGAGTTGCTTAACGTAGGTGTTGGGTTCATGTCATTTTGAGCTAAAATCAAAACTTAAAGACAATTTAGAGCGGACTAGTCAAGATGATCAGCTAGTTAAAATCATCATTCTAAATTGATCATTGGGGCTCATTGAGTATATGCGTAAAAGTGAAGCATAATGCATAACATCACACATTTTGGGATAGATTGATTTGCTTGAAGCCTTTGTCGTAGCTATTTCGTTCTTAAAATTTGTCACAAAAAAATTGAGTGAGCTTAACTTGGGTTTTGGATTCATGTCATTTTGAATTCTAAATCAAAAGTTACCAACGATTTAGTGCTGACATGTCAAGTTGATCGCCAAGTTATAATGATCATTCTAAACTAATCATTGGTGCTCCTTAATTAAAGGCTTATAAATGAAAAATAATGCATGGCATCACGTACTTTGAGATGCATTAGATTACGTGGAGGCTTTGTCGTAGCTCTTTCAGTCTCAAATGTTGTCACAATATGGAACATTGAGCTAGCTTAACGTGGGCATTAGATTCATGTCATTTTGAGCTCTAAATCAAAAGTGGCAGACTATTTAGTGCGGAGATGGCAAGTTGATCAGCTAGATAAAATGATCATTCGAAACTGATCATTATTGTTCCTTGAGTAAAGGGCATCAAAATGAACCTTAATGCACGGTATCACGCAGATTGGGATAGATTGGATTACTTGGAGGCATTATCGTAGCTGTTTCGATCTTAAATTTTGTCACAACATAGAAAATTGAGCTAGCTTAACGTGGGTGTTGGACCCGTGTCATTTTGAACTCTTAATCAAAAATTGAGCTAGCTTAACGTGGGTGTTGAAGCATACTGCATGGAATCACACAGTTCAGGATAGATTGGATTACTTGAAGGCTTTTTGGTAGCTCTTTCAGTCTCAAAAGTGGTCAAAATATAGAAAATTGACCAGACTTAACATGGGCGTTGGACTGGTGTCATTCTGAACTCTAAATCAAAAGTTACGGACGATTTAGTGCATACATGTCATAGTTATCAGCCTGTTAAAATGATAATTCTAAACTGATCATTGGTGCTCCTGTTGTAAAGGCTTATAAATGAAGCATAATGCATGGCATCACGCAGTTTTGGATACATTAGATTACTTGTAGACTTTGTTGTAGCTATTTCGGTCTTAAATTTTGTCACAGTATAGAAAATTGAGCTAGCTTAACGTGGACATTGGATTCATGTCATTCCGAACTCTAAAGAAAGGGCGGACATGTCAAGGTAATCGGTTAGTTAAATTGATCATTCTGAACTATCATTGGTGCTCATTGAGAGAAGCTTTACAAATGAAGCATAATGCATTGTATCACATAGGGATAGATTGGATTACTTGGAGGCTTTTTCGTAGCTATTTCGGTCTTAAATTTTATCACAGTATAGAAAATTGAGGTAACGTAATGTGGGCGTTGGATTCGTGTCATTCTGAACTATAAATCAAAAGTTACACACAATTTTGTGCGGACATGTTAAGTTGATCGACCAGTTAAAATGGTCATTCTAAAATGATTATTGGTGCTCCTTGAGTGAGGCATAATGCATGGCATCACGAAATTTGGGATACATTGGATTACATGGAGGTTTTGTCATAGCTATTTCAGTCTCAAATGTTGTCACAATATTGCAAATTGAGTTAGATTAATGTGGGCGTCGGGTTCATTTCATTTTGAGCTCTAAATCAAATGTTAAAGATTTTTAGTGCGGACATGCCAAGTTGATCAGCTAATGATCATGCTAACTAATCATTGGTGCTCATTGAGCAAAGATTTACAAATGAAGCATAATGCATGACATCACACAGCTTGGGGTAGATTGGTTTACTTGGAGCCTTTGTCGTAGATATTTTGGTCTTAAGTTTTGTAACCATATAGAATATTGAGCTAGCTTAATGTGGATGTTGGATTCGTGTCATTCTGAACTCTAAATCTAATATTACGGACGATTTAGTGCTAGCATTTTAAGTTTATCGGCTAGTTAAATTGCTCATTTTAAACTGATCCTTGGTGCTTATTGAGTAACACATAAATGTAGTATAATGCATGGCATCACGCATTTTGGGATAGATTGGATTACTTTGAGACTTTTTCATAGCTATTTTGGTCTTAAATTTTGTCACAATATAGAATATTGAGCTAGCTTAATGTAGCTGTTGGATTTGTTTAGTTGTGATCTCTAAATCAAAAGTTATGGACGATTTAGCGTGGAAATTTCAAGTTGATCAGCCAATAAAATAACGATTCTAAATTGACCATTAGTGCTATTTGAGTAAATACTTATAAATGAAACATAATGCATGGCATCACGCAGTTTGGGATACATTGGATTTTTTGAAGGCTTTTTTGTAACTGTTTCAGTTTCAAATATTGTCACAATATAGAAAACTGAGCTAGATTAACGTGGGTGTTTTTAACGTCATTTTGAGCTCTAAATCAAATGTTAAAGATGATTTAATGCGGACATGTCAAGTTGATAAGTTAGTTAAAATAATCATTCTAAACTGATCATTGGTTCTCATTGAGTAATGGCATATAAATTAAGCATAATTCATGGCATCACACAATTTGGGATAGATTGGATTACTTGGAGGCTTTTTCGTAACTATTTATGTCATAATTTTTCCACAAAATAGAATATTGAGCTAGCTTAACGTGGGCACTGGATTCTTGTCATCCTGACCTCTAAGTAAATTTTACGAACTATTTAGTGCAGAAATATCATGTTGATCGGCCAGTTAAAAAGATTATTCTAAATTGATCATTGGTGATCATTGAGTAAAGACTTGTAAATGAAACGTAAAGCATGGCATCACACAGTTTGGGATACATTGGATTACTTCGAGGCTTTGTCGTAGATGTATTAGTCTCAAATGTTCTCACAATATTGAAAATGGAGCTAGATTAATGTGGGCATTGGATTAATATCATTTTAGCTCCAAATCAAATGTTAAAGAGTATATAGTGTAGAACATCAAGTTGATCAGATAGTTAAAATGATCATTCAAAAATGATTATTGGTGCTCACTGAGCAAAGGTTTACAAATGAAGCATAATGCATGGCATCACGCAGTTTGGACAAGATTGGATTACTTGTAGTCTTTGTCGTAACTAATTTGGTCTTAATTTTTTTAATTTTCAGCTAGTTTAATGTGGGCGTTGGATTTGTGTCATTCTAAACTCTAAACCAAATGTTACGGACGATTTAGTGCGGACATGTCAAGTTTATCGTCTAGTTAAATTGATAATTCTAAACTAATCTTTGGTATTCATGTCATTTTGAATTCTAAATCAAAAGTAATCTACGATTTAGAGCAGACATGCCAAGTTTATCGGCTAGTTAAATTGATCATTTTAAACTGATCATTGGTGCTCATTGAGCAAAGGTTTACGAATGAAGCATAATGCATGGCATCACGCAGTTTGGGATAGATTCGATTACATGAACGCTTTCTCGTAGATATTTCAGTCTTAAATTGTTTCACAATATTTTTGAGGTAGCTTAATGTGGGCATTGGATTTGTGTTATTCTGAACTCTAAATAAAAAATACGGACGATTTAGTGCAGATATATCAAATTGATCAACCACTTAAAATGATCATTCTAAACTGATCATTGGTGCTCATTGAGTAAAAGGCTTATAAATGAAGCATAATGTATGGCATTACACAGTTTGGGATAGATTTAATTACTTGGATGCTTCCTTATAGCTCTTTCAGTCTTAAATGTTGTCACAATATTGCAAAATTGAGATAGATTAACGTGGGCGTTGGAT
Organism: Pugionium cornutum; assembly: GCA_018901935.1. Lineage (NCBI taxonomy): Eukaryota > Viridiplantae > Streptophyta > Magnoliopsida > Brassicales > Brassicaceae > Pugionium > Pugionium cornutum. The sequence continues at coordinate 38,419,646 of CM032162.1, read as the reverse complement.
TCACATCATCTTGAGCTCTAAATAAAATGTTAAAGACGATTTTGTGCAGACATGTCAAGTTTATCAGCTCGTTAAAATGATTATTCTAAACTGATTATGGTGCTCATTGAGCAAATGTTTACAAATGAAGCATAATGCTTGGCATCACGCAGTTTTGGATAGATTGGATTGCTTGGAGCTTTTGTCGTAGCTAATTCGGTCTTAAATTTTTTCATAATATAGAATATTGAGCTAGCTTAATGGGGGCCTTGGATTCGAGTCATTCGGAACTCTAAACTAAAAGTTACGGACGATTTAATGCAGACTTGTCAAGTTTATAAACTAGTTAAGTTGCTCATTTTAAAATGATCGTTGGTGCTCATTAAGCAACGCATAAATGACACATAATGTATGGCATCACGCAGTTTGGGATAGACTGGATTACTTGGAGGCTTTCTCGTACCTGTTTCAATCTTAAAATTTGTCACAATATAGAATATTGAGGTATCTTAATGTGGACCTTGGACTACTGTCTTTCTGAAGTTTAAATCA
>CM032162.1:38355692-38418615 GCA_018901935.1 Pugionium cornutum | reverse complement strand
AATTTGTGGAAGAGTGCTCTTGATCTGCTTCTTGTCATTGCTCTTGGAGGTACCACTGGTGTAGATACTCCCTCAAAGTGCATGTCCTGGAGCTGGTAGCTCATTTGGTCCGAGTCCTCTTGTGTAGAAGTGGAAGTGTGCGTGTACTCGGCTGGATGGCCTGTACCGGCTGGATTATGCGCGGTACTGGCCGGAATGACTTCAGGACCGGCCAAGTTGATCCCGGAGTCGGCGGTGTCATCAGGGGGACCGGCGGTGTCATTCACGTCCCCACCAAGTGTGCCGGAAGCTTGGGCCTCTCCGCCGGCGATGTTGACCGGTCTGGTCCTATAGGTCGAGGGTCCGGCGGTACTGTCTGGTCCGGCAGGCGCGCCAGATGGTCCTGCTCTCTCGGGCAAGCTTCCTGGTCGGCCAGTCTGGTCTCCTGGCTGGATGTACGACCTGATGTCCTCATCATTCCCTACCTCTTCAGTAGGTTTTGTCCTCAAAACTGGATCATCTGCATGGAAAGGGGCCAAGTCGGTAACATTGAACGTATTGGACACATTAAACTCACCTGGAAGCTCGATCCGGTAGGCGTTGTTGTTGATCCTCTCGAGCACTCTGAATGGCCCATCTCCTCTTGGTGCTAGCTTGGAACTCCTTAGGTTTGGGAACCTCTCCTGCCGTAGGTGTGCCACACCCAATCGCCTGGTTGAAAGATCACCTCCTTTCTTCCTTTGTTGGCATGAGTCACGCTGTCCGGTCCTCTTCTCCAAGTTCTCTGCTACCTTCTGGTGTAACCTCCTTATGAACTCTGCTTTGGATGCTCCGTTGAGGTTGGTCATCTCAGCTGGTGGCAGTGGTGTTTGCTCCAATGGGGTGAGAGGGTTGAAGCCGTATACCACTTCAAATGGGGTCTTCTTAGTTGCTGAGTGCACGGCTCGGTTGTAGGCGAACTCAATGAATGGCAGGCACTCCACCCAAGTCTTTAGGTTCTTTCCTAGTGTTGTTCTGAGAAGAGTTGATAGGGTCCTGTTGACAACTTCAGTTTGGCCATCGGTTTGAGGATGGCAAGTGGTTGAGAAGAGTAGCTTCGTGCCTAGTTTTCTCCAAAGGGTCCTCCAGAAATGGCTGAGGAACTTGGTGTCCCTATCTGATACGATGGTCCTTGGCACTCCATGAAGCCGTACTATCTCCCTGAAGAACAGCTCAGCTGTTTTTGTGGCATCATTGACATTGGCACATGGGATGAAATGTGCCATCTTGGAGAATCTGTCCACCACTACAAAGATTGCATCTTTGTGGTTGATCTTAGGCAGACCTAGAACAAAATCCATCGAGATGTCCACCCATGGATGTGTTGGTATGGGCAGTGGGAGATACAACCCGTGAGGTTGCACTCGGGACTTTGCCTTCTTGCAAGTGATGCATCTTGCACAATGTGCTTCTACTGTCCTCTTGATGTGTGGCCAGTAGAAGTGCTCCTTGACCACTGCTAGAGTCTTGTCGACACCAAAGTGGCCCATGAGTCCTCCTCCATGAGCTTCTCGGATGATAAGCTCCCTTAGTGATCCTTGTGGTATGCACAGCCTTCTTTCTCGGAACAAGAATCCCTCATGGATGTAGAATTTGCCATGACTCCCTGTGCTACACTCCTTGTAGCTCTCAGCAAGGTCAGGATCATCCTTGTATAGATCCTTGATGTGCTCGAATCCTAGGACCTTTGCCTCCATGGTTGATATCAAGGCAAACCTCCTTGATAGTGCATCGGCTACCACATTGTCTTTGCCCTTCTTGTACTTGATGATGTACGGAAGGTCTCTATGAACTCCATCCACCTGGCATGTCTCCTCTTGAGATTGGTTTGCCCTCTGAGGTGTTTGAGAGTCTCGTGATCAGTGTGGATCACAAACTCCTTGGACAGCAAGTAATGCTGCCAAGTCTCCAATGCTCGGACAAGGGCATAGAGCTCCTTGTCATAAGTGGGGTAGTTCAGTGAGGCACCACCTAGCTTCTCACTGAAGTATGCCACTGGTCTCCCTCCTTGGTTAGCACTGCTCCTATGCCTATTCCAGAGGCATCACACTCCACTTCAAACGTCTTGTTGAAGTCGGGAAGGACTAGCACTGGTGCGTGTAAGGCTGTCCTTCAAGGCCTGGAATGCCTTCTCCTGAGCTTCTCCCCAGCTGAATCCCACGTTCTTCTTCACTACTGCCGTCAGTGGTGAGGCAATACTGCTGAAGTTGGGCACGAATCTCCTATAGAAGCTGGCCAGTCCGTGGAAGCTCCTTACTTGGCTGATGTTTCCTGGTGTTGGCCATTCTTGTATGGCTCGAATCTTCTCTCATCAACCTGTAGGCCCTGTGAACTCACAACAAAACCTAAAAAGACAAGCTTATCAGTACAAAAGGTGCACTTCTTGAGATTGGCATAAAGCTCTTCTTGTCGAAGGGTTTTAAGGACCATCTCAAGATGTGTGAGGTGTTCCGTAGGCACTTACTATAAACAAGTATGTCATCAAAATAAACTACCACAAACTTACTGATGTACGCCCTAAGAACTTGGTTCATAAGGCGCATGAAGGTGCTTGGGGCATTAGTCAAGCCAAATGGCATGACTGTCCACTGAGAGCCCTTGCTTTGTCTTGAAAGCAGTCTTCCACTCATCACCTTCCTTCATTCTTACCTGGTGGTATCCACTTTTGAGGTCTATCTTGGAGAAGACCGTGGCTCCACTCAGGCTCATCTAGCATGTCATCCAGTGGTGGTATTGGATGCCTGTACTTGATTGTGATGTTGTTGATTGCTCGGCAGTCCACGCATATGCGCCAAGTCCCATCCTTCTTGGGCACTAGTAGCACTGGTACGGCACATGGACTGAGGCTCTCTCGAACATATCCTTTCTCCAGGAGTTCCTTGACTTGCTTCTCAAGCTCCTTGGACTCCTCTGGACTCATCTGGTAGGCTGGCCGGTTGGGCAGGGCTGCTCCGGGCACTAGATCAATCTGGTGTTCTATGCCACGTAAAGGGGGCAAGCCTGCTGGTATCTCCTCTGGAAATACATCCTGGAATTTGTTGAGGAGAGTTGCCACTTCAGGAGGTAGCTCTACCTGTCCCTGTTCTATACTCAACACTTCCTTGAAAACCATTAGTAACATTAAATCCTTCGAGGCTAAAGCTCTCCGGACATGACTTGGTTGAATAAGAAAATTAGACTTGATAAGTTTCTTTTCCTTACTCATTTGGAGTTGTAGCTCATGTACTTGGGCAGGTGTAAGAGGAGCTAGGCTGACCTTTCTCTTGTCATGCGCGAAGGTGTAGAGATTGGTTCGGCCATCATGCCTGGTCTCTTTGTCAAACTGCCATGGTCTTCCTAGTAGAAGATGGCCAGCTTGCATGGGCACCACGTCGCACACGACTTGGTCTTGGTACTTGCCCCCACTGAATGGCACAGTGACCTGTTCATGGATCTTGAGCTCCACTTTGTCATCGAGCCATCTCAGTCTATATGGTCGAGGATGCTTTGTCTTCTCTAGACCTAGCTTATCAACCATATATGTACTAGCAACGTTAGTGCAAGAACCACCATCTATGATGAGGTTACATACCTTTCCCTTGGTGCATGCAGCTGTGGAAGATGTTCTCCCTTTGGATGGTCTCTGAAGGATCCACCATTGCACTGAGGATACGTCTAGTGACCAGCACTTCCCCACATCAGGGTACTCAATGTCACCATATTCTCCTTCTGGTTCATAGTCCTCTTCATCTTGGGACTCATATTCTCCTGCCTCCGTAATCAGCATGACTCGGTTGTTTGGGCACTCCCTTGAGATGTGCCCACGTCCCCTGCTCTTGAAACAAGTTATGTCACGTGATCTTTGGGGGTTAGAAGACTTACCAGGCTCTCTCTGGTCACGGGTGGGTTCAGGAGGCTTGCTCTTGAACCTTGACTCGATCTCTACGCTTTTGCCTTTGTCCACTGTCTTGGGCATGTTGCTTGGTGCCCAAGGTGTCTTAGGCTTGCTGCGGATGTCTTGGCTCTTACGTTTGATGTGCTGTTCAGCTTGCACAGATAGGTGGAACAAGTCTTTGAAGTCGTTGTAGATTTGCCTTTCCACCTTGCAGCTGATCCTTTCTTGGAGTCCATCCAAGAATTGCGCCATCAATGCTTCTTCATCATCATTGAGCTCCAATCTATTCCTTAACTTCTCTAACTCTTCATAGTACTCCTCTACTGATCTGGTACCCTGCTTAAGAGTACGAAAACGACGTTGCAAATCCCTATGAAAGTAAGGTGGAACAAACCTTTGTCGCATGAGGTCCTTCATGTCGACCCATGAGTCTACGGGCTCATTCTCTTCCTCCTTCTGTCAGATACCTCACGATCCCACCAGATGAGGGCATTGTCCGTGAGTTGTGCTACTGCCATTGAGACTCTCCTAGGTCCTGGTTGGTTGTAGTGATCAAAGATATGATCCATTCGCTTCTCCCAATCTAGGTAAGCCTCGGGGTCTACTTTTCCTGCAAAAGTTGGAGGAGTTAGTTTAACATCAGGATGAATTACCCGGTTATAGGTGTGTTCATCTCCATCCTCATGACGTCTAGGAGGCATTCTTGGTCTCTGGTGAAGACCATATGGCTCAAAGCCATCATCTTCTGCCTCTGGTTGCCGTGGAGGTCCTCTCGGCCTATGGTGATAGTTATGAGGTTGCCTCATCTCCATCTGGCTGGGGTTCCTCCTGTTCGTGCCGTGTCCTAAGGTACTCAGGACCCTCAGGACGATCTGGCTCAGCTCTCACGTGCCTTATGGCCTGAATCTTACTGGTCTCCACGCGCTCCAACCTCTCGCCTATGGATGCGAGTTGTGTTTGGAGTGTGGTGAACATGGCCATCATGGCTTCAGCTCTCTATTCTCTTCTCCCATGTGTGCTACAAAGAAAGAAGACAATTAGGTGCTCCTAAATTATTAGGAGAGTTTTCTTTTTATATGGGTTTGAAAAAATGCAAAAGGAAAATCTAAGAAAGGAAATTTGAAAAAAGGAAACTTCCTAGACAACTTGTGCTAGCTGTCCAATTCAATTCTTTAGTATCTTTTATTTTCTTTTTTTTTTTTCTTTTTAATTTAACTTAAAATAAAGGAAATATGATTAAACAAAAGGAAAACGTGAATGCAATGCAAAAGTGAATCTAAACCCTAGTGATACACGAGAGGCTAGATGCACTCGGTTTGGAGTTTGATTTTTTTTTGATTTTTCTTGAATGCGACTTAAACTAATGCAAGAACTAGAAAAAGACAAGCAAAAGGATAGAAACAACCTGGTTTAGGAGCTTTAAGCTCTGATACCAAAATGATACAAGCCTTGATTCAAGGATGTATGAGATTAGGTGCCTTCTGGAGGGGTTTTCTGGTTGGTAAACGATGGAAGGGTGAAGTGAACCACACGAGGGTGATGAACCGTGATAAATCACAAACTTAGAGCTAGGAGGGCTGGTCTCAACTAGGTTCTAATCAAGAGGATACAAAAGGGTTTTCAGCTTTGAAAAGGAAAGTTTACAAAAGTGCACAAAAGGAAATGGACCTATTCCTAAAATGGAAAGCAACTAGAACCCTGCAAAACAGAAAGAGGCATATATTGAATGTAAACCTTAACTCACCTCACGGCCAAGAAATGGAAGGTGGCCGTCCTTGTGGCATGCAGCTTGCTCCTAGTCTTCGACTTGGAGTAGGGTTAAATATCTTTGGGCCCTGACCTCTCTTGCCACTAAAGCCCAAGTCTCTGATGTTCCTTGTGTTGTTGAGAAGCCTTTGGACTCTAATTTGCTCTTCTGGCCCATTGTCCTTAGCTGCTCTTCCTCTAGAAGCTTGTCGACCCATAAGCTGAATTTGTGGAAGAGTGCTCTTGATCTGCTTCTTGTCATTGCTCCTGGAGGTACCACTGGTGTAGATACTTCCTCTAAGTGCATGTCCTGGAGCTGGTAGCTCATTTGGTCCGAGTCCTCTTGTGTAGAAGTGGAAATGCTGTACTCTGGATGGCACCGGCTGGATTGTTACTGGCAATGACTTCAGGACCGCCAAGTTGATCCAGTCGGCGGTGTCATCAGGGGACGGCGGTGTCATTCACGTCCCCACCAAGTGTGCGGAAGCTTGGGCCTCTCCGATGTTGACCGGTCTGGTCCTATAGGTCAGGTCCGGTACTGTCTGGTCCGGCAGGCGCCAGATGGTCCTGCTGTCTCGGGCAAGCTTCCTGGTCGGCCAGTCTGGTCTCCTGGCTGGATGTACGACCTGATGTCCTCATCAGGAGGATCCTTTGATTAAGATATGCTATCAGCCTTGACCTTCTGAGGGTCGACTCAAATAAGAAAAGCTATGAAAGTTTTCACAAAGTAGTCCTTGCACAAATGATGAAGGCCAAGATCACAAAAGTGTATAACCTAAAGGCAAGGGCAGGTAAAAGTTCTTGATCAAGCCTGTGAAAGGATCGTGGCTGTTGGTGTAGAGGCCAGGTGAGAAAACAACTTTAGAAGCTGGAGGGGAACGAAAAGGGGCTGGCAGCCTTGAATAGGCTTTCCGAAGTGATAAATCACAAACTTATATTAGAACTTGTCTGACTGGTTCTAAATGTCCAACTTCTCATGGGCTTGGAGAAGATTTACTGAAGCAGGAAATTCACCCTCGTGATAAGAGCTAGGAAACTTTCTATGAGCTCTGGTTGAGCTCCTGACAGCTTGACCTTCTAGGGTCTCAAATAAAGGAAAGTTTACAAAAGTGCACAAAAGAAAAATACAAAAGTGTATAAGAAAAAGGACCTATTCCTAAAATGGACTCAAAATGTAAAGAATCTAGATCCTACCCTACAAAACTCAAACTTACCTTAACTTACCTCACGGCCAAGAAATGGAAGGTGGCGCCTTGTGGCATTGCTCTAGTCTTCGACTTGGAGTAGGGTTAAAATCTTTGGGCCCTGACCTCTCTTGCCACTAAAGCCCAAGTCTCTGATGTCCCTTGTGTTGTTGAGAAGCCTTTGGACTCTATTTGCACTTCTGGCCCATTGTCCTTAGATCTTCCTCTAGGAGCTTGTCGACCCAGCTGAATTTGTGGAAGAGTGATCTGCTTCTTGTCATTGCTCCTGGTGGCACCACTGGTGTAGATACTTCCTCTAGATGCATGTCCTGAAGCTGGTAGCTTATCTGGTCAAAGTTGCACTCGGCTGGAACCGGCTGGATTGTGCGTACTGGCCAATGCTTCAGGGGCCAAGTTGATCCCGGTGATTCATGTCAAGTGTGCCACTGGTCGCATTTGCTGTCTCGGCAAGCTTCCTGGTCGGTCTGGTCATGTGACCTGATGTCCTCATCATCCTCCCTCTTCAGTAGAAGGATCATTGCATGGAAGGGGCAAGTCAGTTTTGAATTGACACATTAAACTCACCTGTCGATCCGATCCGCACTCTGAATGTCCATCTCCTCTTGGTGCTTTGGAACTCTTAGGTTGGGAACCTGGTTAGGTGTAGCCACACAATGCCTGGTTGAAAGATCATCCTTTCTTCCTTGTTGCATGAGTCACGACTGTGCCTCTTCTCCAAGTTCTACCTTCTGGTGAACTGATTCGTTGAGGTTGGTCATCTCTGCTGGTGGCCAATGGGGTGAGAGGGTTGAATCTATACTACTTCAAATGGTGTCTTCTTGGTTGCTGAGTGCAGCTCTTGTAAGAATGGAGCACTCCACCCAAGTCAGGTTCTTCTAGTGTCCTGAGAAGAGTTGAAGGTCTTTGACAACTTCAGTTTGGCCATCGGTTTGAGGATCTGGAGAAGAGTAGCTGATTCTCAAAGCCTCCAGAAATGGCTGAGGAACTTGGTGTCCCTGTCTGATGATGGTCCTTGGCACTGACTTTTCTGAGAACAGAGCTTATCAGTTGGCACAATGAAGTGCCATCTTGGAGAATCTGACCACTACAAAGATTGCATCTTTTGGTTGATCTTGCAGACCTAGAACAATCCAGAGATGTCCACCCATGGATGTTTGGTATGGGCAGTGGAATACAACCCGTGAGGTGCACTGGACTTTGCCTTTTGCAAAATGCACTTGCACAAGCTCTACTGTCCTCTTTATGTGTGGCCAGTAGAAGTGCTCTTGACCACTGCTAGAGTCTTGTCAACACCAAAGTGGCCCATGAGTCCTCCTCCATGAGCTTCTCGGATGATAAGCTCCTTATGATCCTTATGCACAGCCTTCTGAACAAGAATCCTCATGGATGTAAAACTTGCCATGACTCCCTGTGCCACTCCTTGTAGCTCTCAGAAAGTCAGGATCATCCTTGTATAGTCCTTGATGTGCTCGAATCCTAGGACCTTTGCTCCATGGTGATTCAAGGCAAACCTCCTTGATAGTGCATCCTACCACATTGTCTTTGCCCTTCTTGTACTTATGCGGGAAGGTCCTTGAACTCCATCCACCTGGCATGTCTCCTCTTGAGATTGGTTTGCCCTCTGAGGTGTTTGAGAGTCTCGTGATCAGTGTGGATCCTCCTTGACAGGCTGAAGTCTCAATGCTCGGACAAGGGCATGCTCCTTAGTGATAGTTCAGTGAGGCACCACCTAGCTTCCTGAAGTGCCACAGCACTGCTCCTATGCCTATTATCACTCCACTTCAAGTTGAAGTCGACTAACACTGGTGCATGTGTAAGGCTGTCCTTCAAGGCCTGAATGCCTTCTCTGAGCTTCTCAGCTGAATGTTCTTCTTACTTGCCTGGTGAGGCAATACTTCTGAGTTGGCACGAATCTCCTATAGCTGGCCAAGGCTGATGTTCCTGGTGTTGGCCATTCTTGTAAATCTTCTCTTCATCAACCTGTAGGCCTGTGATAAAAGACAAGCTTATCAGTAAAAGTGCACTTCTTGAGATTGGCATAAGCTCTTCTTGTCAAGGGTTTAAGCACCATCTCAAGATGTTGAAGGCACTTACTATAAACAAATGTCAAAATAAACAAAACTTACTGATGTACACCCTAAGAACTTGGTTCATAAGATGAGGACATCAGTCATGAACATTGCATTAGGAGACTAGTGGCCGACCAGAGCTCCCATCTTTTGACATCTGCAGAACTTTGACATCTACGGCCAGACTTCATGTTTATCCAAGAAGGATTTGGAGCTCTACCTAGAAACCAGACGGTCTTTGTTGGAGCTCATGGAGAAGAGCCCAATGATTGGTGCCATTTCACAAACTGCACTTCCTAGTGAATGTTGGGGACCACGTGAACTTGACACAATGGCACAGCTTGCTCAAGAGAGCTCCATTTGTCATACCATTGTCCCTGACTTATCAACCATATATCTGAGGAAGAACCAATGATGAGGAGATTTTTTCACTGCTCCTTTGGTTGAGTCTCTGAAGTCAGCATTGCACTGAATTCTAGAAAGATTCCAGCGGTTCATAGTCATCATGGCCATCTCGAATCAGCAGACAGCACAAGTTGTCACTGATCCACTCTCTACAAGAGGATCTGGACCAAATTTGATGTGCTTCAACAGCAATCGAAGTTTGATTTGACCTTTTTGATGCCACAATGCTTCTTCATATCATTGAGCTTCCATCTGAAGTAAACTCTTGTCTCCTTGACTGATTTAGTGGTAAATCCTTTTTTCTTTCATGGAGAGCTAATTCTATTCCTTTTGTGATACCTCAAGAAGCATGAGTTCAATTGAGACACCTCAAAGATTCCAAATCTAAACAGCAAAACTTGGATGGTGACAAGATTCAGAATTTCTAAGACATGGCTCAAGAGCAGCTAAGTATGACAAGCCAGGAGACCAGACTGGCCACCAGGAAGCTTGCCCGAGCAGGGCCAATACCGCGGACACCAAGGAGTTCCGCAAGGCGTGAATGACTCCCCTGATGACACCGCCGACTGGGATCAAGGGTCCTGGTCATCCAGTACCCAATCTACTTTCCACTTCTACACAAGGACTCGGATGAGCTACCAGCTCCAGGACATGCAAGAGGAAGCATCTACACCAGTGGTAGGAGCAATGACAAGAAGCAGATCAAGCACTCTTCCACAAATTCCAGGACAATGGGCCAGAAGAGCAAATTAGAGTCCAAAGGCTTCTCAACAACACAAGGAACATCAGAGACTTGGGCTTTAGTGGCAAGAGTCAGGGCCCAAAGATTTAACCCTACTCCAAGTCGAAGACTAGGAGCAAGTGCATGCCACAAGGACGCCACCTTCCATTTCTTGGCCGTGAGGTGAGTTAAGGTAAGTTTAATTCAATATATGCCTCTTTCTGTTTTGCAGGGTAGGATCTAGTTGCTTTACATTTTTGAGTCAAGAACATTTTAGGAATAGGTCCTTTTCGGTTATGCACTTTTTCTTTTGTGCACTTTTGTAAACTTTCCTTTTTTGAGTCGACCCTAGAAGGTCAAGCTGTCATATTAATAAGGCCTTCCAGCATTGTAGTTCGACAACCTTTTGATTATTAATAAAGTAGAACTTTTTCCCAAGTTTTCTCTCAAGAATTGTCTTAGAACCTAGTTGAGACCAGCCCTCCTAGCTCTAAGTTTGTGATTTATCACGAGGTTCATCACCCTCGTGTGGTTCACTTCACCCTTCCATCGTTTACCAACCAGAAAACCCCTATCCAGAAGCTAAGGTTGAGTTTCTCACCTAATCTTCTACAAACAGAAGGCTTGTATCATTTTGGTATCAGAGCTTAAAGCTCCTAAACCAGGTTGTTTCTATCCTTTGCTTGTTTTTTTAGTTCTTGCATTAGTTTAAGTCGTTCAAGAAAAAAAACATCCTCCAGAGTGCATCTAGCCTCTACGTGTATCACTAGGGTTTAGATTCACTTTTGCATTGCATTCACGTTTTCCTTTTGTTTAAATCATTCCATTATTTTTAAGTTAAAAAAAGAAAGAAAAGAAAAAGAAAAGAAATACTAAAGAATTCGAATTGGACAGCTAGCAAGTTGTCAGGAAGTTTCCTTTTTCTTTTTTTGAATTTCCTTTCTTAGATTTTCCTTTTGCATTTTTCAAACCATATAAAAAGAAACTCTCCTAATAATTTAGGAGCACCTAATTCTTCTTTCTTTGTAGCACATGGGAGAAGAAATAGAGCAAGCCATGATGGCCATCCAAACACAACTCGCATCCATAGGTTGGAGCGTGGAGAGACCAGTGAGATTCCAGGCCATAAGGCACGTGAGAGCTGAGTCCTGAGGGTCCTGAGTACCTTAGGACACGCACAACAGGAGGAACCCCAGCCAGATGGAGATGAGGACACACAACCTCATAACTATCACCATAGGCCGAGAGGACCTCCACGGCAACCAGAGGCAGAAGATGATGGCTTTGAGCCATATGGTCTTCACCAGAGACCAAGAATGCCTCCTAGACGTCATGAGGATGGAGATGAACACACCTATAACCGGGTAATTCATCCTGATGTTAAACTAACTCCAAGTTTTGCAGGAAAAGTAGACCCGAGGCTTACCTAGATTGGGAGAAGCGAATGGATCATATCTTTGATCACTACAACCAACCAGGACCTAGGAGAGTCTCAATGGCAGTAGCACAACTCACGGACAATGCCCTCATCTGGTGGGATCGTGAGGTATCTGACAGAAGGAGGAAGAGAATGAGACCGTAGACTCATGGGTCGACATGAAAGACCTCATGCGACAAAGGTTTGTTCCACCTTACTTTCATAGGGATTTGCAACGACGTTTTGTAAGCAGGGTACCAGATCAGTAGAGGAGTACTATGAAGAGTTCGAGAGTTAAGGAACAGATTGGAGCTCAATGATGATGAAGAAGCATTGATGGCACAATTCTTGGATGGACTCCAAGAAAGGATCAGCTGCAAGGTGGAAAGGCAAATCTACAATGACTTCAAGGACTTGTTCCACCTATCTGTGCAAGCTGAACAGCACATCAAACGTAAGAGCCAAGACATCCGCAGAAGCCTAAGACACCTTGGGCACCAAGCAACATGCCTAAGACAGACAAAGGCAAAGCAGAGATCGAGTCAAGGTTCAAGAGCAAGCCTCCTGAACCCACCCGTGACCAGAGAGAGCCTGGTAAGTCTTCTAACCCTCAAAGATCACGTGACATAACTTGTTTCAAGTGTAGGGGACGTGGACACATCTCAAGGAGTGCCCAAACAACCGAGTCATGCTGATTACGGAGGCAGGAGAATATGAGTCCCAAGATGAAGAGGACTATGAACCAGAAGGAGAATATGGTGACATTGAGTACCCTGATGTGGGGAAGTGCTGGTCACTAGACGATCCTCAGTGCAATGGTGGATCCTTCAGAGACCATCCAAAGGGAGAACATCTTCCACAGCCGTTGCACCATCAAGGGAAAGGTATGTAACCTCATCATAGATGGTGGTTCTTGCACTAACGTTGCTAGTGCGTATATGGTTGATAAGCTAGGTCTAGAGAAGACAAGGCATCCTCGACCATATAGACTGAGATGGCTTGATGACAAAGTGGAGCTCAAGATTCATGAGCAAGTCACTGTGCCATTCAGTGTGGGCAAGTACCAAGACCAAGTCGTAGCGACGTGGTGCCCATGCAAGCTGGCCATCTTCTGCTAGGAAGACCATGGCAGTTTGACAAAGAGACCAGGCATGATGGCAACCAATCTCTACACCTTCGTGCATGACAAGAGAAAGGTCAGCCTAGCTCCTCTTACACCTGCCCAAGTACATGAGCTACAACTCCAAATGAGTAAGGAAAAGAAACTTGTCAAGTCTAATTCTTATTCAACCTCATGTCCGGAGAGCTTTAGCCTCAAGGACTTAATGTTACTAATGGTTTTCAAGGAAGTGTTGAGTATAGAACAGGGACAGGTAGAGCTACCTCATGAAGTAGCAACTCCTCAACAAATTCCAGGATGTATTTCCAGAGGAGATACCAGCAGGCTTGCCTCCTTTACGTGGCATAGAACACCAGATTGATCTAGTGCCCGGAGCAGCCCTGCCCAACCGGCCAGCCTACCGGATGAGTCAGAGGAGTCCAAGGAGCTTGAGAAGCAAGTCAAGGAGCTCCTGGAGAAAGGATATGTTCGAGAGAGCCTCAGTCCATGTGCTGTACCAGTGCTACTAGTGCCCAAGAAGGATGGGACTTGGCGCATGTGCGTGGACTGCCGAGCAATCAACAACATCACAGTCAAGTATAGGCATCCAATACCACGACTGGATGACATGCTAGATGAGCTGAGTGGAGCCACGGTCTTCCAAGATAGACCTCAAAGTGGATACCACCAGGTAAGAATGAAGGTGATGAGTGGAAGACTGCTTTCAAGACAAAGCAAGGGCTCTAGTGGACAGTCATGCCATTTGGCTTGACTAATGCCCCAAGCACCTTCATGCGCCTTATGAACCAAGTTCTTAGGGCGACATCAGTAAGTTTGTGGTAGTTTATTTTGATGACATACTTGTTTATAGTAAGTGCCTACGGAACACACATCTTGAGATGGTCCTTAAAACCCTTCGAAAGCTTTATGCCAATCTCAAGAAGTGCACCTTTACTGATAAGCTTGTCTTTTAGGTTTTGTTGTGAGTTCACAGGGCCTACAGGTTGATGAGGAGAAGATTCGAGCCATACAAGAATGGCCAACACCAGGAAACATCAGCCAAGTAAGGAGCTTCCACGGACTGGCCAGCTTCTATAGGAGATTCGTGCCCAACTTCAGCAGTATTGCCTCACCACTGACGGCAGTAGTGAAGAAGAACGTGGGATTCAGCTGGGGAGAAGCTCAGGAGAAGGCATTCCAGGCCTTGAAGGACAGCCTTACACGCACCAGTGCTAGTCCTTCCCGACTTCAACAAGACGTTTGAAGTGGAGTGTGATGCCTCTGGAATAGGCATAGGAGCAGTGCTAACCCAAGGAGGGAGACCAGTGGCATACTTCAGTGAGAAGCTAGGTGGTGCCTCACTGAACTACCCCACTTATGACAAGGAGCTCTATGCCCTTGTCCGAGCATTGGAGACAGCATTACTTGCTGTCCAAGGAGTTTGTGATCCACACTGATCACGAGACTCTCAAACACCTCAGAGGGCAAACCAATCTCAAGAGGAGACATGCCAGGTGGATGGAGTTCATAGAGACCTTCCGACATCATCAAGTACAAGAAGGGCAAAGACAATGTGGTAGCCGATGCACTATCAAGGAGGTTTGCCTTGATATCAACCATGGAGGCAAAGGTCCTAGGATTCGAGCACATCAAGGATCTATACAAGGATGATCCTGACCTTGCTGAGAGCTACAAGGAGTGTAGCACAGGGAGTCATGGCAAATTCTACATCCATGAGGGATTCTTGTTCCGAGAAAGAAGGCTGTGCATACCACAAGGATCACTAAGGGAGCTTATCATCCGAGAAGCTCATGGAGGAGGACTCATGGGCCACTTTGGTGTCGACAAGACTCTAGCAGTGGTCAAGGAGCACTTCTACTGGCCACACATCAAGAGGACAGTAGAAGCACATTGTGCAAGATGCATCACTTGCAAGAAGGCAAAGTCCCGAGTGCAACCTCACGGGTTGTATCTCCCACTGCCCATACCAACACATCCATGGGTGGACATCTCGATGGATTTTGTTCTAGGTCTGCCCAAGATCAACCACAAAGATGCAATCTTTGTAGTGGTGGACAGATTCTCCAAGATGGCACATTTCATCCCATGTGCCAATGTCAATGATGCCACACAAACAGCTGAGCTGTTCTTCAAGGAGATAGTACGGCTTCATGGAGTGCCAAGGACCATTGTATCAGACAGGGACACCAAGTTCCTCAGCCATTTCTGGAGGACCCTTTGGAGAAAGCTAGGCACGAAGCTACTCTTCTCTACCACCTGCCATCCTCAAACCGATGGCCAAACTGAAGTTGTCAACAGGACACTATCAACCCTTCTCAGGACTACACTAGCGAAGAACCTAAAGACTTGGGTGGAGTGCCTGCCATTCATAGAGTTCGCTTACAACCTAGCCGTGCACTCAGCAACCAAGAAGACACCATTTGAAGTAGTATACGGCTTCAACCCTCTCACCCCATTGGAGCAAACACCACTACCACCAGCTGAGATGACCAACCTCAACGGAGCATCCAAGGCAGAATTCATAAGGAGATTACACCAGAAGGTAGCAGAAAACTTGGAGAAAAAAACCAGACAGTACGTGACTCATGCCAACAAGGGGAGAAAGGAGGTGATCATTCAACAAGGCGATTGGGTGTAGCTACACCTACGGCAGGAGAGGTTCCCAAACCTAAGGAGTTCCAAACTAGCACCAAGAGGAGATGGACCATTCAGAGTGCTCGAGAGGATCAACAACAACGCCTACCGGATCGAGCTCCCAGGTGAGTTTAATGTGTCCAATACGTTCAATGTTACTGACTTAGCCCCTTTCCATGCAGATGAATCAGGTTTGAGGACAAAACCTACTGAAGAGGGAGGGGATGATGAGGACATCAGGTCGTACATCCAGCCAGGAGACCAGACTGGCTGACCAGGAAGCTTGCCCGAGACAGCCGGACCATCTGGCACGCCTGCCAGTCCAAGCAGTACCGCCGGACCCTCGACCAATAGGACCAGAGCAACCAGCATTGCCGGTGGAGAGGACCAAGCTTCTGGCACACTTGGTGGGGACGTGGATGACACCGCTGGTCCCCTTGGTGATGCCACCAACTCCGGGATCAACTTGGCCGGTCCTGAAGACATTCCGGCCAGTACCTCGCACAATCCAGCCGGTACAGCCGATCCAGCCGAGTGCACGAACAATTCAACTTCCACACAAGGAAACTCGGACCAGATAAGCTACCAGCTTCAGGACATACATCTAGAGGAAGTATCCACACCAGTAGTGCCACCAGGAGCAATGACAAGAAGCAGATCAAGGGCACTCTTCCACAAATTCAGCTTATGGGTGGCAATGACCGCCGGCAATGCTGGTTGCTCTGGTCCTTGTGGTCGAGGGTCCGGCGGTACTGCTTGGGCCGGCAGGCGTGCCAGATGGTCCGGCTGTCTCGGGCAAGCTTCCTGGTCGGCCAGTCTGGTCTCCTGGCTGGATGTACGACCTGATGTCCTCATCACCTTCCATTTCTTGGCCGTGAGGTAAGTAAGGTAAGTTTCAATTCGAATATATTCCTCTTTCTGTTTTGCAGGGTAGGATCTAGATTGTTTACATTTTTGAGTCAAGAACATTTTAGGAATAGGTCCTTTTTTCGGTTATGCACTTTTGTATCTTTTCCATTTGTGCACTTTTGTAAACTTTCCTTTTCTTTATTTGAGTCGATCCTAGAAGGTCAAGCTGTCGAGCATATTAATAAGGCTCCTTCCAGCATTGTAGTTCGACACCCTTTTTGATATTAATAAAGTGTGAATTTTCTCTTTACAAGTTTTTCTCTCAAGGAAGGTTGTGCGCTTAGAACCTAGCTGAGGCCAGCCCTCCTAGCTCTAAGTTTGTGATTTATCACGAGGTTCATCACCCCTCGTGTGGTTCACTTCACCCTTCCATCAAATACCAACCCAAAATCCCCTATCCAAGAAGTCTAAGGTCGAGTTTCTCGCCTAACCTTCTCCGAACAGGCCACTCGCATATAAGCCTTGAATCGAGGCTTGTATCAGGTTCTTAGAACCATCTCAAGATGTGTAAGGTGTTCCCGTAGGCACTTACTGTAAACCATTATATCATCAAAATAAACTATGAAAAACTTACTGGTGTATGCCCTAAGAACTTGGTTCATAAGGCGCATGAAGGTGCTTGGGGCATTAGGCAAGCCGAATTACATGACTGTGAGCCCTTGCTTTGTCTTGAAAGCAGTCTTCCACTCATCACCTTCCTTCATTCTGACCTGGTGGTATCCATTCTAGATGTCTATCTTGGAGAAGACAGTGGCTCCACTCAGCTCGTCTAGCATGTCATCCAGCCGTGGTATACGATGCCGGTACTTTACTTTGATTTTGTTGATTGCTTGACAGTCTACGCACATTCGCCAAGTCCCATCCTTCTGGGGTACTAGCAGCACTGGTACGGCACATGGACTGAGGCTCTCTCAAACATAGCCTTCCTCCAGGAGTTCCTTGACTTGCTTCTCAAGCTCCTTGGACTCCTCTGGACTCATCTTGTAGGCTGGTTGATTAGGTGATGAGGACATCAGGTCGTACATCCAGCCAGGAGACCAGACTGGCCGACCAGGAAGCTTGCCCAAGACAGCAGGACCCTCCGGCGCGCCTGCCGGACCAGACAGTACTGCCGGACCCTCGACCTATTGGACCAGACCGGTCAACATCGCCGGCGGAGAGGCCCAAGCTTCCGGCACACTTGGTGGGGACGTGAATGACACCGCCGGTCCCCTGATGACACCGCCGACTCCGGGATCAACTTGGCCGGTCCTGAAGTCATTCCGGCCAGTACCGCGCACAGTCCAGCCGGTACAGGCGATCCAGCCGAGTACACGCGCACTTCCACTTCTACACAAGAGGACTCGGACCAAATGAGCTACCAGCTCCAGGACATGCACTTAGAGGAAGTATCTACACCAGTGGTACCTCCAGGAGCAATGACAAGAAGCAGATCAAGGGCACTCTTCCACAAATTCAGCTTATGGGTCGACAACCTTCTAGAGGAAGAGCAGCTAAGGACAATGGGCCAGAAGAGCAAATTAGAGTCCAAAGGCTTCTCAACAACACAAGGACATCAGAGACTTGGGCTTTTAGTGGCAAGAGAGGTCAGGGCCCAAAGATATTTAACCCTACTCCAAGTCGAAGACTAGGAGCAAGCTGCATGCCACAAGGACGGCCACCTTCCATTTCTTGGCCGTGAGGTGAGTTAAGGTTTACATTCAATATATGCCTCTTTCTGTTTTGCAGGGTTCTAGTTGCTTTCCATTTTAGGAATAGGTCCATTTCCTTTTGTGCACTTTTGTAAACTTTCCTTTTCAAAGCTGAAAACCCTTTTGTATCCTCTTGATTAGAACCTAGTTGAGACCAGCCCTCCTAGCTCTAAGTTTGTGATTTATCACGGTTCATCACCCTCGTGTGGTTCACTTCACCCTTCCATCGTTTACCAACCAGAAAACCCCTCCAGAAGGCACCTAATCTCATACATCCTTGAATCAAGGCTTGTATCATTTTGGTATCAGAGCTTAAAGCTCCTAAACCAGGTTGTTTCTATCCTTTTGCTTGTCTTTTTCTAGTTCTTGCATTAGTTTAAGTCGCATTCAAGAAAAATCAAAAAAAAATCAAACTCCAAACCGAGTGCATCTAGCCTCTCGTGTATCACTAGGGTTTAGATTCACTTTTGCATTGCATTCACGTTTTCCTTTTGTTTAATCATATTTCCTTTATTTTAAGTTAAATTAAAAAGAAAAAAAAAAAAGAAAATAAAAGATACTAAAGAATTGAATTGGACAGCTAGCACAAGTTGTCTAGGAAGTTTCCTTTTTTCAAATTTCCTTTCTTAGATTTTCCTTTTGCATTTTTTCAAACCCATATAAAAAGAAAACTCTCCTAATAATTTAGGAGCACCTAATTGTCTTCTTTCTTTGTAGCACACATGGGAGAAGAGAATAGAGAGCTGAAGCCATGATGGCCATGTTCACCACACTCCAAACACAACTCGCATCCATAGGCGAGAGGTTGGAGCGCGTGGAGACCAGTAAGATTCAGGCCATAAGGCACGTGAGAGCTGAGCCAGATCGTCCTGAGGGTCCTGAGTACCTTAGGACACGGCACGAACAGGAGGAACCCCAGCCAGATGGAGATGAGGCAACCTCATAACTATCACCATAGGCCGAGAGGACCTCCACGGCAACCAGAGGCAGAAGATGATGGCTTTGAGCCATATGGTCTTCACCAGAGACCAAGAATGCCTCCTAGACGTCATGAGGATGGAGATGAACACACCTATAACCGGGTAATTCATCCTGATGTTAAACTAACTCCTCCAACTTTTGCAGGAAAAGTAGACCCCGAGGCTTACCTAGATTGGGAGAAGCGAATGGATCATATCTTTGATCACTACAACCAACCAGGACCTAGGAGAGTCTCAATGGCAGTAGCACAACTCACGGACAATGCCCTCATCTGGTGGGATCGTGAGGTATCTGACAGAAGGAGGAAGAGAATGAGCCCGTAGACTCATGGGTCGACATGAAAGACCTCATGCGACAAAGGTATGTTCCACCTTACTTTCATAGGGATTTGCAACGACGTTTCGTACTCTTAAGCAGGGTACCAGATCAGTAGAGGAGTACTATGAAGAGTTCGAGAGGTTAAGGAACAGATTGGAGCTCAATGATGATGAAGAAGCATTGATGGCACAATTCTTGGATGGACTCCAAGAAAGGATCAGCTGCAAGGTGGAAAGGCAAATCTACAACGACTTCAAGGACTTGTTCCACCTATCTGTGCAAGCTGAACAGCACATCAAACGTAAGAGCCAAGACATCCGCAGCAAGCCTAAGACACCTTGGGCACCAAGCAACATGCCTAAGACAGTGGACAAAGGCAAAAGCGTAGAGATCGAGTCAAGGTTCAAGAGCAAGCCTCCTGAACCCACCCGTGACCAGAGAGAGCCTGGTAAGTCTTCTAACCCTCAAAGATCACGTGACATAACTTGTTTCAAGTGCAGGGGACGTGGACACATCTCAAGGAGTGCCCAAACAACCGAGTCATGCTGATTACGGAGGCAGGAGAATATGAGTCCCAAGATGAAGAGGACTATGAACCAGAAGGAGAATATGGTGACATTGAGTACCCTGATGTGGGGAAGTGCTGGTCACTAGCGTATCCTCAGTGCAATGGTGGATCCTTCAGAGACCATCCAAAGGAGAACATCTTCCACAGCCGTTGCACCATCAAGGAAAGGTATGTAACCTCATCATAGATGGTGGTTCTTGCACTAACGTTGCTAGTGCGTATATGGTTGATAAGCTAGGTCTAGAGAGGACACGGCATCCTCGACCATATAGACTGAGATGGCTTGATGACAAAGTGGAGCTCAAGATTCATGAGCAAGTCACTGTGCCATTCAGTGTGGGCAAGTACCAAGACCAGGTCGTGCGACGTGGTGCCCATGCAAGCTGGCCATCTTCTACTAGGAAGACCATGGCAGTTTGACAAAGAGACCAGGCATGATGGCAGAACCAATCTCTACACCTTCGTGCATGACAAGAGAAAGGTCAGCCTAGCTCCTCTTACACCTGCCCAAGTACATGAGCTACAACTCCAAATGAGTAAGGAAAAGAAACTTGTCAAGTCTAACTTTCTTATTCAACCTAGTCATGTCCGGAGAGCTTTAGCCTCGAAGGACTTAATGTTACTAATGGTTTTCAAGGAAGTGTTGAGTATAGAACAGGGACAGGTAGAGCTACCTCATGAAGTAGCAACACTCCTCAACAAATTCAGGATGTATTTCCAGAGGAGATACCAGCAGGCTTGCCTCCTTTACGTGGCATAGAACACCAGATTGATCTAGTGCCCGGAGCAGCCCTGCCCAACCGGCCAGCCTACGGATGAGTCCAGAGGAGTCAAGGAGCTTGAGAAGCAAGTCAAGGAGCTCCTGGAGAAAGGATATGTTCGAGAGAGCCTCAGTCCATGTGCTGTACCAGTGCTACTAGTGCCCAAGAAGGATGGGACTTGGCGCATGCGTGGACTGCCGAGCAATCAACAACATCACAGTCAAGTATAGGCATCCAATACCACGACTGGATGACATGCTAGATGAGCTGAGTGGAGCCACGGTCTTCTCCAAGATAGACCTCAAAAGTGGATACCACCAGGTAAGAATGAAGGAAGGTGATGAGTGGAAGACTGCTTTCAAGACAAAGCAAGGGCTCTCAGTGGACAGTCATGCCATTTGGCTTGACTAATGCCCCAAGCACCTTCATGCGCCTTATGAACCAAGTTCTTAGGGCGTACATCAGTAAGTTTGTGGTAGTTTATTTTGATGACATACTTGTTTATAGTAAGTGCCTACGGAACACCTCACACATCTTGAGATGGTCCTTAAAACCCTTCGACAAGAAGAGCTTTATGCCAATCTCAAGAAGTGCACCTTTTGTACTGATAAGCTTGTCTTTTTAGGTTTTGTTGTGAGTTCACAGGGCCTACAGGTTGATGAGAGAAGATTCGAGCCATACAAGAATGGCCAACACCAGGAAACATCAGCCAAGTAAGGAGCTTCCACGGACTGGCCAGCTTCTATAGGAGATTCGTGCCCAACTTCAGCAGTATTGCCTCACCACTGACGGCAGTAGTGAAGAAGAACGTGGGATTCAGCTGGGGAGAAGCTCAGGAGAAGGCATTCCAGGCCTTGAAGGACAGCCTTACACGCACCAGTGCTAGTCCTTCCCGACTTCAACAAGACGTTTGAAGTGGAGTGTGATGCCTCTGGAATAGGCATAGGAGCAGTGCTAACCAAGGAGGGAGACCAGTGGCATACTTCAGTGAGAAGCTAGGTGGTGCCTCACTGAACTACCCCACTTATGACAAGGAGCTCTATGCCCTTGTCCGAGCATTGGAGACTTGGCAGCATTACTTGCTGTCCAAGGAGTTTGTGATCCACACTGATCACGAGACTCTCAAACACCTCAGAGGGCAAACCAATCTCAAGAGGAGACATGCCAGGTGGATGGAGTTCATAGAGACCTTCCGTACATCATCAAGTACAAGAAGGGCAAAGACAATGTGGTAGCCGATGCACTATCAAGGAGGTTTGCCTTGATATCAACCATGGAGGCAAAGGTCCTAGGATTCGAGCACATCAAGGATCTATACAAGGATGATCCTGACCTTGCTGAGAGCTACAAGGAGTGTAGCACAGGGAGTCATGGCAAATTCTACATCCATGAGGGATTCTTGTTCCGAGAAAGAAGGCTGTGCATACCACAAGGATCACTAAGGGAGCTTATCATCCGAGAAGCTCATGGAGGAGGACTCATGGGCCACTTTGGTGTCGACAAGACTCTAGCAGTGGTCAAGGAGCACTTCTACTGGCCACACATCAAGAGGACAGTAGAAGCACATTGTGCAAGATGCATTACTTGCAAGAAGGCAAAGTCCGAGTGCAACCTCACGGGTTGTATCTCCCACTGCCCATACCAACACATCCATGGGTGGACATCTCGATGGATTTTGTTCTAGGTCTGCCCAAGATCAACCACAAAGATGCAATCTTTGTAGTGGTGGACAGATTCTCCAAGATGGCACATTTCATCCCATGTGCCAATGTCAATGATGCCACACAAACAGCTGAGCTGTTCTTCAGGGAGATAGTACGGCTTCATGGAGTGCCAAGGACCATCGTATCAGATAGGGACACCAAGTTCCTCAGCCATTTCTGGAGGACCCTTTGGAGAAAGCTAGGCACGAAGCTACTCTTCTCAACCACTTGCCATCCTCAAACCGATGGCCAAACTGAAGTTGTCAACAGGACCTATCAACTCTTCTCAGAACAACACTAGGGAAGAACCTAAAGACTTGGGTGGAGTGCCTGCCATTCATTGAGTTCGCCTACAACCGAGCCGTGCACTCAGCAACCAAGAAGACACCATTTGAAGTGGTATACGGTTTCAACCCTCTCACCCCATTGGAGCAAACACCACTGCCACCAGCTGAGATGACCAACCTCAGCGGAGCATCCAAAGCAGAGTTCATAAGGAGGTTACACCAGAAGGTAGCAGAGAACTTGGAGAAGAGGACCGGACAGTCGTGACTCATGCCAACAAAGGAAGAAAGGAGGTGATCTTTCAACCAGGCGATTGGGTGTGGCTACACCTACGGCAGGAGAGGTTCCCAAACCTAAGGAGTTCCAAGCTAGCACCAAGAGGAGATGGACCATTCAGAGTGCTCGAGAGGATCAACAACAACGCCTACCGGATCGAGCTGCCAGGTGAGTTTAATGTGTCCAATACGTTCAATGTTACTGACTTGGCCCCTTTCCATGCAGATGATCCAGTTTTGAGGACAAAACCTACTGAAGAGGGAGGGAATGATGAGGACATCAGGTCGTACATCCAGCCAGGAGACCAGACTGGCCGACCAGGAAGCTTGCCGAGACAGCAGGACCATCTGGCGCGCCTGCGGACCAGACAGTACCCGGACCCTCGACCTATAGGACCAGACCGGTCAACATCGCGGAGAGGCCCAAGCTTCCGGCACACTTGGTGGGGACGTGAATGACACCGCCGGTCCCCTGATGACACCGCCGACTCCGGGATCAACTTGGCGGTCCTGAAGTCATTCCGGCCAGTACGCACAATCCAGCGGTACAGGCCATCCAGCCAGTACACGCACACTTCCACTTCTACACAAGAGGACTCGGACCAAATGAGCTACCAGCTCCAGGACATGCACTTAGAGGAAGTATCTACACCAGTGGTACCTCCAGGAGCAATGACAAGAAGCAGATCAAGAGCACTCTTCCACAAGTTCAACTTATGGGTGGACAAGCTCCTAGTGGAAGATCGACTAAGGACAATGGGCCAGAAGTGCAAAGAAGAGTCCGAAGGCTTCTCAACAACACAAGGACATCAGAGACTTGGGTTTTAGTGGCAAGAGAGGTCAGGGCCCAAAGATTCCTAACCCTACTCCAAGTCGAAGACTAGGAGCAAGGAGCGTGCATGCCACAAGGACGGCCACCTTCCATTTCTTGGCCGTGAGGTGAGTTAAGGTAAGTTTACATTCGAATATATGCCTCTTTCTGTTTTTCAGGGTAGGATCTAGTTGCTTTACATTTTTGAGTCAAGAACATTTTAGGAATAGGTCCTTTTTGGGTTATACACTTTTGTATTTTTTCCTTTTGTGCACTTTTGTAAACTTTCCTTTTCTTATTTGAGTCGACCCTAGTAGGTCAAGCTGTCGAGCATATTAATAAGGCTCCTTCCAGCATTGTAGTTGACAACCTTTTTTGATTATTAATAAAGTAGAACTTTTTCCTACAAGTTTTCTCTCTAAGAATCTTGTGCGCTTAGAACCTAGTTGAGACCAGCCCTCCTAGCTCTAAGTTTGTGATTTATCACGAGGTTCATCACCCCTCGTGTGGTTCACTTCACCCTTCCATCGTTTACCAACCAGAAAACCTCTATCCAGAAGCCTAAGGTTGAGTTTCTCACCTAATCTTCTAAACAGCCCAGCGCATACATCCTTGAATCAAGGCTTGTATCATTTTGGTATCAGAGCTTAAAGCTCCTAAACCAGGTTGTTTCTATCCTTTTGCTTGTTTTGTTTGTGTTCTTGCATTAGTTTAAGTCGTATTCAAGAAAAAATCAAAAAAATAACCTCAAACTCCAAACCGAGTGCATCTAGCCTCCTACGTGTATCACTAGGGTTTAGATTCACTTTTTGCATTGCATACACGTTTTCCTTTTTGTTTAAGTCATATTTCCTTTATTTTTAAGTTTAATTAAAAAGAAAAGAAAAAGAAAATAGAAAAGATACTAAAAGAATTCGAATTGGACAGCTAGCACAAGTTGTCAAGAAAGTTTCCTTTTTCTCAGATTTTCATATCTTTGAATTTCCAATTCTCAGATTTTCTTCCTTTTTGCATTTTTTTCAATCCTTATAAAAGAAAACCCTCCTAATAATTTAGGAGCATCCTAACTTGTCTTCTTTCTTTGTTGCACACCATGGGAGAAGAGAATAGAGGCAGCTGAAGCCATGATGGCCATGTTCACCACACTCCAAACACAACTCGCATCCATAGGCGAGAGGTTGGGCGTGGAGAGACCAGTGAGATTCAGGCCATAAGGCACGTGAGAGCTGAGCAAGACCGTCGAGGGTCCTGAGTACCTTAGGACACGGCAGACAGGAGGAACCCCAGCCAGATGGAGATGAGGACACAACCTCATAACTATCACCATAGGCCGAGAGGACCTCCACGGCAACCAGAGGCAGAAGATGATGGCTTTGAGCCATATGGTCTTCACCAGAGACCAAGAATGCCTCCTAGACGTCATGAGGATGGAGATGACCACACCTATAACCGGGTAATTCATCCTGATGTTAAACTAACTCCCCCAACTTTTGCAGGAAAAGTAGACCCCGAGGCTTACCTAGATTGGGAGAAGCGAATGGATCATATCTTTGATCACTACAACCAACCAGGACCTAGGAGAGTCTCAATGGCAGTAGCACAACTCACGGACAATGCCCTCATCTGGTGGGATCGTGAGGTATCTGACAGAAGGAGGAAGAGAATGAGGCCCGTAGACTCATGGGTCGACATGAAAGACCTCATGCGACAAAGGTATGTTCCACCTTACTTCCATAGGGATTTGCAACGACGTTTCGTACTCTTAAGCAGGGTACCAGATCAGTAGAGGAGTACTATGAAGAGTTTGAGAGGTTAAGGAACAGATTGGAGCACAATGATGATGAAGAAGCATTGATGGCGCAATTCTTGGATGGACTCCAAGAAAGGATCAGCTGCAAGGTGGAAAGGCAAATCTACAAACTTCAAGGACTTGTTCCACCTATCTGCAAGCTGAACAGCACATCAAACGTAAGAGCCAAGACATCCAGCAAGCCTAAGACACCTTGGGCACCAAGCAACATGCCTAAGACAGTGGACAAAGGCAAAAGCGTGAGATCGAGTCAAGGTTCAAGAGCAAGCCTCCTGAACCCACCCGGAGAGAGCCTGGTAAGTCTTCTAACCCTCAAAGATCACGTGACATAACTTGTTTCAAGTGCAGGGGACGTGGACACATCTCAAGGAGTGCCCAAACAAAGTCATGCTGATTACGGAGGCAGGAGAATATGAGCCCCAAGATGAAGAGGACTGTGAACCAGAAGAAGAATACGGTGACATTGAGTACCCTGATGTGGGGGAAGTGCTGGTCACTAGACGTATCCTCAATGCAATGGTGGATCCTTCAGAGACCATCCAAAGGAGAACATCTTCCACAGCCGTTGCACCATCAAGGGCAAGGTATGTAACCTCATCATAGATGGTGGTTCTTGCACTAATGTTGCTAGTGCATATATGGTTGATAAGCTAGGTCTAGAGAAGACAAAGCATCCTCGACCATATAGACTGAGATGGCTCGATGACAAAGTGGAGCTCAAGATTCATGAGCAAGTCACTGTGCCATTCAGTGTGGGCAAGTACCAAGACCAGGTCGTGTGCGACGTGGTGCCCATGCAAGCTGGCCATCTTCTGCTAGGAAGACCATGGCAGTTTGACAAAGAGACCAGGCATGATGGCAGAACCAATCTCTACACCTTCGTGCATGACAAGAGAAAGGTCAGCCTAGCTCCTCTTACACCTGCCCAAGTACATGAGCTACAACTCCAAATGAGTAAGGAAAAGAAACTGATCAAGTCTAATTTTCTTATTCAACCAAGCCATGTCCGGAGAGCTTTAGCCTCGAAGGATTTAATGTTACTAATGGTCTTCAAAGAAGTGTTGAGTGTAGAACAGGGACAGGTAGAGCTACCTCCTGAAGTAGCAACTCTCCTCAACAAATTCCAGGATGTATTTCCAGAGGAGATACCAGCAGGCTTGCCTCCTTTACGTGGCATAGAACACCAGATTGATCTAGTGCCCGGAGCAGCCCTGCCCAACCGGCCAGCCTACCGGATGAGTCCAGAGGAGTCCAAGGAGCTTGAGAAGCAAGTCAAGGAGCTCTTGGAGAAAGGATATGTTAGAGAGAGCCTCAGTCCATGTGCTGTACCAGTGCTACTAGTGCCCAAGAAGGATGGGACTTGGCGCGTGCGTGGACTGCCGAGCAATCAACAACATCACAGTCAAGTATAGGCATCCAATACCACGACTGGATGACATGCTAGATGAGCTGAGTGGAGCCACGGTCTTCTCCAAGATAGACCTCAAAGTGGATACCACCAGGTAAGAATGAAGGAAGGTGAGTGGAAGACTGCTTTCAAGACAAAGCAAGGGCCCTACGAGTGGACAGTCATGCTATTTGGCTTGACTAATGCCCCAAGCACCTTCATGCGCCTTATGAACCAAGTTCTTAGGCGTACATCAGTAAGTTTGTAGTGGTTTACTTTGGTGATATACTAGTTTATAGTAAGTGCCTACGGGAACACCTCACACATCTTGAGATGGTACTTAAAACCCTTCGACAAGAAGAGCTTTATGCCAATCTCAAGAAGTGCACCTTTTGTACTGATAAACTTGTCTTTTAGGTTTTGTTGTGAGTTCACAGGGCCAACAGGTTGATGAAGAGAAGATTCGAGCCATACAAGAATGGCCAACACCAGGAAACATCAGCCAAGTGAGGAGCTTCCCCGGACTGGCCAGCTTCTATAGGAGATTCGTGCCCAACTTCAGCAGTATTGCCTCACCATTGACAGTAGTGAAGAAGAACGTGGGATTCAGCTGGGGAGAAGCTCAGGAGAAGGCATTCAGGCCTTGAAGGACAGCCTTACACACCAGTGCTAGTCCTTCCCGACTTCAACAAGACGTTTGAAGTGGAGTGTGATGCCTCTGGAATAGGCATAGGAGCAGTGCTAACCCAAGGAGGGAGACCAGTGGCATACTTCAGTGAGAAACTAGGTGGTGCCTCACTGAACTACCCCACTTATGACAAGGAGCTTTATGCCCTTGTCCGAGCATTGAGACTTGGCAGCATTACTTGCTGTCCAAGGAGTTCGTGACCCACACTGATCACGAGACTCTCAAACACCTCAGAGGGCAAACCAATCTCAAGAGGAGACATGCCAGGTGGATGGAGTTCATAGAAACCTTCCCGTACATCATCAAGTACAAGAAGGGCAAAGACAATGTGGTAGCGGATGCATTATGCTTCAACCATGGAGGCAAAAGTCCTAGGATTCGAGCACATCAAGGATCTATACAAGGATGATCCTGACCTTGCTGAGAGCTACAAGGAGTGTAGCACAGGGAGTCATGGCAAATCCTACATCCATGAGGATTCTTGTTCCGAGAAAGAAGGCTGTGCATACCACAAGGATCACTAAGGAAGCTTATCATCCGAGAAGCTCATGGAGGAGGACTCATGGGCCACTTTGGTGTCGACAAGACTCTAGCAGTGGTCAAGGAGCAATTCTACTGGCCACACATCAAGCGGACAGTAGAAGCACATTGTGCAAGATGCATTACTTGCAAGAAGGCAAAGTCCAGTGCAACCTCACGGGTTGTATCTCCCACTGCCCATACCAACACATCCATGGGTGGACATCTCGATGGATTTTGTTCTAGGTCTGCCCAAGATCAACCACAAAGATGCAATCTTTGTAGTGGTGAACAGATTCTCCAAGATGGCACATTTCATCCCATGTGCCAATGTCAATGATGCCACACAAACAGCTGAGCTGTTCTTCAGGAGATAGCGGCTTCATGGAGTGCCAAGGACCATCGTATCAGATAGGGACACCAAGTTCCTCAGCCATTTCTGGAGGACCCTTTGGAGAAAACTAGGCACGAAGCTACTCTTCTCAACCACTTGCCATCCTCAAACCGATGGCCAAACTGAAGTTGTCAACAGGACCTATCAACTCTTCTCAGAACAACACTAGGGAAGAACCTAAAGACTTGGGTGGAGTGCCTGCCATTCATTGAGTTCGCCTACAACCGAGCCGTGCACTCAGCAACCAAGAAGACACCGTTTGAAGTAGTATACGGCTTCAACCCTCTCACCCCATTGGAGCAAACACCACTACCACCAGCTGAGATGACAAACCTCAACGGAGCATCCAAGGCAGAGTTCATAAGGAGATTACACCAGAAGGTAGCAGAAAACTTGGAGAAGAGGACGAGACAGTACGTGACTCATGCCAACAAGGGAAGAATGGAGGTGATCTTTCAACCAGGCGACTGGGTGTGGCTACACCTACGGCAGAAGAGGTTCCCTAACCTAAGGAGTTCCAAGCTAGCACCAAGAGGAGATGGACCATTCAGAGTGCTCGAGAGGATCAACAACAACGCCTACCGGATCGAGCTGCCAGGTGAGTTTAATGTGTCCAATACGTTCAATGTTACTGACTTGGCCCCTTTCCATGCAGATGATCCAGTTTTGAGGACAAAACCTACTGAAGAGGGAGGGAATGATGAGGACATCAGGTCGTACATCCAGCCAGGAGACCAGACTGGCCGACCAGGAAGCTTGCCCGAGACAGCAGGACCATTTGACCCTCGACCTATAGGACCAGACCGGTCAACCTTGCCGGCGGAGAGGCCCAAGCTTCCGGCACACTTGGTGGGGACGTGAATGACACCGCCGGTCCCCCTGATGACACCGCCGACTCCGGGATCAACTTGGCCGGTCCTGAAGTCATTCCGGCCAGTACCACGCACAATCCAGCCGGTACAGCCGATCCAGCCGAGTACACGCGCACTTCCACTTCTACACAAGAGGACTCGGACCAAATGAGCTACCAGCTCCAGGACATGCAGCTAGAGGAAGTATCTACACCAGTGGTACCTCCAGGAGCAATGACAAGAAGCAGATCAAGAGCACTCTTCCACAAATTCAGCTTATGGGTCGACAAGCTCCTAGAGGAAGAGCAGCTAAGGACAATGGGCCAGAAGAGCAAATTAGAGTCCAAAGGCTTCTCAACAACACAAGGAACATCAGAGACTTGGGCTTTAGTGGCAAGAGAGGTCAGGGCCCAAAGATATTTAACCCTACTCCAAGTCGAAGACTAGGAGCAAGGCGCGTGCATGCCACAAGGCGGCCACCTTCCATTTCTTGGCCGTGAGGTGAGTTAAGGTAAGTTTCAATATATGCCTCTTTCTGTTTTGCAGGGTAGGATCTAGTTGCTTTACATTTTGAGTCAAGAACATTTTAGGAATAGGTCCTTTTCGTTATGCACTTTTGTATCTTTTCCTTTGTGCACTTTTGTAAACTTTCCTTTTATTTGTCGACCCTAGAAGGTCAAGCTGTCGAGCATATTAATAAGGCTCCTTCCAGCATTGTAGTTCGACCCTTTTGATTATTAATAAAGTAGAACTTTTCCTACAAGTTTTCTCTCTAAGAATCTTGTGCGCTTAGAACCTAGTTGAGACCAGCCCTCCTAGCTCTAAGTTTGTGATTTATCACGAGGTTCATCACCCCTCGTGTGGTTCACTTCACCCTTCCATCGTTTACCAACCAGAAAACCCCTATCCAGAAGCCTAAGGTTGAGTTTCTCACCTAATCTTCTACAAACAGCCCACGCGCATACATCCTTGAATCAAGGCTTGTATCAGATCGTGAGGTATCTGACAGAAGGAGGAAGAGAATGAGGCCCATAGACTCATGGGTCGACATGAAAGACCTCATGCGACAAAGGTTTGTTCCACCTTACTTTCATAGAGACTTGCAACGTCGTTTTCGTACTCTTTAGCAGGGTACTAGATCAGTAGAGGAGTACTATGAAGAGTTCGAGAAGCTAAGGAACAGAGTGGAGCTCAATGATGATGAAGAAGCATTGATGGCACAATTCTTGGATGGACTCCAAGAAAGGATCAGCCACAAGGTGGAAAGGCAAATCTACAATGACTTCAAAGACTTGTTCCACCTATCTGTCCAGGCTGAGCAGCACATCAAACGTAAGAGCCAAGACATCCGCAGAAAGCCTAAGACACCTTGTGCACCAAGCAACATGCCCAAGCCCGTAGACAAAGGCAAGAGCATAGAGATCGAGTCAAGGTTCAAGAGCAAGCCTCCTGAACCCACCCGTGACCAGAGAGAGCCTGGTAAGTCTTCTAACCCTCAAAGATCACGTGACATCACTTGTTTCAAGTGTAGGGGTCGTGGACACATCTCATTGGAGTGCCCAAACAACCGGGTCATGTTGATTATGGAGGCTGGAGAATATGAGTCCCAAGATGAAGAGGACTATGAACCAGAAGAGGAGTATGGTGACATTGAGTACCCTGATGTGGGGGAAGTGCTGGTCACTAGACGCATCCTCAGTGCAATGGTGGATCCTTCAGAGACCATCCAAAGGGAGAACATCTTCCACAGCCGTTGCACCATCAAGGGCAAGGTATGTAACCTCATCATAGATGGTGGTTCTTGCACTAACATTGCTAGTGCATATATGGTTGATAAGCTAGGTCTAGAGAAGACAAGGCATCCTCGACCATATAGACTGAGATGGCTGGATGAAGAAAGTGGAGCTCAAGATCCATGAGCAAGTCACTGTGCCATTCAGTGTGGGCAAGTACCAAGACCAAGTCTTGTGCGACGTGGTGCCCATGCAAGCTGGCCATCTTCTGCTAGGAAGGCCATGGCAGTTTGACAAAGAGACCAGGCATGATGGCCAAACCAATCTCTACACTTTTGTGCATGACAAAAGAAAGGTCAGCTTGGCTCCTCTTACACCTGCCCAGGTACATGAGCTACAACTCCAAATGAGTAAGGAAAAGAAACTTATCAAGTCTAATTTTCTTATTTAACCAAGCCATGTCCGGAGAGCTTTAGCCTCGAAGGATTTAATATTACTAATGGTTTTCAAGGAAGTGTTGAATGTAGAAAAAGAACAGGTAGAGCTACCTCCTGAAGTAGCAACTCTCCTCAACAAGTTCCAGGATGTATTTCCAGAGGAGATAACAGCAGGCTTGCCTCCTTTACGTGGCATAGAACACCAGATTGATCTAGTGCCTGGAGCAGCCTTGCCCAACCGACCAGCCTACAAGATGAGTCCAGAGGAGTCCAAGGAGCATGAGAAGCAAGTCAAGGAGCTCCAGGAGAATGGATATGTGCGAGAGAGCCTCAGTCCATGTGCCGTACCAGTGCTACTAGTGCCCAAGAAGGATGGGACTTGGCGAATGTGCGTGGACTGCCGAGCAATCAACAACATCACTGTCAAGTACCGGCATCCAATACCATGGCTGGATGACAAGCTAGATGAGCTGAGTGGAGCCACGGTCTTCTCAAAGATAGACCTCAAGAGTGGATACCACCAGGTCAGGAGAAAGAAGGTGATGAATGGAAGACTGCTTTCAAGACAAAGCAAGGGCTCTACGAGTGGACAGTCATGCCATTTGGCTTGACTAATGTCCCAAGCACTTTCATGCGCCTTATGAATCAAGTTCTTAGGGCGTACATCAGTAAGTTTGTAGTGGTTTACTTTGATGACATACTAGTTTATAGTAAGTGCCTACGGGAACACCTCACACATCTTGAGATGGTACTTAAAACCCTTCGACAAGAAGAGCTTTATGCCAATCTCAAGAAGTGCATCTTTTGTACTGATAAACTTGTCTTTTTAGGTTTTGTTATAAGTTCACAGGGCCTACAGGTTGATGAAGAGAATATTCGAGCCATACAAGAATGGCCAACACCAAGCAACATCAGCCAAGTAAGGAGCTTCCACGGACTGGCCAGCTTCTATAGGAGATTCGTGCCCAACATCAGCAGTATTGCCTCACCATTGACGGCAGTAGTGAAGAAAAACGTGGGATTCAGCTGGGGAGAAGCTCAGGAGAAGGCATTCCAGGCCTTAAAGGACAGCCTTACACATGCACCAGTGCTAGTCCTGCCCGACTTCAACAAGACGTTTGAAGTGGAGTGTGATGCCTCTGGAATAGGCATAGGAGACGTACTAACCCAAAGAGGGAGACCAGTGGCATACTTCAGTGATAAGCTAGGTGGAGCCTCACTGAACTACCCCACTTATGACAAGGAGCTTTATGCCCTTGTCCGAGCATTGGCGACTTGGCAGCATTACTTGCTGTCCAAGGAGTTTGTGATCCACACTGATCATGAGACTCTCAAACACCTCAGAGGGCAAACCAATCTCAAGAGGAGACATGCCAGGTGGATGGAGTTCATAGAGACCTTCCCGTACGTCATCAAGTACAAGAAGGGCAAGGACAATATGGTAGCCGATGCACTATCAAGGATGTTTGCCTTGATAACCACCATGGAGGCAAAGGTCCTAGGATTCGAGCACATCAAGGACCTATACAAGGATGATCCTGCCTTTGCTGAGAGCTACAAAGAGTGTGGCACAGGGAGTCATGGAAAGTTTTACATCCATGAGGGATTCTTGTTCCGAGAGAGAAGGCTGTGCATACCTGATAAGGACATCAGGTCTTATGTCCTGCCAGGAGATCAGACTGGCCGACCAGGAAGCTTGCCCGAGACAGCCGAACCATCTGGCATGTCTGCCGGCCCAACCAGTACCGCCGGACCCTCGACCAATGGGACCAGACCAACCAGCATTGCCGGCGGTGAGGCTTAAGCTTCCGGCACACTTGGTGGTGACGTGGATGACACTGCCGGTCCCCTTGGTGATGCTGCCGACTCCGGGATCAACTTGGCCGGTCCTGAAGGCATTCCAGCCAGTACCTCGCACATTCCAGCCGGTACAGCCGTTCCAGCCGAGTGCACGAGCATTTCAACTTCTACACAAGGAAACTCGGACCAGATAAGCTACCAGCTTCAGGACATGCATCTAGAGGAAGTATCCACACCAGTAGTGCCACCAGGAGCAATGACAAGAAGCAGATCAAGGGCACTCTTCCACAAATTCAGCTTATGGGTGGCAATGACCGCCGGCAATGCTGGTTGCTCTGGTCCTTGTGGTCGAGGGTCCGGCGGTACTGCTTGGGCCGGCAGGCGTGCCAGATGGTCCGGCTGTCTCGGGCAAGCTTCCTGGTCAGCCAGTCTGGTCTCCTGGCTGGATGTACGACCTGATGTCCTCATCATCCCCTCCCTCTTCAGTAGGTTTTGTCCTCAAACCTGATTCATCTGCATGGAAAGGGGCTAAGTCAGTAACATTGAACGTATTGGACACATTAAACTCACCTGGGAGCTCGATCCGGTAGGCGTTGTTGTTGATCCTCTCGAACACTCTGAATGGTCCATCTCCTCTTCTTGCTAGCTTGGAACTCCTTAGGTTTGGGAACCTCTCCTGCCTTAGGTGTAGCCACACCCAGTCGCCTGGTTGAAAGATCACCTCCTTTCTTCCCTTGTTGGCATGAGTCACATACTGTCCGGTCCTCTTCTCCAAGTTTTCTGCTACCTTCTGGTGTAACCTCCTTATGAACTCTGCTGATGCTCCGAGGTTGGTCATCTCAGCTGGTGGTAGTGGCGTTTGCTCCAATGGGGTGAGAGGGTTGAAGCCATATACCTTCAAATAGTGTCTTCTGAGTGCACAGCTCAGCAACTTTGAATGGCAGGAACTCCAAAGTCTAGGTTCTTCCTAGCTGAGAAGAGTTGATAGTGTCCTGTTGACAACTTCAGTTTGGCCATCGGTTTGAGGATGGCAGGTGAGAAGAGTAAGTGCCTAGCTTTCTCAGGGTCCTCCAGAAATGGCTGAGGAACTTGGTGTGTCTGATACAACCTTGGCACTCCAAGTCAGCATTATCTCCTGAAGAACAGCTCAGTTTTGTGTTGACATTGGCATGAATGAAGTGTGCCATCTTGGAGAACCACTACAAAGATTGCATCTTTGTGGTTGATCTTGGGCAGACCTAGAACAAAGTCCATTGAGATGTCCACCCATGGATGTGGTATGGGCAGTGGGAGATACAACCCGTGAGGCACTGACTTTGCCTTGCAAGTGATGCATCTGCACAATGAGCTTCTACTGTCCTCTTGATGTAAGTAGAAGTGCTCCTTGACCACTGCTAGAGTCTTGTCGACACCAAAGTGGCCCATGAGTCCTCCTCCATGAGCTTCTTGTATGATAAGCTCCCTTAATGATCCTTGTGGTATGCACAGCCTTCTTTCTCGGAACAAGAATCCCTCATGGATGTAAAACTTGCCATGACTCCCTGTGCCACACTCCTTGTAGCTCTCAGCAAAGTTAGGATCATCCTTGTATAGGTCCTTGATGTGCTCGAACCCTAGGACCTTTGCCTCCATGGTGGATATCAAGGCAAACCTCCTTGATAGTGCATCGGCTACCACATTAGCTTTGCCCTTCTTGTACTTGATGACGTACGGGAAGCTCTCTATGAACTCCATCCACCTGCCATGTCACCTCTTGAGATTGGTTTGCCCTCTGAGGTGTTTGAGAGTCTCATGATCAGTGTGGATCACAAACTCCTTGGACAGCAAGTAATGCTGCCAAGTCGCCAATGCTCGGACAAGGGCATAAAGCTCCTTGTCATAAGTGGGGTAGTTCAGTGAGGCTCCACCTAGCTTATCACTGAAGTATGCCACTGGTCTCCCTCTTTGGGTTAGTACGTCTCCTATGCCTATTCCAGAGGCATCACACTCCACTTCAAACGTCTTGTTGAAGTCGGGCAGGACTAGCACTGGTGCATGTGTAAGGCTGTCCTTCAAGGCCTGGAATGCCTTCTCCTGAGCTTCTCCCCAGCTGAATCCCACGTTCTTCTTCACTACTGCTGCCAGTGGTGAGGCAGTACTGCTGAAGTTGGGCACGAATCTCCTATAGAAGCTGGCCAGTCCGTGGAAGCTCCTCACTTGGCTGATGTTGCCTGGTGTTGGCCATTCTTGTATGGCTCGAATCTTCTCTTCATCAACCTGTAGGCCCTGTGAACTTACAACAAAACCTAAAAAGACAAGTTTATCAGTACAAAAGATGCACTTCTTGAGATTGGCATAAGGCTCTTCTTGTCGAAGGGTTTTAAGTACCATCTCAAGATGTGTGAGGTGCTCCCGTAGGCACTTACTATAAACTAGTATGTCATCAAAGTAAAATACAACGAACTTACTGATGTACGCCCTAAGAACTTGGTTCATAAGCGCATGAAGGTGCTTGGGGCATTAGTCAAGCCAAATGGCATGACTGTCCACTCGTAGAGCCCTTGCTTTGTCTTGAAAGCAGTCTTCCATTCATCACCTTCCTTCATCCTGACCTGGTGGTATCCACTCTTGAGGTCTATCTTGGAGAAGACCGTGGCTCCACTCAGCTCATCTAGCATGTCATCCAGCCATGGTATTGGATGCCGGTACTTGACAGTGATGTTGTTGATTGCTCGGCAGTCCACGCACATTCGCCAAGTCCCATCTTTCTTGGGCACTAGTAGCACTGGTACGGCACATGGACTGAGGCTTTCTCGAACATATCCTTTCTCCAGGAACTCCTTGACTTGCTTCTCAAGCTCCTTGGACTCCTCTGGACTCATTCGGTAGGCTGGCCGGTTTGGCAGGGCTGCTCCGGGCACTAGATAAATCTGGTGTTCTATGCCACGTAAAGGAGGCAAGCCTGCTGGTATCTCCTCTGGAAATACATCCTCGAACTTGTTGAGGAGAGTTGCTACTTCAGGAGGTAGCTCTACCTGTTCTTTTTCTATATTCAACACTTCTTTGAAAACCATTAGTAACATTAAATCCTTCGAGGCTAAAGCTCTCCGGACATGGCTTGGTTGAATAAGAAAATTAGACTTGATAAATTTCTTTTTCTTACTCATTTGGAGTTGTAGCTCGTGTACCTGGGCAGGTGTAAGAGGAGCCAAGCTGACCTTTCTTTTGTCATGCACAAAGGTGTAGAGATTGGTTCGGCCATCATGCCTGGTCTCTTTGTCAAACTGCCATGGTCTTCCTAGCAGAAGATGGCCAGCTTGCATGGGCACCACGTCGCACACGACTTGGTCTTGGTACTTGCCCACACTGAATGGCACAGTGACTTGCTCATGGATCTTGAGCTCCACTTTGTCATCCAGCCATCTCAGTCTATATGGTCGAGGATGCCTTGTCTTCTCTAGACCTAGCTTATCAACCATATATGCACTAGCAACGTTAGTGCAAGAACCACCATCTATGATGAGGTTACATACCTTGCCCTTGATGGTGCAACGGCTGTGGAAGATGTTCTCCCTTTGGATGGTCTCTGAAGGATCCACCATTGCACTGAGGATGCGCCTAGTGACCAGCACTTCCCCCACATCAGGGTACTCAATGTCACCATATTCTCTTCTGGTTCATAGTCCTCTTCATCTTGGGACTCATATTCTCCAGCCTCCGTAATCAGCAAGACCCGGTTGTTTGGGCACTCCCTTGAGATGTGTCCACGTCCCCTACACTTGAAACAAGTGATGTCACGTGATCTTTGAGGGTTAGAAGACTTACCTGGCTCTCTCTGGTCACGGCTGGGTTCAGGAGGCTTGCTCTTGAACCTTGACTAGATCTCTATGCTCTTGCCTTTTTCTACGGGCTTGGGAATGTTGCTTGGTGCCCAAGGAATCTTAGGCATGCTGCGGATGTCTTGGCTCTTATGTTTGATGTGCTGCTCAGCCTGGACAGATAGGTGGAACAAGTCTTTGAAGTCATTGTAGATTTGCCTTTCCACCTTGTGGCTGATCCTTTCTTGGAGTCCATCCAAGAATTGTGCCATCAATGCTTCTTCATCATCATTGAGCTCCACTCTGTTCCTTAGCTTCTCGAACTCTTCATAGTACTCCTCTACTGATCTAGTACCCTGCTAAAGAGTACGAAAACGACGTTGCAAGTCTCTATGAAAGTAAGGTGGAACAAACCTTTGTCGCATGAGGTCTTTCATGTCGACCCATGAGTCTATGGGCCTCATTCTCTTCCTCCTTCTGTCAGATACCTCACGATCCCATCAGATTAGGGCATTGTCCGTGAGTTATGCTACTGCCATTGAGACTCTCCTAGGCCCTGGTTGGTTGTAATGATCAAAGATATGATCCATTCTTCTTTCCCAATCTAGGTAAGCCTCGGGGTCTACTTTTCCTGCAAAACTAGGAGGAGTTAGCTTAACATCACGATGAGTTAACCGGTTGTAGGCTTGTTCATCTCCATCCTCATGATGTCTAGGAGGCATCCCTTGGTCTCTGGTGAAGACCATATGGCTAGAAGCCATCATCTTCTGCCTCTGGTTGCCGTGGAGGTCCTCTCAGCCTATTGTGATAGTTATGAGGTTGTGTGTCCTCATCTCCATCTGGTTGGGGTTCCTCCTCTTCGTGCCGTGTCCTAAGGTTCTCAGGACCCTCAGGACGGTCTTGCTCAGCTCTCACGTGCCTTATGGCCTGGAATCTCACAGGCCTCTCCACGCGCTCCAATCTCTCGCCTATGGATGCGAGTTGTGTTTGGAGTGTGGTGAACATGGCCATCATGGCCTCGGTTGCATCTCTATTTTCTTCTCCCATTGCGTACTACAAGGAAGAAAACAAGTTATGGTACTCCTAAATTGTTAGGAGGGTTCTCTTTTTATAAGGGATTCGAAAAATATGCAAAAAAGAAAATTCTAAGCAATGGAAAATTCGAATAAAAGGAAAAAGGAAACTATTGCTAGCTGTCCAATTCAAAAGGGAACTATTGCTAGCTGTCCAATTCAAAATCTTTTGGTATTTTTCCTATTTTCTTTTCTTTTCTTTTTAATTTAACTTAAAAATAATGGAAATATGAATTAAACAAAAAGGAAAACGTGAATGGCAATGCAAATGTGAATCTAAACCCTAGTGATACACGTAGAAGGCTAGATGCACTCGGTTTGGAGTTTGATGTTATTTTTTTTATTTTTCTTGAATGCGACTTAAACTAATGCAAGAACTAAAAACAAAGCAAGCTAAAGGATAGAAACAAAATTGTTTAGGATCTTTAAGCTCTGATACCAAAATGATACAAGCTTCGATTCAAGGCTTGGATGCGCGTGGGCTGTTTGTAGAAGATTAGGTGAGAAACTCAACCTTAGGCTTCTAGATGGGGGTTTTATGGTTGGTAAAAGATGGAAGGGTGAAGTGAACCATACGGGGGGTGATGAACCTCGTGATAAATCACAAACTTAGAGCTAGGAGGGCTGGTCTCAACTAGGTTCTAAGCGCACAAGTCTCTTGCGAGAATAACTTGTTGAAAGAAAATTCGATCTTTATTAATATCAAAAAGGTTGTCGAACTACAATGCTGGAAGGAGCCTTATTAATATGCTCGGAAGCTTGACCTTCTAGGGTATAAGAAAAGGAAAACTTACAAAAGTGCAAAAAAGGAAAAGATACAAAAGTGTATAATCGAAAAATGACCTATTCCTTAAATGTCTTTGACTCAATAAAAGTAAATATTCTAGATCCTACCCTGCATACCAGGAAGAGGCATATATTCGAATTGAAACTTACCTTAACTTACCTCATGGCCAAGAAATGGAAGGTGGCCGTGATACAAGCCTTGATTCAAGGATGTATGCGCGTGGGCTGTTTGTAGAAGATTAGGTGAGAAACTCAACCTTAGGCTTCTGGATGGGGGTTTTCTGGTTGGTAAAAGATGGAAGGGTGAAGTGAACCACACGAGGGGTGATGAACCTCGTGATAAATCACAAACTTAGAGCTAGGAGGGCTGGTCTCAACTAGGTTCTAAGCGCACAAGCTTCTTTGAGAGAATAACTTGTAAAGAAAATTCGATCTTTATTAATTAGCAAAAAGGTTGTCGAACTACAATGCTGGAAGGAGCCTTATTAATATGCTCGACAGCTTGACCTTCTAGGGTCGACTCAATCAAAGAAAAGGAAAGTTTACAAAAGTGCACAAAAGGAAAAGATACAAAAGTGCATAACCGAAAAAGGACCTATTCCTAAAATGTTCTTGACTCAAATATGTAAAGCATCTAGATCCTACCCTGCAAAACAGAAAGAGGCATATATTCGAATTGAAACTTACCTTAACTTACCTCACGGCCAAGAAATGGAAGGTGGCCGTCCTTGTGGCATGCACGCGCCTTGCTCCTAGTCTTCGACTTGGAGTAGGGTTACAAATCTTTGGGCCCTGACCTCTCTTGCCACTAAAGCCCAAGTCTCTGATGTTCCTTGTGTTGTTGAGAAGCCTTTGGACTCTACTTTGCTCTTCTGGCCCATTGTCCTTAGCTGATCTTCCTCTAGGAGCTTGTCGACCCATAAGCTGAATTTGTGGAAGAGTGCCCTTGATCTGCTTCTTGTCATTGCTCCTTGAGGTACTACTGGTGTAGATACTTCTTCTAGGTGCATGTCCTGGAGCTGGTAGCTCATTTGGTCCGAGTCCTCTTGTGTGGAAGTGGAAATGCGCGTGTACTCGGCTGGATCGGCTGTCCGGCTGGATTGTGCGCGGTACTGGCCGGGATGCCTTCAGGACCGGCCAAGTTGATCCCGGAGTTGGCGGCATCACCAAAGGGACCGGCGGTGTCATCCACGTCCCCACCAAGTGTGCCGGAAGCTTGGGCCTCTCCGCCGGCGATGCTGACCGGTCTGGTCCTATAGGTCGAGGGTCCGGCGGTACTGTCTGGTCCGGCAGACGTGCCAGATGGTCCTGCTGTCTTGGGCAAGCTACCTGGTCTGCCAGTCGGGTCTCCTGGCTGGATGTACGACCTGATGTCCTCATCAGGCCGTCCTTGTGGCATGCACGCGCCTTGCTCCTAGTTTTCGACATGGAGTAGGGTTAGGTATCTTTGGGCCCTGACCTCTCTTCCCACTAAAGCCCAAGTCTCTGATGTCTCTTGTGTTGTTGAAAAGCCTTTGGACTCCTCTTTGCACTTCTGGCCCATTGTCCTTAGTTGATCTTCCTCTAGGAGCTTGTCGACCCATAAGCTGAATTTGTGGAAGAGTGCCCTTGATCTGCTCCTTGTCATTGCTCCTTGAGGCACCACTGGTGTAGAGACTTCCTCTAGGTGCATGTCCTAGAGCTAGTAGCTCATTTGGTTCGAGTCTTCAATTCCTTGGCCGTGAGGTAAGTAAGGTAAGTTTCAATTCGAATATATGCCTCTTTCTGTTTTGCAAGGTAGGATCTAAATTGTTTACATTTTTGAGTCAAAGATATTTTAGGAATAGGTCATTTTTTGGTGATGCACTTTTGTATATTTTCCATTTGTGCACTTTTGTAAACTTTCCTCTTCTTTCTTTGAGTCGACCCTAGAAGTCAAGCTGTCGAGCATATTAATAAGGCTCCTTCCAGCATTGTAGTTCGACAATCTTTTTGATATTAATAAAGTAGAACTTTCTTCCAACAAGTTTTCTCTCTAAGAATCTTGTGCGCTTAGAACCTAGTTGAGACCAGCCCTCCTAGCTCTATGTTTGTGATTTATCACGAGGTTCATCACCCCTCATGTGGTTCACTTCACCCCTCCATCGAATACCAACCCAAAAACCCCTATCCAAGAAGTCTAAGGTCGAGTTTCTCACATAACCTTCTCCAAACAGCCCATGCGCATATAAGCCTTGAATCGACGCTTGTATCAGGCTCGTAGCCATTGCCCTCTGCTTCTGGTTTCCATGGAGGTCCTCTCGGTCTAGGTGATAGCTGTGAGGTTGTGCGTCCTCATCTCCATTCGGCTGGGGCTCCTCCTGTTCGTGTCGTTTTCTAGGGTGTTCAGGACCCTCAGCAGGGTCTTGATAAGCCCTCACGTGCCTTATGGCCTGGAATCTCACTAGCCTCTCAAAGCGCTCCAACCTCTTGCCGATTGATGCGAGTTGTGTTTGGAGGGTGGTGAACATGGCCATCATGGCATCGGTTGCATCTTGGTTTCTTTCAGCCATCGTGTGCTACAAGAAGAAAAACACAAGTTAATTTGTTCCTAAATTTATTAGGTGAGTTTTCTTTTATAGTAAAAGAGGCAAATAGGAGAAAAGGAAAAATCTGAGAAAAAGGAAAAGTAGAAAAATGGAAACTTTTCTAACAATTAAAGCTAAAGATCCTATATTCTTTTGGTCGATTTTCTTGGTAGTTTTCTATTTTTTTTTTTGCTTTTTAATTTAACTTAATGGAAATCTGTTTTTAAAAAAAAGGAAAAACGAAATTGCAATGTAAAGAATGTATCTAAACCCTAGTGATGCACGTAGGCGCTAGATGCACTCGGTTTGAACTTAGATGTTATTTTTTGACTTTCTTTGAATGAAACTTGAACTAATGCAAGAACTGGAAATGCGACTAAGTAAAGGATAGAAACAACCTGGTTTTAGGAGCTTTAAGCTCTGATACCAAAATGATACAGGCCTTGAATCAAGGCCGTAACACGCGTGGGCTGCTTGGAGAAGATTAGGTGAGAAACTCGACCTTAGGCTTCTGGACAAGGGGTTTTCTAGTGAGGAATGGATGGAGAGGTGAAGTGAACCACACGAGGGATGATGAACCTCGTGATAAATCACAACTTAGAAGCTAGGAGGGCTGGTCTTGACTAGGGTTCTAAGCGCACAAGTTTCTTGAGAGAAAACTCGTAGGAAAAAAGTTCTATCTTTATTAATATCAAAAAGGTTGATATGCTCGGCAGCTTGACCTTCTAGGGTTGTCTCAAAGAAAGAAAAATGGAAAACTTACAAAAGTGCACAAGGAAAAATTACAAAAAGGCAATAACCAAAGAAGGACTTCTACCTAAATTGTTCTTGACTCAAAAATGTAAAACCTCTAAATCCTACCCTGCAAAACATAAAAGGAAAGTGTATAATTGAAAACTTACCATTCTTACCTATCGGCCAAGAAATGAAAGGTGGCCGACCTTGTGGCATGCACACGCCTAGCTCCTAGTCTTCGACTTGGAGTAGGGTTAGGAATCGTTGGGCCCTGACCTCTTTTGCCACAAAATCCCAAGTCTCTGGAGTCCTTTGTAATGTTGAGAAGCCTTTGGACTCTTCCTTGTACTCTTGGCCCAATGCTCCTTGTCGATCATCTTCTAGGAGCTTGCCTACCCAAAAACTGAACTTGTGGAAGAGTGCCCTTGTTCTGCTCCTTGTCATTGCTGCTGGTGGCACCACTGGTGTAGAGACTTCATCCAGGTTCATTCCTTGAAGCTGGTAGCTTAGCTGATCCGAGTCCCCTTGTGTTGATGGGGAAATGGTGGTGCAATCTGCTGGATCGGCTGGACTGTGCGAGGAGCTGGCTGAGTTGTCATCGGAGCTGGCCAGGTTGATTCCGGAGCCGGCAGAATCACCAACTGGACAGGCGGTGTCATCCACGTTGCCGCCAGTTGGGCCAGTGGTGCTACAAGCCTCGATTCAAGGCTTATATGCACGTGGGTTGTTTGGAGAAGATTAGGTGAGAAACTCAACCTTAGGCTTCTGGATGGGGGTTTTCTGGTTGGTAAAAGATGGAAGGGTGAAGTAAACCACACGAGGGGTGATGATCCTCGTGATAAATCACAAACTTAGAGCTAGGAGGGCTGGTCTCAACTAGATTCTAAGCGTACAAGTTTCTTGAGACAATAACTTGTAGAAAGAAAATTCGATCTTTATTAATTATCAAAAAGGTTGTTGAACTACAATGCTGGAAGGAGCCTTATTAATATGCTTGACAGCTTGACTTTCTAGGGTCGACTCAAGAAAAGAAATGGAAAACTTACAAAAGTGCACAAATGGAAAACTTACAAAAGTGCATAACCGAAAAGGACTTATTTTTAAAAAATGTCTTTGACTCAAAAAATATAAATAATCTAAATCCTACCCTGCAAAACAGAAAGAGGGAAATATCTAATTTGAAAACTTACCTATCTTACCTCACGGCCAAGAAATGGAAGGTGGCCGTCCTTGTGGCATGCACGCGCCTTGCTCCTAGTCTTCGACTTGGAGTTGGGTTAGGAATCTTTGGGCCCTGACCTCTCTTGCCACTAAAGCCCAAGTCTCTGAAGTCCCTTGCATTTTTGTGAAGCCTTTGGACTCTTCTTTGCACTTCTGGCCCAATGTACTTTG
Organism: Pugionium cornutum; assembly: GCA_018901935.1. Lineage (NCBI taxonomy): Eukaryota > Viridiplantae > Streptophyta > Magnoliopsida > Brassicales > Brassicaceae > Pugionium > Pugionium cornutum. The sequence continues at coordinate 38,375,156 of CM032162.1, read as the reverse complement.
TCGATCATCCTCTAGGAGCTTGTCGACCTACAAGCTGAATTTGTGGAAGAGCGCCCTTGATCTGCTCCTTTTCATTGCTCCTGGTGGCACCACTCGTGTAGAGACTTCCTCTAGATGCATGTCTTGAAGCTGGTAGCTTATCTGGGCGGAGTCTCCTTCTGTAGATGTTGAAATGGCGGTGCAATCGGCTGGATTGGCTGTACCGGTTGGACTGTGCGAGGTACTGGGCGAAATGTCATCTGAGCCGGCCAAGTTGATCCCAGAGCCGGTGGCATCACCAATGGGACCGGCGGTGATACAAGCCTCGATTCAAGGCTTATATGCACGTGGGCTGTTTGAATAAGGCTAGGTGAGAAACTTGACCTTAGAATTCTTGGATAGGGGGTTTTGGGTTGGTATTCGATGGAAGGGTGAAGTGAACCACACGAGGGGTGATGAACTTCGTGATAAATCACAAACTTAGAGCTAGGAGGGCTGGTCTCAACTAGGTTCTAAGCGCACAAGTCTCTTGAGAGAATAATTTGTTGAAAGAAAATTTGATCTTTATTAATTAGCAAAAGGTTGTCGAACTACAATGCTGGAAGGAGCCTTATTAATATGCTCGACAGCTTGAACTTCTAGGGTCGACTCAAATAAGAAAAGGAAAATTTACAAAAGTGCACAAAAGGAAAAGATACAAAAGTCTATAATCGAAAAAAGACCTATTCCTAAAATGTCTTTGACTCAATAAATGCAAATATTCTTGATCCTACCCTGCAAAACAGAAAGAGGCAAATATTCTTATTGAAAACTTACCTTACTTACCTCACGGCCAAGAAATGGAAGGTGGCCGTCCTTGTGGCATGCACGCGCCTTGCTCCTAGTTTTCGACTTGGAGTAGGGTTAGAAATCTTTGGGCCCTCACCTCTCTTGCCACTAAACTCCAAGTCTCTTATCTCCCTTGTGTTGTTGAGAAGCCTTTGGACTCCTCTTTGTACTTCTGGCCCATTGCCCTTAGTTGATCTTCCTCTAGGAGCTTGTCGACCCATAAGCTGAACTTGTGGAAGAGTGCTCTGTATCTGCTCTTTGTCATTGCTCCTGGTGGCACTACTGGTGTGGAGACATCCTCTAGATGCATGTCCTGAAGCTGGTAGCTTATCTGGTCCGAGTTTCCTTGTGTAGAAGATGAAATGCTCGTGCACTCGGCTGGATCGGCTGTACCGGCTGGACTGTGCGAGGTACTGGCCGGAACATCTTCAGGACCGGCCAAGTTGATATCAGAATTGGTGGCATCACCAAGGGGACCGGCGGTGTCATCCACATCGCCACCAAGTGTGCCGGAAGCTTGGGTCTCTCCGCTGGCAATGCGGGTTGGTCTGGTCCTATTGGTCGAGGGTCCGGCAGTACCGCTTGGGCCGGCACACGTGCCAGATGGCCCGGCTGTCTCGGGCAAGCTTCCTGGTCGGCCAGTCTAGTTTCCTGGCTGGATGTACGACCTGATGTCCTCATCATCCCCTCCCTCTTCAGTAGGTTTTGTCCTCAAAACTGGTTCATCTGCGTGGAAAGGGGCCACGTCAGTTACGTTGAATGTGTTGGACACATTAAACTCACCTGGTAGCTCGTTCCGGTAGGCGTTGTTGACGATCCTCTCAAGCACTCTGAATGGTCCATCTCCTCTGGTGCTAGCTTGGAACTCCTTAGGTTTGGGAACCTCTCCTACCGTAGGTGTAGCCACACCCAATCGCCTGGTTGAAAGATCACCTCCTTTCTCCCCTTGTTGGCATGAGTCACGTACTGTCCGGTCCTCTTCTCCTAGTTTTCTGCTACCTTCTGGTGTAACTTCCTTATGAACTCTGCCTTGGATGCTCCATTGAGGTTGATCATCTCTGCTGGTGGCAGTGGCGTTTGCTCCAGTGGGGTGAGAGGTTGAAGACGTATACTACTTCAAATGGTGTCTTCTTGGTTGCTGAGTGCACGGCTCGGTTATAAGCGAACTCTATGAATGGCAGGCACTCCACCCAAGTCCTGAGGTTCTTCCCTAGTGTAGTCCTGAGAAGAGTTGATAGTGTCCCTGTTGACAACTTCAGTTTGGCCATCGGTTTGAGGATGGCAGGTGGTAGAGAAGAGTAGCTTCGTGCCTAGCTTCCTCCAAAGGGTCCCCCAGAAATGGCTGAGGAACTTGGTGTCTCTGTCTGATACGATGATCCTTGGCACTCCACGAAGCCGTACTATCTCCCTGAAGAACAGCTCAGCTGTTTGCGTGGCATCATTGACATTGGCACACCGAATGAAGTGTGACATCTTGGAGAATCTGTCCACCACTACAAAGATTGCATCTTTGTGGTTGATCTTGGGCGGACCTAGAACGAAGTCCATTGAGATGTCCACCAATGGATGTGTAGGTATGGGCAGTGGGAGATACAACCCGAGAGGGTGCACTCGAGACTTCGCATTTATGCAAGTGATGCACCTTGCACAATGGGCTTCTACTGACCTTTTGATGTGTGGCCAGTAGAAGTGCTCCTTGACCACTGCTAGAGTCTTGTCGACACCAAAGTGGCCCATGCTTCCTCCTCCATCAGCTTCTTGGATGATAAGCTCTCGTGGTATGCACAGCCTTCTCTCTCGGAACAAGAATTCCTCATGGATGTAAAGCTTGCCAAGACTCCCTGTGCCACACTCCTTGTAGTTCTCAGCAAAGTCAGGATCATCCTTATATAGGTCCTTGATGTGCTCGAATCCTAGGACCTTTGCCTCCATGGTGGTTATCAAGGCAAACATCCTTGATAGTGCATCGGCTACCATATTGTCCTTGCCCTTCTTGTACTTGATGACGTACGGGAAGGTCTCTATGAACTCCATCCACCTGGCATGTCTCCTCTTGAGATTGGTTTGCCCTCTGAAGTGTTTGAGAGTCTTGTGATCAGTGTGGATCACAAACTCCTTGGACAGCATGTAATGCTGCCATGTCTCCAATGCTCGGACTAGGGCATAAAGCTCCTTGTCGTAAGTGGGGCAGTTTAGTGAGGCACCACCTAGTTTCTCACTGAAGTATGCCGCTGGCCTCCCTCCTTGAGTTAGGACTGCTCCTATGCCTATTCCAGAGGCATCACACTCCATTTCAAGTGTCTTATTGAAGTCGGGCAAGACTAGCACTGGTGCATGTGTGAGGCTGTCCTTCAAGGCCTGGAACGCCTTCTCCTAAGCTTTTCCCCAGCTGAATCCCACGTTCTTCTTCACTAATGCCGTCAATGGTGAGGCAATACTGCTGAAGTTGGGCACGAATCTTCTGTAGAAGCTGGCCAGACCATGGAAAGTCCTCCCTTGGCTGATGTTGCTCGGTGTTGGCCATTCTTGTATGGCTCGAATTATCTCTTCATCAACATGTAAGCCCTGTTAACTTACAACAAAGCCTAAGAAGACAAGTTTATCAGGACAAAAGATGCACTTCTTGAGATTGGCATAAAGCTCTTCTTGTCGAAGGGTTTTAAGTACCATCTCAAGATGTGTGAGGTGTTCCCGTAGGCACTTACTATAAACTAGTATGTCATCAAAGTAAACCACTACAAACTTACTGATGTACGCCCTAAGAACTTGATTCATAAGGCGCATGAAAGTGCTTGGGACATTAGTCAAGCCAAATGGCATGACTGTCCACTCGTAGAGCCCTTGCTTTGTCTTGAAAGCAGTCTTCCATTCATCACCTTCTTTCTCCTGACCTGGTGGTATCCACTCTTGAGGTCTATCTTTGAGAAGACCGTGGCTCCACTCAGCTCATCTAGCTTGTCATCCAGCCATGGTATTGGATGCCGGTACTTGACAGTGATGTTGTTGATTGCTCGGCAGTCCACGCACATTCGCCAAGTCCCATCTTTCTTGGGCACTAGTAGCACTGGTACGGCACATGGACTGAGGCTTTCTCGAACATATCCTTTCTCCAGGAACTCCTTGACTTGCTTCTCAAGCTCCTTGGACTCCTCTGGACTCATTCGGTAGGCTGGCCGGTTTGGCAGGGCTGCTCCGGGCACTAGATAAATCTGGTGTTCTATGCCACGTAAAGGAGGCAAGCCTGCTGGTATCTCCTCTGGAAATACATCCTCGAACTTGTTGAGGAGAGTTGCTACTTCAGGAGGTAGCTCTACCTGTTCCTTTTCTACATTCAACACTTCCTTGAAAACCATTAGTAACATTAAATCCTTTGAGGCTAAAGCTCTCCGGACATGGCTTGGTTGAATAAGAAAATTAGACTTGATAAGTTTCTTTTCCTTACTCATTTGGAGTTGTAGCTCGTGTACCTGGGCAGGTGTAAGAGGAGCCAAGCTGACCTTTCTTTTGTCATGCGCAAAAGTGTAGAGATTAGTTCGGCCATCATGCCTGGTCTCTTTGCCAAACTGCCATGGTCTTCCTAGCAGAAGATGGCCAGCCTGCTTGGGCACCACGTCGCAAATGACTTTGTCTTGGTACTTGCCCACACTGAATGGAACAGTGACCTGCTCATGGATCTTGAGCTCCACTTTGTCATCGAGCCATCTCAGTCTATATGGTCTAGGATGCCTTGTCTTCTCTAGACCTAGCTTATCAACCATATATGCACTAGCAACGTTAGTGCAAGAACCACCATCTATAATGAGGTTACATACCTTGCCCTTGATGGTGCAACGGCTGTGGAAGATGTTCTCCCTTTGGATGGTCTCTGAAAGATCCACCATTGCATTGAGGAAGCGTCTAGTGACCAGCACTTCCCCCACATCAGGGTACTCAATGTCACCATATTCCTCTTCTGGTTCATAGTCCTCTTCATCTTGGGACTCATATTCTCCAGCCTCCGTAATCAGCAAGACCCGGTTGTTTGGGCACTCCCTTGAGATGTGTCCACGTCCCCTACACTTGAAACAAGTGATGTCACGTGATCTTTGAGGGTTAGAAGACTTACCTGGCTCTCTCTGGTCACGGCTGGGTTCAGGAGGCTTGCTCTTGAACCTTGACTAGATCTCTATGCTCTTGCCTTTTTCTACGGGCTTGGGAATGTTGCTTGGTGCCCAAGGAATCTTAGGCATGCTGCGGATGTCTTGGCTCTTATGTTTGATGTGCTGCTCAGCCTGGACAGATAGGTGGAACAAGTCTTTGAAGTTATTGTAGATTTGCCTTTCCACTTTGCGGCTGATTCTTTCTTGGAGTCCATCCAAGAATTGTGCCATCAATGCTTCTTCATCATCATTGAGCTCTAGTCTATTCCTTAGCTTCTCAAACTCTTCATAGTACTCCTCTACTGATCTGGTACCCTGCTTAAGAGTACGAAAATGATGTTGCAAGTCCCTATGAAAGTAAGGTGGAACAAACCTTTGTCGCATGACATCCTTCATGTCGACCCATGAGTCTATGGGCCTCAATCTTTTCCTTCTTCGGTCAGATACCTCACGATCCTACCAGATGAGGGCATTGTCTGTGAGTTGTGTTACTGCCTTTGAGACTCTCCTAGGCCCTGGTTGGTTGTAAGCCTCGGGGTCTACTTTTCCTGCAAAACTTGGAGGAGTTAGCTTAACATCAGGATGAGTTACCCGGTTGTAGGCGTGTTCATCTCCATCCTCATGATGTCTAGGAGGCATCCTTGGTCTCTGGTGAAGACCATATGGCTCTAAACCATCATCCTCTGTGATACAAGCCTTGATTCAAGGATGTATGCGCGTGGGCTGTTTGGAGAAGTTTAGGTGAGACACTTGACCTTAGACTTCTTGGATAGGGGTTTTTGGGTTGGTATTCGATGGAAAGGTGAAGTGAACCACACGAGGGGTGATGAACCTTGTGATAAATCACAAACTTTGAGCTAGGAGGGCTGGTCTCAACTAGATTCTAAGCGCACAAGATTCTTGAGAGAAAACTTGTTGGGGAAAAAGTTCTATCTTTATTAATATCAAAAAGGTTGTCGAACTACAATGCTGGAAGGAGCCTTATTAATATGCTCGACAGCTTGACCTTCTAGGGTCGACTCAAACAAAGAAAAGGAAAGTTTACAAAAGTGCACAAAAGGAAAAGATACAAAAGTGCATAACCGAAAAAGGACCTATTCTTAAAATGTTCTTGACTCAAAAATTTAAAGCATCTAGATCCTACCCTGAAAAACAGAAATAGGAATATATTCGAATTGAAACTTACCTTAACTTACCTCACGGCCAAGAAATGGAAGGTGGCCGTCCTTGTGGCATGCATGCGCCTTGCTCCTAGTCTTCGACTTGGAGTAGGGTTAAAAATCGTTGGGCCTTGACCTCTCTTGCCAGTAAAGCCCAAGTCTCTGATGTTCCTTGTGTTGTTGAGAAGCCTTTGGACTCTACTTTGCTCTTCTGGCCCATTGTCCTTAGCTGATCTTCCTCTAGGAGCTTGTCCACCCATAAGCTGAATTTGTGGAAGAGTGCCCTTGATCTGCTTCTTGTCATTGCTCCTGCTGGCACTACTGGTGTGGATACTTCCTATAGATGCATGTCCTGAAGCTGGTAGCTTATCTGGTCCGAGTTTCCTTGTGTGGAAGTTGAATTGCTCGTGCACTCGGCTGGATCGGCTGTACCGGCTGGACTGTGCGAGGTACTGGCCGGAATGCCTTCAGGACCGGCCAAGTTGATCCCGGAGTTGGTGGCATCACCAGGGGGACCAGCGGTGTCATCCACGTCCCCACCAAGTGTGCCGGAAGCTTGGGCCTATCCGCCGGCAATGCTGGTTGCTCTGGTCCTATTGGTCGAGGGTCCGGCGGTACTGCTTGGACCGGCAGGCACGCCAGATGGTCCGGCTGTCTCGGGCAAGCTTCCTGGTCGGCCAGTCTGGTCTCCTGGCTGGATGTACGACCTGATGTCCTTATCATTCCCTCCCTCTTCAGTAGGTTTTGTCCTCAAAACTGGTTCATCTGCATGGAAAGGCGCTAAGTCAGTAACATTGAACGTATTGGACACATTAAACTCACCTGGTAGCTCGATCTGGTAGGCGTTGTTGTTGATCCTCTCGAGCACTCTGAATGGTCCATCTCCTCTTGGTGCTAGCTTGGAACTCCTTAGGTTTGGGAACCTCTCCTGCCGTAGGTGTAGCCACACCCAATCGTCTGGTTGAAAGATCACCTCCTTTCTTCCTTGTTGGCATGAGTCACGTACTGTCCGGTCCTCTTCTCCAAGTTTTCTGCTACCTTCTGGTGTAACCTCCTTATGAACTCTGCCTTGGATGCTCCGTTGAGGTTGGTCATCTCAGCTGGTGGTAGTGGTGTTTGCTCCAATGGGGTGAGAGGGTTGAAGCCGTATACCACTTCAAATGGTGTCTTCTTGGTTGCTGAGTGCAAGGCTCGGTTGTCAGCGAACTCTATGAATGGCAGGCACTCCACCCAAGTCTTTAGGTTCTTCCCTAGTGTAGTCCTGAGAAGAGTTGATAGTGTCCTGTTGACAACTTCAGTTTGGCCATCGGTTTGAGGATGGCAGGTGGTAGAGAAGAGTAGCTTCGTGCCTAGCTTTCGCCAAAGGGTCCTCCAGAAATTGCTGAGGAACTTGGTGTCCCTGTCTGATACGATGGTCCTTGGCACTCCATGAAGCCGTACTATCTCCCTAAAGAACAACTCAGCTGTTTGTGTGGCATCATTGACATTGGCACATTGAATGAAGTGTGCCATCTTGGAGAATCTGTCCACCACTACAAAGATTGCATCTTTGTGGTTGATCTTGGGCAGACCTAGAACAAAGTCCATTGAGATGTCCACCCATGGATGTGTGGGTATGGGCAGTGGGAGATACAACCCGTGAGGTTGCACTCGAGACTTTGCCTTCTTGCAAGTGATGCATCTTGCACAATGAGCTTCTACTGTCCTCTTGATGTGTGGCCAGTAGAAGTGCTCCTTGACCACTGCTAGAGTCTTGTCGACACCAAAGTGGCCCATGAGTCCTCCTCCATAAGCTTCTCGGATGATAAGCTCCCTTAATGATCCTTGTGGTATGCACAACCTTCTTTCTCGGAACAAGAATCCCTCATGGATGTAGAATTTGCCATGACTCCCTGTGCTACACTCCTTGTAGCTCTCAGCAAGGTCAGGATCATCCTTGTATAGGTCCTTGATGTGCTCGAATCCTAGGACCTTTGCCTCCATGGTTGATATCAAGGCAAACCTCCTTGATAGTGCATCGGCTACCACATTGTCTTTGCCCTTGTTGTACTTGACGACGTACGGGAAGGTCTCTATGAAATCCATCCACCTGGCATGTCTCCTCTTGAGATTGGTTTGCCCTCTGAGGTATTTGAGAGTCTCATGATCAGTGTGGATCACAAACTCCTTGGACAGCAAGTAATGCTGCCAAGTCCCCAATGCTCGGACAAGGGCATAAAGCTCCTTGTCATAAGTGGGGTAGTTCAGTGAGGCACCACCTAGCTTCTCACTGAAGTATGCCACTGGTCTCCCTCCTTGGGTTAGCACTGCTCCAATGCCTATTCTAGAGGCATCACACTCCACTTCAAACGTCTTGTTGAAGTCGGGCAGGACTAGCACTGGTGCATGTGTAAGGCTGTCCTTCAAGGCCTTGAATGCCTTCTCCTGAGCTTCTCCCCAGCTGAATCCCATGTTCTTCCTCACTACCGCCATCAGTGGTGAGGCAATACTGCTGAAGTTGGGCACGAATCTCCTATAGAAGCTGGCCAGTCCGTGGAAGCTCCTTACTTGGCTGTTGTTTCCTGGTGTTGGCCATTCTTGTATGGCTCGAATCTTCTCTCCATCAACCTGTAGGCCCTGCTCTCTCTTGCCACTAATGCCCAAGTCTCTGATGTCCCTTGTGTTGTTGAGAAGCCTTTGGACTCCTCTTTGCACTTCTGGCCCATTGCCCTTAGTTGATCTTCCTCTAGGAGCTTGTCGACCCATAAGCCGAACTTGTGGAAGAGTGCTCTTGATCTGCTCCTTGTCATTGCTCCTGGTGGCACTACTGGTGTGGAGACTTCCTCTAGATGCATGTCCTGAAGCTGGTAGCTTATCTGGTCCTAGTTTCCTTGTGTAGAAGTAGAAATGCTCGTGCACTCGGCTAGATCGGCTGTACCGGCTGGACTGTGCGAGGTACTGGCCGGAATGTCTTCAGGACCGGCCAAGTTGATCCTGGAGTTGGTGGCATCACCAAGGGGACCGGCGGTGTCATCCACGTCGCCACCAAGTGTGCCGGAAGCTTGGGTCTCTCCGCTGGCAATGCTGGTCGGTCTGGTCCTATTGGTCGAGGGTCCATTGGTACCGCTTGGGCCGGTAGACGTGCCAGATGGCCCGGCTGTCTTGGACAAGCTTTCTGGTCGGCCAGTCTGGTCTCCTGGCTGGATGTACGACCTGATGTCCTCATCAGGCGGTGTCATCCACGTCACCACCAATTGGGCCAGAGGTTTGGGCCTCTACGCCGGAAGTGTTGGTCGATCCGGCCCGGCTGGACGAAGGCCCGGCGGTACCGCTTGGGCCGGCAGATCCGCCAAATGGCCCGGCTGTCTCGGGAAAGCTTCCTGGTCGGCCAGTCTGGTCTCCTGGCCGGCCATACGACCTGATGTCTGCATCATCCCCTCCCTCTTCAGTAGGTTTTGACCTCAAAACTGGTTCATCTGCATGGAAAGGGGCTAAGTCAGGTACGTTGAACGTGTTAGACACATTAAACTCACTAGGAAGCTCGATACAGTAGGCGTTGTTGTTGATCCTCTCCAGCACTCTGAATGGTCCATCTCCTCTTGGTGCTAACTTGGAACTCCTTAGGTTGGGGAACCTCTCCTGCCGTAGGTGTAGCCACACCCAATCGCCTGGTTGAAAAATCACCTCCTTTCTTCTCGTGTTGGCATGAGTCACGTACTGCGCGGTCCTCTTCTCCGAATTCTCTGCTACCTTCTGGTGTATCTTCTTTATGAACTCTGCCTTGGATGCTCCGTTGAGGTTGGTCATCTCTGCTGGTGGTAGTGGCGTTTGCTCCAATGGTGTGAGAGGGTTGAAGCCATAGACTACTTCAAAAGGAGTCTTCTTGGTTGTTGAGTGCACGGCTCGGTTGTATGCGAACTCTATGAATGGCAGGCACTCCACCCAAGTATTGAGGTTCTTCCCTAGTGTAGTCCTGAGAAGAGTTGACAATGTCTGGTTGACTACTTCAGTTTGGCCATCAGTTTGAGGATGGCACGTGGTAGAGAAGAACAGCTTTGTGCTTAAGTTCCTCCAAAGGGCACTCCAGAAATGGCTGAGGAACTTGGTGTCCCTGTCTAACGCGATGGTCCTTGGACCTCCATGAAGCCGTACTATCTCCCTGGAGAACAGCTCGGCTGTTTGCATGACATCGTTAACATTGGCACACGGAATGAAATGTGCCATCTTGGAGAATCTTTCCACCACTACAAAGATTGCATCTTTGTGGTTGATCTTGGGCAGACCTAGAACGAAGTCCATTGAGATGTCCACCAATGGATGTGTAGGTATGGGCAGTGGGAGATACAACCCGAGAGGGTGCACTCGAGACTTCGCATTTATGCAAGTGATGCACCTTGCACAATGGGCTTCTACTGACCTTTTGATGTGTGGCCAGTAGAAGTGCTCCTTGACCACTGCTAGAGTCTTGTCGACACCAAAGTGGCCCATGCTTCCTCCTCCATCAGCTTCTTGGATGATAAGCTCTCGTGGTATGCACAGCCTTCTCTCTCGGAACAAGAATTCCTCATGGATGTAAAGCTTGCCAAGACTCCCTGTGCCACACTCCTTGTAGTTCTCAGCAAAGTCAGGATCATCCTTATATAGGTCCTTGATGTGCTCGAATCCTAGGACCTTTGCCTCCATGGTGGTTATCAAGGCAAACATCCTTGATAGTGCATCGGCTACCATATTGTCCTTGCCCTTCTTGTACTTGATGACGTACGGGAAGGTCTCTATGAACTCCATCCACCTGGCATGTCTCCTCTTGAGATTGGTTTGCCCTATGATGATACAAGCCTTGATTCAAGGATGTATGCGCGTGGGCTGTTTGTAGAAGATTAGGTGAGAAACTCAACCTTAGGCTTCTGGATAGGGGTTTTCTGGTTGGTAAACGATGGAAGGGTGAAGTGAACCACACGAGGGGTGATGAACCTCGTGATAAATCACAAACTTAGAGCTAGGAGGGCTGGTCTCAACTAGATTCTAAGCGCACAAAATTCTTGAGAGAAAACTTGTTGGGGAAAAAGTTCTATCTTTATTAATATCAAAAAGGTTGTCGAACTACAATGCTGGAAGGAGCCTTATTAATATGCTTGACAGCTTGATCTTCTAGGGTCGACTCAAAGAAAGAAAAGGAAAATTTACAAAAGTGCACATATGGAAAATGTACAAAAGTGCATAACCGAAAAAGGACCTATTTCTAAAATGTCTTTGACTCAAAAATGTAAACAATCTAGATCCTAGCCTGCAAAACAGAAAGAGGCATATATTCGAATTGAAAACTTACCTTTCTTACCTCACGGCCAAGAAATGGAAGGTGGCCGTCCTTGTGGCATGCACGCGCCTTGCTCCTAGTTTTCGACTTGGAGTAGGGTTAGAAATCTTTGGGCCCTCACCTCTCTTGCCACTAAACTCCAAGTCTCTTATCTCCCTTGTGTTGTTGAGAAGCCTTTGGACTCCTCTTTGTACTTCTGGCCCATTGCCCTTAGTTGATCTTCCTCTAGGAGCTTGTCGACCCATAAGCTGAACTTGTGGAAGAGTGCTCTGTATCTGCTCTTTGTCATTGCTCCTGGTGGCACTACTGGTGTGGAGACATCCTCTAGATGCATGTCCTGAAGCTGGTAGCTTATCTGGTCCGAGTTTCCTTGTGTGGAAGTTGAATTGTTCGTGCACTCGGCTGGATCGGCTGTACCGGCTGGATTGTGCGAGGTACTGGCCGGAATACCTTCAGGACCGGCCAAGTTGATCCCGGAGTTGGTGGCATCACCAAGGGGACCAGCGGTGTCATCCACGTCCCCACCAAGTGTGCCAGAAGCTTGGTCCTCTCCACCGGCAATGCTGGTTGCTCTGGTCCTATTGGTCGAGGGTCCGGCGGTACTGCTTGGACTGGCAGGCGTGCCAGATGGTCCGGCTGTCTCGGGCAAGCTTCCTGGTCAGCCAGTCTGGTCTCCTGGCTGGATGTACGACCTGATGTCCTCATCATATGAGGTGTTTGAGAGTCTCGTGATCAGTGTGGATCACAAACTCCTTGGACAGCAAATAATGCTGCCAAGTCTCCAATGCTTGGACTAGGGCATAAAGCTCCTTCTCGTAAGTGGGGTAGTTCAGTGAGTCACCACCTAGCTTCTCACTGAAGTATGCCACAGGCCTTCCTCCTTGAGTCAGCACCGCTCCTATGCGTATTCCAGAGGCATCGCACTCCACTTCGAATGTTTTGTTGAAGTCGGGCAAGACTAGTACTGCTGCATGTGTAAGGCTATCCTTCAAGGCCTGGAATGCCTTCTCCTGAGCTTCTCTGATACAAGCCTCGATTCAAGGCTTATATGCGCTTGGTCTGTTTGGAGAGGTTAGGTGAGAAACTCAACCTTAGACTTCTTGGATATGGGTTTTTGGGTTGGTATTTGATGGAAGGGTGAAGTGAACCACACAAGGGGTGATGAACCTCGTGATAAATCACAAACTTAGAGCTAGGAGAGCTGTTCTCGACTAGGTTCTAAGCACACAAGATTCTTAGAGAGAAAACTTGTTGGAAGAAAATTCACACTTTATTAATATCAAAAAGGTTGTAGAACTACAATGCTGGAAGGAGCCTTATTAATATGCTTGACAGCTTGATCTTCTAGGGTCGACTCAAAGAAAGAAAAGGAAAATTTACAAAAGTGCACATATGGAAAATGTACAAAAGTGCATAACCGAAAAAGGACCTATTTCTAAAATGTCTTTGACTCAAAAATGTAAACAATCTAGATCCTAGCCTGCAAAACAGAAAGAGGCATATATTCGAATTGAAAACTTACCTTTCTTACCTCACGGCCAAGAAATGGAAGGTGGCCGTCCTTGTGGCATGCACGCGCCTTGCTCCTAGTCTTCGACTTGGAGTAGGGTTAAGAATCTTTGGGCCCTGACCTCTCTTGCCACTAAAGCCCAAGTCTATGATGTCCCTTGTGTTGTTGAGAAGCCTTTGGACTCTTCTTTGTAATTCTGGCCCATTGTCATTAGTCGATCTTCCTCTAGGAGCTTGTCCACACATAAGCTGAACTTGTGGAAGAGTTATCTTGATCTACTCCTTTTCATTGCTCCTGGTGGCACTACTAGTGTGGATACTTCCTCTAGACGCATGTCCTGAAGCTGGTAGCTTATCTGGTCCGAGTTTCCTTGTGTAGAAGTTGAAATGCTCGTGCACTCGGCTGGAACGGCTGTACCGGCTGGAATGTGCGAGGTACTGGCTGGAATGCCTTCAGGACCGGCCAAGTTGATCCCGGAGTCGGCAGCATCACCAAGGGGACCGGCAGTGTCATCCACGTCACCACCAAGTGTGCCAGAAGCTTAAGCCTCACCGCCGGCAATGCTGGTTGGTCTGGTCCCATTGGTCGAGGGTCCGGCGGTACTGGTTGGGCCGGCAGACATGCCAGATGGTTCGGCTGTCTCGGGCAAGCTTCCTGGTCGGCCAGTCTGATCTCCTGGCAGGACATAAGACCTGATGTCCTTATCAGGTATGCACAGCCTTCTCTCTCGGAACAAGAATCCCTCATGGATGTAAAACTTTCCATGACTCCCTGTGCCACACTCTTTGTAGCTCTCAGCAAAGGCAGGATCATCCTTGTATAGGTCCTTGATGTGCTCGAATCCTAGGACCTTTGCCTCCATGGTTGATATCAAGGCAAACCTCCTTGATAGTGCATCGGCTACCACATTGTCTTTGCCCTTCTTGTACTTGATGACGTGCGGGAAGGTCTCTATGAACTCCATCCACCTGGCATGTCTCCTCTTGAGATTGGTTTGCCCTCTGAAGTGTTTGAGAGTCTTGTGATCAGTGTGGATCACAAACTCCTTGGACAGCATGTAATGCTGCCATGTCTCCAATGCTCGGACTAGGGCATAAAGCTCCTTGTCGTAAGTGGGGCAGTTTAGTGAGGCACCACCTAGTTTCTCACTGAAGTATGCCGCTGGCCTCCCTCCTTGAGTTAGGACTGCTCCTATGCCTATTCCAGAGGCATCACACTCCATTTCAAGTGTCTTATTGAAGTCGGGCAAGACTAGCACTGGTGCATGTGTGAGGCTGTCCTTCAAGGCCTGGAACGCCTTCTCCTAAGCTTTTCCCCAGCTGAATCCCACGTTCTTCTTCACTAATGCCGTCAATGGTGAGGCAATACTGCTGAAGTTGGGCACGAATCTTCTGTAGAAGCTGGCCAGACCATGGAAAGTCCTCCCTTGGCTGATGTTGCTCGGTGTTGGCCATTCTTGTATGGCTCGAATTATCTCTTCATCAACATGTAAGCCCTGTTAACTTACAACAAAGCCTAAGAAGACAAGTTTATCAGGACAAAAGATGCACTTCTTGAGATTGGCATAAAGCTCTTCTTGTCGAAGGGTTTTAAGCACCAACTCAAGATGTGTGAGGTGATCCATTAAGCACTTACTATAAACTAATATGTCATAGAAATAAACTACAACAAACTTACTGATGTACGCCCTAAGAACTTGGTTCATAAGGCGCATGAAGGTGCTTGGGGCATTAGTCAAACCGAATGGCATGACTGTCCACTCGTAGAGCCCTTGCTTTGTCTTGATACCAGTCTTCCATTCATCACCTTCCTTCATCCTGACCTGGTGGCATCCACTCTTGAGGTCTATCTTGGAGAAGACCGTGGCTCCACCCAGCTCATCTAGCATGTCATCCAGCCGTGGTATCGGATGCCAGTACTTGACTGTGATGTTGTTGATTGCTTGGCAGTCCACGCACATTCGCCAAGTCCCATCCTTCGTGGGCACTAGTAGCACTGGTACGGAACATGGACTGAGGCTCCCTTGAACATAGCCTTTCTCCAGGAGCTCCTTGACTTGCTTCTCAATCTCCTTGACTTGCTTCTCAATCTCCTTGGACTCCTCTGGACTCATCCAGTAGGCTGGCCGGTTGGGCAGGACTGCTCAGGGAGTGATGAGGACATCAGGTCGTACATCCAACCAGGAGGCCAGACTGGCCGACCAGGAGGCCAGACTGGCCGACCAGGAAGCTTGCCCGAGGCAGCAGGACCATCTGGCACATCTGCCGGATCAGGCAGTACCGCCGGACCCTCGACTTATAGGACCAGACCGGTCAGCATCGCCGGCGGAGAGGCCCAAGCTTCCGGCACACTTGGTGGGGACGTGGATGACACCGCCGGTCCCTCTGGTGATGCCGCCAACTCCGGGATCAACTTGGCCGGTCCTGAAGGCATCCCGGCCAGTACACACGCATTTCCACTTCCACACAAGAGGACTCGGACCAAATGAGCTACCAGCTCCAGGACATGCACCTAGAAGAAGTATCTACACCAGTGGTACCTCAAGGAGCAATGACAAGAAGCAGATCAAGGGCACTCTTCCACAAATTCAGCTTATGGGTCGACAAGCTCCTAGAGGAAGATCAGCTAAGGACAATGGGCCAGAAGAGCAAAGTAGAGTCCAAAGGCTTCTCAACAACACAAGGAACATCAGAGACTTGGGCTTTAGTGGCAAGAGAGGTCAGGGCCCAAAGATTCCTAACCCAACTCCAAGTCGAAGACTAGGAGCAAGGCGCGTGCATGCCACAAGGACGGCCACCTTCCATTTCTTGGCCGTGAGGTAAGTAAGGTAAGTTTTCAATAAGAATATTTGCCTCTTTCTGTTTTGCAGGGTAGGATCAAGAATATTTGCATTTATTGAGTCAAAGACATTTTAGGAATAGGTCTTTTTTCGATTATAGACTTTTGTATCTTTTCCTTTTGTGCACTTTTGTAAATTTTCCTTTTCTTATTTGAGTCGACCCTAGAAGTTCAAGCTGTCGAGCATATTAATAAGGCTCCTTCCAGCATTGTAGTTCGACACCCTTTTTGATATTAATAAAGTGCAAATATTCTCTCTACAAGTTTTTCTCTCAAGAAGCTTGTGTGCTTAGAACCTAGTTGAGACCAGCCCTCCTAGCTCTAAGTTTGTGATTTATCACGAGGTTCATCACCCCTCGTGTGGTTCACCTCACCCTTCCATCTTTTACCAACCAGAAAACCCCCATCCAGAAGCTTAAGGTTGAGTTTCTCACCTAATCTTCTACAAACAGCCCACGCGCATCCAAGCCTTGAATCGAGGCTTGTATCAGGGAGCGAGGTCGATCTGGTGCTCTATGCCTCGTAGGGAAGGTAAGCCTGCTGCTATCTCTTCCGGGAACACATCCTGGAACTTGTTGAGGAGAGCTGCTACTTCAGGAGGTAGCTCTACCTGTTCTTTCTCTAGATTCAACACTTCTTTGAAAACCATTAGTAGCATTAGATCCTTCGAGGCTAAAGCTCTCCAAACATGACTTGTTTGAATAAGAAAATTAGATTTAATGAGCTTCTTTTCCTTACTCATTTGCTGTTGAAGCTCATGTACCTGGGCAGGTGTAAGAGGAGCTAGGCTGACCTTTCTCTTGTCCTGCACGAAAGTGTAGAGATTGGTTCGGCCATCATGCCTGGTCTCCTTGTCAAACTGCCATGGCCTTCTGATACAAGCCTCGATTCAAGGCTTGGATGCGCGTGGGCTGTTTGGAGAAGTTTAGGTGAGAAACTCGACCTTAAGCTTCTGGATAGGGGTTTTCTGATTGGTATTGGATGGAGGGGTGAAGTGAACCACAGGAGGGGTGATGAACCTCATGATAAATCACCTACTTAGAGCTAGGAGGGCTGGTCTCAACTAGGTTCTAAGCGCACAAGTCTCTTGAGAGAATAATTTGTTGAAAGAAAATTTGATCTTTATTAATTAGCAAAAGGTTGTCGAACTACAATGCTGGAAGGAGCCTTATTAATATGCTTGACAGCTTGATCTTCTAGGGTCGACTCAAAGAAAGAAAAGGAAAATTTACAAAAGTGCACATATGGAAAATGTACAAAAGTGCATAACCGAAAAAGGACCTATTTCTAAAATGTCTTTGACTCAAAAATGTAAACAATCTAGATCCTAGCCTGCAAAACAGAAAGAGGCATATATTCGAATTGAAAACTTACCTTTCTTACCTCACGGCCAAGAAATGGAAGGTGGCCGTCCTTGTGGCATGCACGCGCCTTGCTCCTAGTTTTCGACTTGGAGTAGGGTTAGAAATCTTTGGGCCCTCACCTCTCTTGCCACTAAACTCCAAGTCTCTTATCTCCCTTGTGTTGTTGAGAAGCCTTTGGACTCCTCTTTGTACTTCTGGCCCATTGCCCTTAGTTGATCTTCCTCTAGGAGCTTGTCGACCCATAAGCTGAACTTGTGGAAGAGTGCTCTGTATCTGCTCTTTGTCATTGCTCCTGGTGGCACTACTGGTGTGGAGACATCCTCTAGATGCATGTCCTGAAGCTGGTAGCTTATCTGGTCCGAGTTTCCTTGTGTAGAAGTAGAAATGCTCGTGCACTCGGCTGGATCGGCTGTACCGGCTGGACTGTGCGAGGTACTGGCCGGAATGCCTTCAGGACCGGCCAAGTTGATCCCGGAGTTGGTGGCATCACCAGGGGGACCAGCGGTGTCATCCACGTCCCCACCAAGTGTGCCGGAAGCTTGGGCCTATCCGCCGGCAATGCTGGTTGCTCTGGTCCTATTGGTCGAGGGTCCGGCGGTACTGCTTGGACCGGCAGGCACGCCAGATGGTCCGGCTGTCTCGGGCAAGCTTCCTGGTCGGCCAGTCTGGTCTCCTGGCTGGATGTACGACCTGATGTCCTCATCATATGAGGTGTTTGAGAGTCTCGTGATCAGTGTGGATCACAAACTCCTTGGACAGCAAATAATGCTGCCAAGTCTCCAATGCTTGGACTAGGGCATAAAGCTCCTTCTCGTAAGTGGGGTAGTTCAGTGAGTCACCACCTAGCTTCTCACTGAAGTATGCCACAGGCCTTCCTCCTTGAGTCAGCACCGCTCCTATGCGTATTCCAGAGGCATCGCACTCCACTTCGAATGTTTTGTTGAAGTCGGGCAAGACTAGTACTGCTGCATGTGTAAGGCTATCCTTCAAGGCCTGGAATGCCTTCTCCTGAGCTTCTCTGATACAAGCCTCGATTCAAGGCTTATATGCGCTTGGTCTGTTTGGAGAGGTTAGGTGAGAAACTCAACCTTAGACTTCTTGGATATGGGTTTTTGGGTTGGTATTTGATGGAAGGGTGAAGTGAACCACACAAGGGGTGATGAACCTCGTGATAAATCACAAACTTAGAGCTAGGAGAGCTGTTCTCGACTAGGTTCTAAGCACACAAGATTCTTAGAGAGAAAACTTGTTGGAAGAAAATTCACACTTTATTAATATCAAAAAGGTTGTAGAACTACAATGCTGGAAGGAGCCTTATTAATATGCTTGACAGCTTGACCTTCTAGGGTCGACTCAAATAAAGAAAAGGAAAGTTTACAAAAGTGCACAAATGGAAAAGATACAAAAGTGTATAACCGAAAAGGACATATTCCTAAAATGTTCTTGACTTAAAAATGTAAAGAATCTAGATCCTACCCTCCAAAATAGAAAGAGACATATATTCGAATTGAAACTTACCTTACTTACCTCATGGCCAAGAAATGGAAGGTGGCCGTCCTTGTGGCATGCACGCGCCTTGCTCCTAGTCTTCGACTTGGAGTAGGGTTAAGAATCATTGGGCCCTGACCTCTCTTGCCACTAAAGCCCAAGTCTCTGAACTTCCTTGCATTGTTGAGAAGCCTTTGGTATCTTCTTTGTACTTCTGGCCCATTGTCCTTAGTCGATCTTCCTCTAGGAGCTTGTCCACCCATAAGCTGAACTTGTGGAAGAGTGCTCTTGATCTACTCCTTGTCATTGCTCCTGGTGGCACTACTGGTGTGGATACTTCCTCTAGATGCATGTCCTGAAGCTGGAAGCTTATCTGGTCCGAGTTTCCTTGTGTAGAAGTTGAAATGCTCGTGCACTCGGCTGGATCGGCTGTACCGGCTGGAATGTGCGAGGTACTGGCCGGAATACCTTTAGGACCAGCCAAGTTAATCCCGGAGTCGGTGGCATCACCAAGGGGACCGGCGGTGTCATCCACGTCGCCACCAAGTGTGCCAGAAGCTTGGGCCTCTCCGCTGGCAATGCTGCTTGGTCTGGTCCTATTGCTCGGGGGTCCGGCGGTACTGCTTGGGCCGGCAGGCGTGCCAGATGGCCCTGCTGTCTCGGGCAAGCTTCCTGGTCGGCCAGTCTGGTCTCCTGGCTGGACATAGGACCTGATGTTCTCATCATCCCCTCCCTCTTCAGTAGGTTTTGACCTCAAAACTGGTTCATCTGCATGGAAAGGGGCTAAGTCAGTTGCGTTGAACATATTGGACACATTAAACTCACCTGGGAGCTCGATCTGGTAGGCGTTGCTGTTGATCCTCTC